>JANCMC010043756.1:44891-168536 GCA_024363005.1 Charaxes varanes
ACCTTTTATTATAAGATTGTTTCCACTAGAAGATTATGTCAAAAAATAATAATTGTCAAATATTACAGTGTCCGTTATACATCGACTTGAATTTTTTATATATCGTGATCAATTCAACCACCAGACGATCTCTAATAAATTTCATTCTTCGGGAAATTTACGAGTCTATTAACTTAAAAAATGCTAGAAAAACAAGAGACTATTAAAATAAGTGAGCGCAATTACTCTACCGCAGTGTTAAAAACAAATCAAATTGTCATTTCATAGTAACGCCGCAGTGGGAAAATCACTCATCCCACGGTGTCCTGCAAAACAAATATTTACATTGAAAAGTAAAACGTCGTTTCAATCGAGATACAGAAAAGCGCTTAACAGTGACCTCTTCATTGTAAAAGCGCGCCTTAGTTAATTTTAATACGTTAAAAGCGGAACAGCGCATTAATAAACATAAAAGATGAATGGAAACAAGAGACCACTGAAAAAAACGAGAGCAATTACTCTACCGAAGTGTTCAGAACAAACCGAATTTTCGTTTTAAAACAATTCCGCGCAGTAGGAAAAAATCGTTCGTCTTACGTTGTCTTGCAAATTAATTTCGGAATGACAGAGCACAACGCCCCGCTCTCTTAATGCACGCGCACAAAGCGAAACGGCTTGGGCGGCTCCGTAGCGTCACGTAGCTACGGTGATTATCATAATGACGCGTTGGCCGTGCTTTTTACTGCCACGGAACTAGACACGATTTCGTAGTTCTTGCGCCGCTACGAAACTCGACACGATTTTGCGATTTCTTTGGCAAGGAACTAGACACAGTTCCGGATTGTGTTGTTACGGAACTCGAACCAATTTTGCATATTGCTTTTCCGGGCTTCTTCCTTAGAATCAATAAAAAGATGTGGATTAATGAAGCCTCGTAGCGGTTTCGCGTATGGACCATACTTTTGAACGGAATCCTTATATATATTAATACGGTGAATTGGTTAGCAAATTAAGAGATTGGTTCCCTAAATATTGCTTACTAACTGTCCACGTAACATTAAGCTTGCCTTTTAGAGTTCCTTAATCTGACTCTACGGAAGAATCCGTTCTTAGTGAATGTATACTAACTGTGAATATCTTCCTTCCAAATATCATCTTTATATGTCCCTCGGTTTTCAAGATTTCGTGTTAGGTGACCTTTCGCTTTTATATATTACAAGTGTAGCAATAACGGATTTGCGAATAACAGTTATTCGGGTATAAAGTCCGAATCGCTTATTTAGACCGAAGTAAGCGCATTTATCGAGACTCTACCTAGTAATCCGGTTAATAAATAATTCCAAAGTTTAGAAAGATTTTTATTTAATAGTACTGTTCAATATAGTTTATTCGAAAAGAAAAGGAGATATCATGTGTATGCGCTGTGACGTCACGAGAGGTCCGCACCGGTCACCGTTTGAAACAAGATTGATTGCGAGCTTTTTTTTCTGTTCGTATAATGCTGTTGGTCAGAGTGACCATTCGTTGCTTTCAGAGGGGCAAAGTAACACGCCCTTTTATTTTCGCTCTTTTGTTTGGGTCGTTTGTTTGCCCGTAAGGGGCCCCCCCCCCCCCTTGCCTTTCCAATCTGTTACACGTAGAGACTAGAAATTTTCCATGTTTATGGAACATGCTAAAACCTCATTAGGTAAATTATTCTGAACGATATCGAACAACAAGTTTTGAAGTTTTTTAACAAATACGTTTATAGCGTATCATATACGGATCCCTTCTATGTAAGAGTGTCTTGACACGCTTTAGGCCATTTTTATTTAAGCACTTGTGAAGTGCCTTTTTTTTCTAATATTAAAAAAAATATATTTTATGATATTATGTGCTATTCGACCTAAAACTTAAACTAACGGGGGTAATTCAAGAATAAACTGTATTTAATATTAATCTTTTCAACCGATTTCAAAAAAGGTTTTAAATTCGATTTTTTTAAATGTTTGTTACTTCAGAACTTTCGACTGGACGCATAGATTTTGATGATTCTTCTCTTATTTGAAAGCTGGTGGTTCCCGTGTGGTCCCATTTCAATTTGGTCTGGTTCTGGTAATTTGAAGTTGTCGTTTTTTTTTTTTTGTCAAAGTTTTATATTATCGACATGAAAAGTTTGAATGTTTTTAAAACAACTTTCATTTTAAATTTATAAATACACATTCCTACATTTTATTATTATTAGCCTGTTGTGTCCCACTGCTGGGCAAAGACCTCCCCCTTCTTGATCCACTTTCCTCTTTCATGGGCCAAAAAATAAAAAGAAATAATTCCTACATAAAAAGGAACATTTCATATTATGCATGTTTGACATTATATTAACTACAAATTAAAAATCAAATTAACCAACACGAACATGTCAAAACATAATATTATAATAAAGTAATGTTTATCCACGTGTAAAAAAATAAAGGTTTGTTTTCTTGATAATTTATTATTAATGCGACGTTTCGTTGTAAACTTTAGATTGTAAACTTGTCAACGCGTAATAAAGATTGATTACATTTCGAGCAATTCATTTATTTATATATTATGCCGTTTTATTGGTCTACATTCTATTACATAAATCTTGTGTCAATTTGAAAAAAAAAATCGGTTCCATAAACTGAACTCGGGCATTTTGTTCTTTTTTTTTTTTTGGTCTTCGTTCTACAAATGTACCTGTCGCTAAAACCTTCACAGAAGTAAACTATTTTAAAAATGATAATTAAAAAAAAATGTTTCGATATGAAATATAACTTTTAATAAATTTAAACAACATGTTAAAAACTCTCCTTATTCGTAAGACGCATAATACAGTTGAAGACTATATATGTTTATACTAATATATAAAGATGAAGAGTTTGTTTGTTTGTTACGTGCTAATCTTAGGAAGTACAGGTCCGATATGAAAAATTCTCTCAGTATTAGATAGCCCAGTTATCGAGGAAGGCCATAGGCTCTATACCTTTTAAATAGAGTCTATTTTTTAAAAACTAATTTTACACGGACTAAACCGCGGACACATTTAGTTAAAGTAAAACTGTTTTGAGTTGAGTCGTTCCAGCTTTGTTTGTACTTTTTAGTTAACGTTGAAATGTATTAAATACATTTTCTGTAGGAAGTATTTTTGTAAAGAGTTGCTAACGAGTTTCTCGCTGATTCTTCTCGCGGATCGACCTTTCCGAATCACTAGTAGCTTTTATAATACCTGACGTTTCAAAAGAGCTTGTAAAAGTCTATTTGAATAAAACATATTTCGATTTGATACTCATTTTGAATGTCGGTTAAAAAATACCGCCGATTACATGTGAGCAGTGGCTTGTCAAATCCGGGTTATGATAATTAGTTGTCCTTGATCAAACATCGTGACGATGCTAGGTATATAACAGAATAAATACACTATCCGACTAATTCATATGTTAATCTTAATCAACTATTCTCCCTGTGGGCCGTTGACGCAAGTAAACTGTACATTGCTGGCCCGTTGGCGCAGTGGGCAGTGACCCTGCCTTCTGCTCCGGGGGTCGTGGGTTCGATTCCCACCTCGAGAGCCAAATCTAGTATGATCCTACTAGTGCGGCTTTAGATGTTCTTTCCAATAAATAACTTATGATAGTTCTTGACAAGCCAAGGTCTTTTAGTAGGTTTTACTGGAATTTTGCTGGTATACACCTCGCTTCCACCTGTACCGGATATAAGCTGGTTTTGTAGCCGTTTTTGGTGAGCTCATTTGTTAGGTCAAAATACCTATTCGTTTTTATCAGATGGTCTTTAAAGGTGTTGGTCTACCATAGAACTGTGAACTCTACTACTCGTTTAAGTGTCTTTGAGTAAGGGAATATGTCCAGCCTGGATGACGATAGAACAACATCCTCGGAGATTTTATAATGTTTTCATACGTGTCCATCAAAGGGACTTAATCGGGTGCAGTATCTTTAGGTTGTGACCAGAACCGTATACCTTGGATACATTTGTTTCTAGATGAACTAGTATGAAAAGCACCCCATGTTCTTTTTTGTACCCCAATAAAATCATAACTGGAAAGTATAATGGGAGGAATGAGACGTATTTTTCTCATTTCTCCCGTTATATTTTTTTATTTAAATGTTATATTTACATGAACAAGTCAGGTTGAAAATTAAGAAATATTGCAAAGCTGAAAGCTTCCAAGAATGTAGAAATAGGTCATAATATCTGCACGTTCTTTATGCAAGTTTGTAAGTAAACTTCAAAGGCGAGCTTTGAATAGCATTGAAGCCTTCTCTGTGCGGAGCGTAGACAATGCCTTCGTAGCGCACTTGCTACGGCTACGCGAATTTACTGCGTAGTTCTGTAGCTCTATTATTGTTTCACACTAGTATTTACCTGCAACTCTGCCCGTGTTAGGTTGAATGACACACGTCTGCAATAGAAACGCTGTCTGGATGTTTTCAACTGATTCTTAAATGTTTTATGGGTGCACTGAAAGTTAAAAATAATTTTCAATAAAATCCAAGTTTTTTTTGATTATCTTTATTATAAAAAGGGGTCTTCGGGCTAACTTGAAGTTATAACAAAATGACTACAATTTCATTTTGAGTGAGGAGCAAGGTGCGAGATTTCACCAAGATGGAGATGGATAAAATATACCAGCAAATATGTCTTAATGATAGCAGACTACTATAGGACCTTCTAGACGATTTCTATAAGAAAGTGTACCAAGAAGAGTCTCACTGGAAAAAGTAAATGTTTTAATTGTTTATGATTGTACTTTAGACAAAAAATATGTTTTATAACGCTTTAAAATATATTTTTTTGGCTTTTATTTTTAACTAGCCGTGCCCGCGACTTCAAGCGTGTAAAATCAGTAAAAAAAAAAATTGATTCGTTTTAGCGTCATGATATTATAGCCTAAAGCCTTTCTCGATATACGGGCTTTCTAACATTAATAGATTTTTTAAAATCGGACCAGTAGTTCCCGAAATTAGTGCGTTCAAGCAAACAAACAAAACAAACTCTTCAGCTTTATATATTAGTATAGCAGTATAGATGTAAAGATTGCTTAATATATATACATGAATTGTCTGAAAACGTGACGTTTTATAAAATAATAAAAGATACTTTCGTATTAGCACACCCAAAAACAAACATTCCGCAAAGAATACACCAAAACGGCTCTCCATTTTTTTGCAGACCTGTGTAATTTTTTCAACTTGGGTCTTAATTTTTTTGGAAGCAACCCCTTCCCTCCTCGTCATGTATTTAGGCAAAGATTCAATCAGACGCAAAATTCCTGCTTCTCGTAAATACCTAAGATTTGAGCTATATATACTTGAAGCAGATTTCCCGGAAATACACTCTGCCATAATCAATTCAATCCACTTGAACGAATTTCACCTTTAGCTTTATCGGAAAATTATTATGGACTGGTTATTTTGGTCACCTATTATAAAGATAAGTAAAAATTACTCAACAACCGTATATATACTTGTATATTAAATATATCGTATAAGTTTGGAGTGAGGAGGTCGTGGCCTAATCAGTGGTCGGCATTTGAATCGATCGGTAGTTTAAGTAGCTCTTGCTGCGACCGGGTGATTGAAGGGTGACCCATTCTAGCACCGTCTGTTCCTAAGGTAGACAACTTAATGCCTGTGTTATAGGTAACAGTCGCCTGTTATACACAAATATTTTTTTTTGGAAATATATAAATACATATAAATTAAATTTTTTGTCGAATTTCGGCCACTAATCGTAAATTTGCGTACTATATTATGCTTACTTAAATAATACCTAGTAATCCCCTTGAATTGTCTATAAGATTCAATATAAAATATAACTTTACAATGCGAACATTTTTTGTGAACAACCTCTTTATAACGAATTTTCAACTATCAAGAAAAAGTATTCATACCCCTAATTAACGAATTTTGTCAACCCAAAACCTTTATATAAAGTTCCCAACAATATATAACTCTTAATCTTATAGTATGTGATTCATGTCGCAGCATGTTCCGACACGCTTTTGTTGGTAAAACTATTATTTTACCTCTTTATAACGAATTTTTGACTAACCTAACCTCAACATAACAAACCCCAGTTCAACGAATTAGTTGATATGACGAATATTTTCTTGTTCCCCTCTGATTTGTTAAATCGAGGTTGCCCTGTATTTGTCAATTAATATTTTTACCGTCGTCATGAATACGCTTTAGCACAATTGTATACATGTATGTGTAAATCGTTTGGCATTGGTGTGTGTGAGGTTTTATATTAATAATTTAATGTATTAATAATGCATATTTTATAAAAATATTATCATTCTTACACAATCCTTTGTACTGACTAAAATTGTGCCAAATTCATTTTTTTTCATACTCCTCTTACCGCGCATTTTTCTTAAAACGGTACCGACAGTTTTCGTTTCACGTATATATAGATCCTCTATATTTATAATTGGTTTACTTATTTAGTCGCTATTTGGCAAATATTCCAAACAAACAGGCATTATAAAATTAGTCTCATCATAACAGAGACGGAATATAACGATAGTTTAAATGTAAAATCTTTGATGAATACGTATTATTTCGTAGCGTTACCGCGTACTCAACACATAATTCAATTTGGTAATTCCCCAAGTGTTAGAACCCACTACGCACCCATTACTGGTAATCAATCACTCCTGATAAGCCTTTACATTATATAACTAGGGTGACCATCAAAACATACGTTTAAATCCGAAGATTAATTGTCTGCCCAGCTTATAATTCTTAATTGGGCAAAGTCGCTTAACACCATGAGGCATACTCGCGTAATTTTTTAAGTTTTCTCAAATAGTAGCTTTATCTTAGGTTTGAATCGAATGTATATTAAAATCAGAATATTACAAATCGTTTAAAATATATTTATACTAAAAATTTTGCACAATACTTTATCAGAAAGCGCTGGCGACAGCTATAGCTATTATTATATTAACAGGAATGCCTTTTTTAACTTCAAAAAATTGAAGATTTATAAAATCTTATCAACAAATAAGGTTTTAGGAAGTCGTAGAAATTGCATGTCAAACTAAACAAATTAATTTATCATATTTTTATTTTTCAAAAAACGGGATTTGTCCCCGGAGAGTCTGCAGCATGGAGGACGCAAATTTAACTCGCATTGATTTAATATTTAGGGTAAGTATTCTTAACGCTCCCGTTAACATTACTCGCGAAAATTAGCGGGTTTGAAACACGCGCGGGAAATTTGGCCAGTCATCATTTTCGTCGAACATTTAGCTACGGCATTATATAAAACTTTCATAAGTAAATCCACTTATACAATTTATTTCACCATAAAATTAAAAAAAAAAATCATATATTCCCCCTGGTGTTGCAGTTGTTCATGGGCGTCGGTAGTCACTTAAGAGTACCGCCTGCTCGTTTGCCCCTTGTAATATTAAAAAAAACACCTTTTTAGGGTTCCGTAGTCCTACAAGAAACCCTTATAATTTTGCTCTGTCCATCCGTTTCGCCCGCAAGGTGGTCCTGTCCGCCCCTCTGACATCTCAGCCTATCTGTTTAGACAAACTAAAGTAATAACGTTAAAAATAGGGTGCGAGATATTTATCACAGTTTGGGATTCCGTAGTCCCTTATCAGTAATACAAGGAAGCTTTATAGGTTCGCTCAGTCCGAAGTGCCTACCGTCGCCCATGGACATCTGCACGACCAGAAGGCCTGTAGATGCGCTGCCGGCCCTTAATGACTATCATTTTTCGCACTTGTAAATCAATTCAAACCAAGTTATCGCTACCTCGGATGTCGGCCTGGACAAAATAGATTGCATCATGGCATCATCCTTTACATTAAAGTTGTATTTCTCAATTAAGACACTTCGTACAGCTTTGTTTCGCTCACATCCCATCGAAAGATATTGTAAATAATTAATAATGTGACAATATGAACAATTTTCTCAATTACTTTTTTTTCATAAGATGCCGAAATTTTCGGGCCGAAGCCTGTGAGCTGTGTATAGGATATATACAATTATGTTACTCTGTTATAATAACATTATCTGAGTTGTTTAAAGTTCGACTTAAATAACCACAAAATATAAAACGTAATTCAGATACAAGGATAGTCGTATGCAAAACAAGTAAATTACACGACAATATTATTAATTTATTTAAATAATACATATTTGTTTTTATAAGCAATGTGCTTGAAAAAAGTTAGCCTCAACGTATTTAAAATACCAAATGTAATGTATGTTTATATTTTAAAAATTGCCATTTTTTGCACTGACGTAGCTAGAGATCTTTATTTAAAAAGACCATTCTGGAAGCATGAACTCCTTGTTAAAATCGGTACGTCATCATAACTTTTCATGAGCTCGGTGTGTATTCTCTACTTATACCGTGGAGACGTTAAGTAACACTGTAAGTCAACTTAAATGAGAAAGTCCTCATTTTCTTTGGAAAGTAGGTTAAAAATTGTCATCCTGTTCCGAGCCAATCTCGGTCACTTCAATATTATCAATCAAGCCCCTTATTGTGCTTGTGCTCATTATCAAATAAGGTCACGAAAATTCATATCGGAGGGTCGAGCCCTTATTTAGTTATTTGACAACGACGCTCGTGATAATGATTATCCAATTTGTCATCGTTATGTTTAATAAGGGTATTACTGCTGATGTCATCATGACCTTCAAAATCAGCATTGTCGTCGACACTTACCAATATGATGGGGGTTATCCCTGACATTAGTTCCGTTCTTGTACTAGCAATGTAGGATGTAGCTTAAGAAATAGTAAGAAATTCTTGTTATATTATTCTGGAATAGCCAAGTAATCACATCTTTACCAAACTTTGTTTTTAAGTTCTTGGCTATATAGATATCTTATATATATAAATCAATCGTTGTTCGTTAGTCTAGCTAAAACTCTGAGACAGCTAAACCATTTTAAATTCAGTTTGTTTTGATTTAAAGTAGCGGTCGGCAACGCCTGGCCCACGGATCGAATGTGGCCCGCGACTGTTTTATATAAATGACATTCTAACTCTTGTGAATAAAACAATTAAATTGCACGAGCGCAAAGTTTTGTTGTGATGTATTAAAATTTAGCATTTTTAATATCCCTATAAATTATACTATCTAAATAGTTAGACACCTTTTGCCAAATAATTATTATCCAAGTGTGGCCCGCCAACATCTAATTTCTTAACTATGTGGCCCTTGCCTGCCAAAAGGTTGCCGATCCCTGGTTTAAAGGAAAAGAAAAAAAGGAAAAGTCTAAAAAGATTATATAATTTTGCCGTTCGGCCAGTGTCACGTTTTATGCAAGAGACGTAAAGGAAATTGGCGTCCGCTAGTCTTAGGTATTGTTTTATTTCATACTAAAATACATGTATTCTTATCTTATACAAGTCTATCCGTAATATCAACTCCACAACATTATGCACTATATCCATTTCACGACTATTATCGTGCAATCATCATATTTAAACGTCCGTATTAAAAAAAGGTCACATTTTTTTTACGTAACATTATTTTTTCTCTTTTTAACGAACAAGCGATTCAGAGATCAGAGAATAACTTTTTACTTAATAATAGCATTCATTACGGTGTGACCTCTGTTGGATATTAATTGCGAACCGGTTGCAAGCCAGATTAGATTAGTTAATTGTTCACCGCGCTAACTGTTAATTATTACAAGTCATTTATTGATGATGTGATTTAGAGACAAGTTTCTCGTTGAAAGAATAAATTCAATTATCAAAAACAAACAAAGAAGACTCTGTTTGTAATGAAGGCTCTTAATGCCATCCGTTTCTCTACTCCAGAGAATTATTTATTTTTTATTTATTTAATTAGAGTTAGGGCTACGCTTGCAGTTTTTTTGGTCTGCAGAATTAGTTCAGCGCTTTTTGACATAAGATCGCGAAGTGGCGGTATTTTTATAGCGTTCTGTTCTGTTTGTGACAGCTCCCGGTGGTCTCAACCCGCCTATAAAGGCCAACGCATCTGCGAGCCATGGCGATTGTCCATGGGCGACCTCAATTAGGTGATAATCCGTCAGTGCATTGTCCCTTGTAATAAAAATATCTAAAGATTTCTGGGCCAATTTCGACCACTTGGAGATCTCTTATAAGTAAAACTGCAGAAGATACCTTCTCACTGTTTGCGCCGTTTCAAGCCGTCACTTCAGCGACTGAAATACCGGATGAGTTGCCGGCCTTTACAGTAATTACGTTGTGTAATCATGATAAATCATTATCAACAAAAAATATAAAGCAATTTCGCGCTCGTGCATACTAAAGTGGAATTATATAAAACATTTAATAAACAGCGGGACAGAATAAATGGAACGCGCCAGATTGGTCCCCATTTATGTATATTTGATTAATTAAATTCAGCCTTCGTGCAATTAATAAATTAAAATTGTACGGAATTTCTTGCGATATTTAAAATTGAGTTGGGCTTCAATTTAACTGAAATTGTTGTACTCGAATTGATGTAAAATTTTAGAAATGTTAAATTAGCACAACCTTACCCTGTTTTTAGGGTTCCGTACCTCCAAATGAAAATAGGATCCTTCTGGGATCACTTCGTTGTCCATCTATCTGTCTGTCTGTTTGTCAAGGCCCTTTTTCTCAGAAACGCGTAGAGCTAGGAAGTTTAAATTAATATCAAATACTGAGGTCTATAATTCCTTACAGCTTTGAGAAAATCAACCCTCTAAGTATACGCAATCAAAAGATATAGTCATTTATGTCGCCTTTCCCATAGAAGTACATTCGTAAAGGGAATCAAAACCTTCCTGCTGACTTAGAATCATGAAGTTTGTCAAGAACTTATGTAGTTACATCAGAAAAATTACAGTAACTTTGTCAAATTATAAGAAATCCTATAAAAGTATAAATCTTAAAGTAACCTGGTAAAGTATTACGTGATGCTACGGAACCCTTAGTCTGAGTCTGACCCGCACTTGCCCGATTTATTTCTTATTTATTTAAGACCAAAGATATTTTAAGAATTATGACCTATAATTATTCTCGTTACCCCTCCAGTTAAGATTTATTTTTAAAAGCTTGATTTAGTGGCCACGACGATAGCACAACGGGGTTTGAATCGAGGACCTCTGGAATTTAAGTATCCTTTCACCAATGCGCTATTGAGTATATCTATTCTGGCTAATAATGTCGAAAATGTCCTTATCTCCTTATAAAGGCATTGCAAATCTGTGAATGTATAAGATTATATGTACCAGGATGTCATAAAAGGTTCACAGCTATTCTTGGGCTATCAAAATAAAACCTAACATTATGGACTTACGGAACACGTATACCTTTTTTGTTGTCACGTGGCTTATACGTGTATGTGCTGTATAGAGTAACTATTAATAGAGTACCTTGCAGAAAATAAAACATACTATATTTCTGTTTACCAACTTTAAATGAAACTATATGATATATACTATGATGATGTAACATGAGATATATACGCAATAATTATTATTATTATCAGCCATTTGTGTCCCACAGCTGAGCAAAGGCGTCTCCAAATCTCTTCCATCCAACACGGTTATGGGCCTCTTTTCGTTACTCACTTGTCACTTGTATACAGATTTAAAGATCAATATTTTCATAGTTTTTCAAAGACTTAATAGCTCGACTGTAGGAAAGAAAGAAACCCGTTAGGCGGCAGATTCAATATATGTCTCTGAAAGGGTATCTTTGTAGCTACTCAATATAGAATTTTTATACTTTAAAGAAACCGGGTACTGCTTCCAGTATTTTCTACTAAGATTACTATCTCATATCTTATCTTAATAATATACAAAATAATAATGTCTGTCTGTCTAAACATTGGTCATACAAGTTTAATTTCTTGTATTTCAACGCTACCAGGTTTTTATTTATTTATTCATTTATTCATATATTCATTTATTCAATTGCACACATGTTATACATAACGCCCTGTTAAGTCATAGCAAGTTAAAGTTTGATTATATTTTGGCATTAAGTATTAAATTACAGAATTCTACAATATTACTTTATTTGTAAAATATTATTTTTTTTGCACGTCATGGATTTCAGCGAAGTAAAGCCAGATTCATCTAACAATTGAATCAAACCACGTGAAAAGCCACGAGCGTAAGTTAGTTAAAAATAAAACACGGTCAGTACTACTTCGTTTTTTTTTAACACAAAGTCATTTTTTTATTGGAAACCTATCCATTAATTACGAATCCAGTTCGACGGAGTTTTAATTGAAATTAAATATTTATAATTCATAAATAATACCGAGCGGCGATATCTACAATCTTTGTACCTTTTACATACTAGGGTTCGCCTGCGAGTCTGTTCATATAACGAAAGTTTATTGGCTATTCCTAATGGATTATTACATAATACACCCAGTCTCGAGGCGGGAATCGAACCCACAACCCAGCCAGCTGCGCCAGCAGGTCAGTCATACATTTTTGCCATATTTGCCTTCTGTATGGATTTCGTATCTAATACACGATAAAGGTATTTTCCTCAAAATAATTTCCTAATAAGTTTTTAACATGTCCTACCAACATGGAAAATTTCAAGTCTCTACATCTAATAGTTTAGAAATCCAAGGGGAGTTTTTTCGCTCGCAGGGTAGCGTACCCTGCGAGCGAAAAAATGGACGGACGGGAAGAACAAAACTATAAGAGTTTCTTATAGGACTACGGAACCCTAAAAAATCATTACTTCTTGTGTCATGAAAAAGTCACAACCATATCAATATTATTCGTAAGTGACATACATACACACAAACAATCGTACAAATTATTTTACTCGCACGTATGGTACAATATTTATTATTGCCTCATAGTCGGCCGTTTCATTATTGATTTAATGTCATAGCATTTTATTGGTATTAGCTTTTCTAAGAATAAACGTAATGGCTTCATTTATTGTCTGAATAAAACAGTACCTTGCAGTAATTAATATCTAATGAATAAAAGTTTCATAAAGGCCGAGTGAGAATTTACAAGGTCTTTTTTATATATTATGTTCTCTATCATAATCTACACGTTTTTTTATACGACGATAGCGACCCACCCCGGATTCGCACAAGTATTACAACTATTACTACTTATTACATTATCGAAGTTTCCATACGGATCCCTAAATTTATTGAAAAATTCTACCGCCTATATTTATCAGGAATAATGTAGGATTCTATGAATGATCTATATTCCTGGGTATTTTTTACATATCTATACTCTGTACTAATACATAAAGCTGAAGAGTTTATTTTTTTGAACGCGCTAAACTCAGGAACTACCGATCCGATTTCAAAAATTCTTTCAGTTTTAGATAGCCCTTATATCGAGGAAGGCTATAGACTATATATTATGACGCTAAGTCCTATAGGAAAGGAGCACCAATGAAGAATGTTTCAAAGTCAGAGGTTATTTTCTCCGTTTGAGAGCTTCCGCTGCGTGCGCTGCGTAAATGGTTAAAGTTTCGCAAAAGTTATGTATGACAAAATTGTTTCCCTTTAAAAGATCTAAAAAAAAGTCCGCGACAACATATGTCTGTCTTTTAAGGTTGGCTCAGTATAACCTTTTTTATACTAATCCAATTTGTTCTAAAATAATGCATTGTTTGTGAAAGTCTTTTTATAAACATAATATTAGTCCTCATCCAAAAACTATTTTTAAGCCTCTAAGTGTTTAGAATGGCACAAGCGGACGAAGTCGTAGGGTACAGCTAGTATATTATAAACATGGTATGAAAAATGGGTAGACTGTAACAACAGACGCTATTATCTACGAGACTGTTTCAAGTTATTCCTTGAAACAGTCTCGTCAGATGGCAATCGGTCATCTTAACTCGCCCCACAACCAAATCCTCTGCAATCTAAGCGGACCCTGGTACTTAACTGGGATAACGCTAGGAAGTAGTAATGACGATTATAATATTGTATACAATAATATATTCAAAAGTGACTGTTATATTATAATTTAGCTGTTTTTAACGTTCTACAGTAAAGCTGGGAATTTGGGGTTACAACAACATACATGGAAGGTATCGGTTACTTGATAGAGATTTAGAAAACATTCATTCACCATCACAAGGAAATACCATTTATAGTTACTTAAAATGTAAAGTTTGTTTGAATTTTTGTTTACTTTCAGTTTGTAAGCTACGTTTCCCATTTATATACATCTTGTGGATATTTCGTAAGTTAAATTAGATGTTTAAGTCCTACGTGAGGAATCCAAACTATGGAAATATGTGCAAAAGGCTTAGTTTACATTATTTTTAAGGGGCAAAGTGGTTTATATAAGTTTCTACCAACGCCCATAGACATCATCACCAACAGAAGGGCCGTAGATGCGTTGCAGGACTTAAAAGTGAGGTCACCAAAGTGCTACTGGATTTATTATAAACAATAACGTATTGCATTCGTAGCATTAAATATAAATGCGATGTTTTTTTAAGGCGATGCTTTTTATACAGATCGTTATATTTTATAGCACTTCAGAGCTCCAGACGTAAACAGAAAATGGTGCCGTTATGACCGCAGTACATAAAGTTAAATTACACCACTAAGCACATCAACTTTTCTCGATATTTTATCTTTTTTATGTACCGACTAGCTAATGGCTGCAACTTTGTTTGCCATTAACCACTTTTGAGTTTTTTCATATAGATAAGAAATATTTTCCGTGATAGTAACACATAGTATGTACCAGTACCTATCGTATTTCGGAGCGTCTCTACTGTGACTTACCATCAGGTAGGCCTAAAAAACTGCCTAGTTCCTTACATAACAATTTCTATTTTTTTTTGTCAAAACCTAAGCTAATCTATATTTAATATATAAAACTGAAGAGTTGGTTTGTTTGAGCGCTCTAATCTCAGAAACTACTTGTCCGATTTGAAAAATTATTTCAGTGTTAGATAGCCTACTTATCGACGAAGGCCATAGGCTATATATCATCCCTTTAAAATGTTTCACCTAATTATACGCGGACGAAGACGCTGGTAACGAACAGTATTCGAAAAAGTTATTCAGTTAATTTATATATTTAGTATAAATATCCCTTTTGTCGTACCGTTATTTATACAAAACAAATCCCTCAACATTCGAGGGTAATAAGGTTGTTTTAATTCTACAAACTGGATCCCAGTGCCGCGATTTCCGCTGGCTATCCCTTTAACTTCTTAATCAGCTTATCCGACCTCACTGATTTGTGTTCAGCTTTAGATAAAACGTTTATTTCCCGCCTTGTGACACAATCCTAATTATATTAGGGGACTAATTGAATATATTTTATGCCTTTTAGATTACGTAAACCGTTGGTTTCGAGGGTATAAATTTGTTGTGTGGTATAAATTTGTTTTGTGATTAGTATATTCCTATCGGGATGCGAATAACCCTCTTAAACTTACCTCTTAAGTAAAATATTTCACCACCAAAAAAAGAACATCAACAGTATCAGAACAGGCAGTTGCAATGAAATGTTAACTTTGACTTTATATTGTACTTGCAAGTTACAACTTGTGTGTTAAGAGGTCCGGTCAACTGTCTAGATACAAAAATGCCAGAAAAATATCTATATATAAAAAAATAATCGCAAAATGTGTTGGTAAGCCCATAACTTAACAACGCCTGGACCAATTTAACCAATTCTTTTTTTAAATGTTCTTTGAAGTCCAAGGATGGTTTTTACGACGAGAAAAAATTGAATAATTGCCGGAAAAACCCTAAAAACAGCCCTTTTCTTTATCCCATACAAACGTTTTATATCTAAAATGTAGAGTCAATTTGAACATAATAATAATAATAATAAGCCTCCTATAATCCTACCTAACGTCCGAGTCGAACACCAGACCACGTAGGAGGCGGGCATAATAATTTGAGCGCTACGTATTCTAATCTTTTTCAGAGTTGTAAAATGCTTATGATAAAGGGGCGTTCAAGTATTACAATTTTTGAAGATTTTAGAACTCCCCCTCCCCCATATAACACGCCGTAACACGAGCCGTAACAAATACCGAAAAGTCACTTAAATACCTTTGTTATAGTCGCATTTACGGTAGTAAGAACTACAACAGGAGATGTCTAACACGCAATACATGCATACATATACGGTTTAGGAGAAAAAAGATCACATCTTTATGTCGTCGTAGTATCACTTGCTTAGAATGCAGGACACCCCCCCCCCCTCCCGAATGACGTTACGTAATACTTGAACGACCCCTAAGACAATAGTTCATAATGTAGTCATTTGGTATTTGGGTCCCACTTTTATAACGATTAGAGCTGTCACGAACAATCCATTAATTTGCTTCTTGCCGTACAAGTCTCAACCTATCCTTGAGGCGGGCCCCATTAGAATTCAACGTAATCTTCATTGCTTAAAAAGATACTTATAAAAAAATGATGCATATTGTACAAATAAATATATTTGCATTTTAAAATTAGGTTTAAAATGCAATACGTTTTTAAAGTGTCATAATTATTTTAATGTTTGGCATATTTTATACAAAACTAGCTGCTAGCAACATCGTCCGTAAAAAAAACAAACAAACATACTTTATATATTTGTATAGAAGTATAGATTATTTATTAAAAAAACGTAAAATTTAAATATAAAACCTGCTAAAACGATATTCAATTGTAATTTAGTTAAGTAATTATATTATGTATGTTAGTGAATAAGTAAACAGAAAAATATCTTTCAATTATGGCGGATACAGCCGGAAGTTCCAAAAAAAGGCGAATTTACTTATGAAATTAATTATTTAATTTAAAAAATTATAAACTAGCTCTATAGACTAAGGTGCGTTCAGCCTAGCTCAATACTAGGTCTTGAATACTCGAAGGTTCGGTTCCCACGGCAGGCTTCTTCATGTTTCGGAACTGCAGATTCTTGTTACACTACTGTTAATTCGGCTGATGAGTCACGGACGCCTTCAGTATGTAGTCCTAGTATAGTGGCATGCTTTAACTATTCTTTACTGCAAGAATAAGCAACCTAAAATGGAGCAAGTAATTGACTTGTTTATAAATGACTTCAAAAACATTTGAAATACGTTTTAAGAGATCTTATAACGATTCATTGACTGGTCCTGGATTCCTGGGTTAGAGTCTAAAGGCACTCTACTAAATATCGTGGGCATATATTTTACAGTCGTTTTGATTTTGAATAGAAAATGTAGTTCCCTTATGATGTAGTAATAATTCCCATATAATTAATTAGTTAAAGTATTAAAATAAAAATTAAAAAAAAAAACTAATTCATTAAAAAGAAATGTCCCCCATTCATTTGTCACCTTGCGTACAGTGCGGTGCAAAACGTAGTTTGTAGAGTGATCAGCACTCACTCTTAACAAAGAAGGTACTATTTTTTTTATTATGCTTGGCCATTTTGATACTGACGTGGTTAGCGATTAAAAAACCTACAACGATTTGAAAATCACGCGGTGCGCGGGGCCCTAGCATTTACTACACTCGCTACGACGCTAATCCGCCACTGTCTTTAACACACCTTTAGTAAAGTTCTGCAAGTGGAATGCTAGTATAAATAAACAAATTGTTACGTGACCGCTTATCTACTTTTTAATTTTGCACGCTAGGTGTCTTGTATAGTCACATACACAAACATATTTACGCACAAATTGCAGTCAATGCAATGACGCTTGCGGGATCGCGGGACATGCCGTCCATTACGGGAAACTGCGTGACAGCGACCGACGGGAGGGGAATACGGGTTGACATGCCCAAATACAACCTTTATTGTCCAGGTGGGACGCTACTACAAATAAATAAAAGCGTTCCATGACTATAAATGTTTATTATAATATTCAGTTCTACTTAATTTTATTAAATCTACTAGTGTTACCCCTCTTCATCCACACACGCACGCACACACGCGCACAAACTTTATGAGCCTATATATTTGACGTTTCGTTTCGAACGTAAAAGTAAGTAAAACTAACGAGAATGTTCGTGCCAGGCTATCTGGTCTTCTTATCGGGTGTCTCTTAACTATTAACTATCTCCGTGCCAAATTTCATCTTTGTACGTCATGTGGTTTTCGGGTTTTCGTGATACATGACCTTCCGCTTTTTATATTCTGTCTGTTATTTAAAACTTTCCGTGTATGTAAAGAAACATACGAAAAAAAAATTACCGAATTACCTACAGAATATCAGTAAAGTAAACTCGAATTTTGCGCTTAGCAATATTCGTTTTTAATTAGATAGAAGACTAGCTGTGCCTGCAACTTCATGTGCGTAAAACGAGGTAAAAAATAGATTCTATTTTAGTGTAATGATATATAGGCCTTCCTTGATAAATATGGCTATCCAACACTGAACGAAT
Organism: Charaxes varanes; assembly: GCA_024363005.1. Taxonomy (NCBI): domain Eukaryota; kingdom Metazoa; phylum Arthropoda; class Insecta; order Lepidoptera; family Nymphalidae; genus Charaxes; species Charaxes varanes. The sequence goes on from JANCMC010043756.1 coordinate 63,232, forward strand.
TTTTCAAATCAGACCAATAGTTCTAGAGATTCATGCGTTCAAACAAACAAACAAACAAACAAACTCTTCAGCTTTACATATTAGTATAGATTCTTATATATTACTATAGATAAAGATGAGTTTAACAAATATACAGTAAATTCATTACTGAAATAAACTACTGAAGCTTTGTGGAACGACAAATAAAACTTGCTAGAAACCGCACATATAAATATATTTTACAGCTAACTTGGAAGCTTTTATTCTCTCGTCTCCCAAAGAATGATGTCCAAAGTTTACACTTAGCACAGAAATTACGTCTGAAAACCTTCCAGTATTCAATGAAAAACAAACTTTTATTTTAGCGTTTATTCCCATTTAAGCAACGTTATTATAGTACTTTATCTGCTGCAAATTTACACGACAATTTTTTGTTTTGTGGTCGCAGACGTCGAGAATCAAATGTCCTCCTTTAATAATGTACAAAAATCAATATTTAGAAGCGTCGCGCGCTTGTGGCGTCTGTCGACGGCAACGTTTTTTGGCCCAAATAAGACATTTTGTAAGGATTTTTAAATGTAGAAACTTTTGAATGATGTGGAATTGTATAAATTGTGTTAAACCGATTACTAATTTGCTACAATAGGCAGAACAAATCTTTCTTATCGATTTATAAAATTAAACGTACGTGTATGCCTTCAAATTGGGGTTTTTTATCTATACTAATATATAAAATTGAAGAGTTTGTTTGTTTACTAGAACGCGCTAAACTTAGGAACTACTGATTCGATTTGAAAAAAATCATTCAGTGATAGATAGCCCATTTATCGAGGAAGGCTATAGGTTATATATCATCACACTAAAATTGAATCTATTTTCTTACCTAATTGTACGCGGAAGAAGTCGCGGGCTAAGCTAGTCTATAATATATAACGAAGAATATCCTTGCAAAGCTTTGGCAGAAGTGTAAAGTACATAAATAAAGTAGAATTTAGCGACACAGAAGCTGGTTGTTTTTCACATCAACACCCGCACGTTCAAAGAGAACGTGTCGGAAACACAAGAGAAATGTTGTCCATTTTAACTGCTTTCCTCTCTAGCTGATATAATTCACGCGTAGTCAAAGAGCGAGCCACAATTGGACTACCTAACTTGTACAGGGAGACGAATTTCCTAACATTCTCGGAATACAAAATGACAGTGCCGCGACCATCGCATGCAAATTCAAATGATATTTAATTGTAGTACACTTTTACAAGCACTTTTGAATGTTCAAATATTTTAAAAGCTGCCACGCGAGCCGCGAGTAGAATCAGCAAAAAACTCGTTAGCCACTCTTAGAAATAGTTCTTACAAAAACGAGTTTAATACATTTTTGCATGTCAACTATATTGCTGACGTATATCGTATATCGTGACGTATCATTATCCTACAACCTGTGCAGTTTTGTGATACACTATAATGAAAAACTATCACACTTATAGAGATTTGTGCTTTAAAACGGTAATTATACTTCCTATCTAGATGTGTTATCTGCAAAGAAAATTATACACGAATACGCGAGCCCTCACATAGCTCAGTTTTTGCTAGTCAAATAGCAATCTATCATAAATATAATTAATTTTGTAGTTAATAAATAAATAAAATTGGCTTGGTACCGACTTCAGCACATCAGTAAGTGTCTACTAAATCGTATGAAAGTACTATTTATTTTATGCTTTTTGGTTCCTCGCCTTTTTGTTTTTGAAGTCGGTTTTCTTTTTATTTAAAATAATTTATTTTTGGTATTCTTGCACTACTAATGCAATATTTACACAAACATAATATGACAGCACTTCAAAGTAACATAAAAGTATGTAGTAAATATGCTATCTATCTTATACAAGCGCCCGCGACTTTGCCCGCGTAAAATTAAACAAAAAAAATAGATTCACTTTTAGCGCGATGATATATCTGTATGTACTTAATATATATAGCTGGCCAGTTTGTTTGTTTGCTTGAATGCGCTAATCTCAGGAACTACTAGTACGATTCGAAAAATTATTTCAGTGTTAGCTAGCCCATCGAGAAAGCATATAGGCTATATATCATCACGTTAAAATTTTCACCTAATTTTACGCGGACGAACTCGCGGGTAAAGAGTAGTGAAAATATATGGCACGTATTTTTGCGGTCGTTAGTGCGTGGGCGTCGGTAGTCATTTGGGCACACAGTGTACCCGTTTAACCCCTGTTATATTAAAAATATATATTTTTAAAAAATCTAGTATTCATTTTTCATATGCTAATAAAATTTTATTTAGTAAAGCGTATTTAATCAGGTTTTGAAGGTAAGAAGGAACGAAACATTTTTCCGAAACTATCGACTTATAGCAGCTGAATTTCACCACAGGAATTCCGTCAAAATTTGAAATTCCACCCTCATCATCTCGATGTCCTCCAGTCCACGACTGTGCGCTTTAAAAAAGTGAATATTCCTCATGAACAAAAAAAGCAAAACCTTATTATAAAGGTGCCGGTTAATCGATCAGAAAAATGTAATCACATAATAAAAAAAATATAAATTAAAAAATAATAGTTTCGACCGTGACAGGACTCGAACCTGCAATCTTCGGATCCGAAGTCCGACGCCTTATCCATTAGGCCACACGGTCACAATAGCTGAATGCGAAATAGGTCATTGCGTGTCGCGTAAGTCCTGTCTATGCGTCATAGATGACGTCAGGGGTGATTGAACTCACGCCTTCACGCTAGCTAACGAATTGCAAAAAATAAAAGTCAGTGATAAATTTGCATAAAAGTTAATAAAACCTCTAAATAAACTGTACGTAATAACTTAATTATTCAAATTAAAAAAGTTATTAATCATGAAAATTAATCAAGGCATTTAGAATGAAAAGAAATATAACACGATTGGTCTGTTGACGCAATTGGCAGTGACCTTGCATTCCGCTCGGTGGGTTGCTTGTTCGATTCCCGCCTCGAGTCTGGGTGTATTATCTATATGAATTTATATATTTCTAGAAAATAATGTTGGTGTATAACAGGCGTCTGTTACCTACAACACAAGCATTAATTACCATTACTACCATAGGAACTGACGTCCGCGTGTCATATAGTCCTTTGTACTTATGTATTATATTATACGAATATTATATTTAATATTAATTAGTTATTCACGAATCGCATTACAAACAAATATCATTTAAGTGTTAATGAAGTTTCTTAAACTAATTAAAACTCACTACTCTACTCGTCTAATACATTGTTAATTATTAGAAATCTATATATAAAAAAATTATTACCAATTTTCCTCGGTCACGGCATCACGCATGAACGGCTGGATCGATTTCGCTGGCTTTTTCTGTTGTTTCTTATTGCCGGGAGAAGATTCTTATGAAAAAAAAAATAGAAAATTACTACGCGGAAAATTAGAAAATTTAAGAATACTTAAGTATTGTATACATGACTGGAGTGGAATGACTAGAATGGGCTGGGCATGTGGCAAGGATGAACCCGCAAAGGTAGGCCAATGTCGCGACAGTATGGGTTCCCACCAGTGGCCGCCGACGACCAGGTAGGCCGAGGAAAAGGTGGCGAGACGACTTGGACGCCTTTGCGTGAAAGAAATGGATTCAGGTGGGTCAGGAAAGGAAGGTGTGGTTAGAAAAGGGGGAGGCCTTTGCCCAGCAGTGGGACTAATTGAAATAGGATCGAATCTACAAGAATATATATATTGACTGGCCCGTTGGCGCAGTGGGCAGTGACCCTGCCTTTTGCTCCGGGGGTCGTGGGTTCGATTCCCACCTCGATTCTGGGTGTGTTATCCATATGTACGTATTTACATATTTCTAAAAAATATTGTGTATAGCAGGCGGCTGTTACCTATAGCACAAGCATTAAGTTGTCTACCTTAGGAACAGTCGTCCGTGTGTTATATAGTCCTGTATATATTTATTTATTATCGTGAAAGTGTGACGTCACATTTGTATTACGCTGGTGAGCATGCCCATCGAACCCACCACGGTAAATCCGCACCTGGGTCGAATCCACGCCCCAAACCATATACCATCTCAGCTATTTCGTGCGAAGTTTTTCAGGCAGTCTGCCAGCATTGTAATTTTTTACGACCTCCTTGTTAATTTGACAATCACGCCGGAGAATTCCTCTTCATGATTGACACTTTCAAAAGCTAGTACACAACGATGAAAATTACCTATTAAGATATATACTATGTACTTGGAAGACACAGACCGAAATCCGCATTGACTTATATTATTATACAATCTATACGGCATTTAGTTTTTGTCACAGCCGGGATTAAAACCTGCATTAATTAACACAGTAGGGTACTACGGCTGCTTCCAACATGTCAGTTACCATTGACCGAGTTAAATGTAATCTGATCTTAGCCCACTAGCCTTCATACGTGGTTCCGTACGACGGGTCTGTATACCGACACCTTGGAACCGTAACTTAGACCATTGAAAGACGATACTGTGTTATTGATACCTTCTAATTGATCATATGGGTTGAAGAGTTGAAGAAATAGAGGGAAAATTGCGTGCCCAATCTCTCGTGCGACCAAAGTTCATATGGCTCATCTTTAAGTTGGCCGCGATTGATGATTCGTCTATAGACTTCTGTTGGAACCAATATGCAGAGGATGTATATATAATATTTTATATGAGTTATAGAATTTTAAGTGATATGAAAAAAGCGTCCCCTATCCCACGTACAATCAATGTTCACAGATATGGCTTGGCATTCATGTTGGCCAATATATTTCCAATTTGTTGAAAAGTGGAACCAATATGCATACAATATTATCAAAATGCCCATAATGCGGCTTACCAAAACTTTTCCTAATATTATATTTTTAATATAGCTTACTGATTAAGATTCTGGCTGATTTCCCCTCCTTCTTAGCAGGAATACTAACTACGGATAAGGATTATTAAGATGTGGTTTTGGTCAACGAGATATCTCGTTTTACCTTACCATCTCTTTTTAACTTCTTCAAAAAAAGAGGAGGCTCTTTATTCGACTGCATGTTTATTTATTATTTTGTATGTATGTTACGTGATTTCTCCGCCATTTCCGAACCAATTTAGATGACGTTTTTATTGTTTGATAGAACATACTTCAGATGCGGTCGCGTAGAAATTTCATCGAAATCGGTCTAGCGGTTTTTGAGAAATTAATAAAATTCAAAAAACTATATAAAAATTTAAGAATACATTATTTTTAAACTAAACAAAAACCGTCTTCCAAAACACCAAGGAACTAAAAAGCAAAAAATAATTAGTACTTACACATACGATGTGTTAGATGGTGCCATCGGTTCAGCGAGGAACCTTTTTTCGCTTGATACCGACTTCAACACATCAGTAGGTGTCTAGCACATCATAATATGTTATGAATTCCTAAGCTTTTTGAGGCGGTATTAGTTTAATTTTAAAATAATTTATTGGTTTACACTACAAATACTATAATAGTGCACGTTGTTTTGTTTTTGAGGCCGACTTTCCATAATGGTGTTTTGACAAAACAAAATTGTTATTGTTTTGTCTATCCGATTGTCAGTCAGTCTGAACGGATGTTGTTTTGCCCTAATTTTTTTCATTGACGTCACGTTCAACTAGCCCAAGTGTTTTGAATGTATTTTACATTTTTGTGATACGGCCTTACACTGATAGTAGTAAATAGAAGAGTGAAACTATAATCAAAAATTGTAATAAAATGTACGATAAATGAAAAAAAATGTTATTTTATCGCTTGACTGTAATTATGTAATAATACGGCCTAATAAAGTTAATTATAATAGTTATATAATATGTAAATTTATTTTAAAACAATTAGGTTACTTAGTGGGTCTACAAATTACGCCTCAAGATTTTATGAATTTATAACTTCCCTCTCGGCCTTGTCACACGTCATATTTTCTATAACCCTCGGTGTGACATTAGAGTGTTTTCAATTATGTGTATTAAATGTGTATTATTATATATTATTTTATATTATTATTATATGTGTAAATGTGTATTAAAAATAATTAAAAGAAGACAGCAGTTTCAAATTTATGTATTTATTTTATTTTGACGTGTGACTTCACAAAGCTTATGACTCCTATGCCAGTTGCAACACAGCGATTTTGGTGATACCCCACCCCTCATTAACGTGTGACGTAAATTATAGATGATTCCTTTAGAGGAGTCATAGAGTAAAAGAGTATAGATTTTTTTTTTAAAGTGGAGTTGCATTAAGCCCAGTGGTGACAAAAGATTTTTTCGGCATTGTTACTATTCAATGAGAAATTAATATGCTAAAAATTCGATGAGTTATTTGTGAAATACTAGTGTACCCGGCAGACGCTGTCCTACCCGAACGTTAGTTTACTTACTATTTACTATATTCTATTATCCTACAATATTGACTCCGTTCCCGTTTCTTTTCCCGTTCCATAATGGTTCTCTATTTTGGCGTTAATGGTTCAAACATGAATAATAACTTTTCCTTCATATACTATACACTTACGTGTACCTACAGGTTTTTGTAGCGGGCGCCAGAATAGCTCGCAAATTGTAGAATTTTCTCCTACTTACTTGACATTTAACATTATACTTTGGACAATTCACACAATATATTTATAACTTCTAGCCTATGTGTTATTCTGATGTATAAACTATAGTATTGTAAAGTTTTATTAAATTCCATTCAGTAATTTTTCCGTGAAAGAACCTCAAACATACATCCATGTGTACAAACTTTCGCGTTTATAATATTAGCAGGATATTTACATGTTTCCACATTATATCCACATTGATGAGTAATTAATGTTTATACCTGTCTTTACCGCCGGAAATTCAACAAAAATACTAAATTACTTGATCGTAACTTGCCGCCGGATATTGGAAAAAGATAAAAAACGCTCATTTCATCGAGTTAATACAAAAAGTAGGCATATGACGTACGTAATATAATGAAAAATAGCATAGTTGAAATGGTTCAAATATATATTAGTATATAGTTTAGGTATCGAATATTTCTCGATAAAGCGACATTATGATCGTAATTTTAAGGTTCCATACCTCCAAACAAAAAAAGGAACCCTTATAAGATTACTTTGTTGTCCTTGTGTCTGTCAAGACCCCTTTTCTCAGGAACGAGTATACGCATAAAGTTAAAATTAATACCAAATACTGAGGTCTGCAATTCCTAGAAGCTGTGAAAAAATCAACCCCCCAAGTGTAAAATATCAAGAGATATAGCCGCTTATGTCACAATTGCCATAGATTTGCAAAGGGAACCAAAAATTTGGCAACAATCTATATCTAGAAGTAAATTCCGCAAACCGTAAATTTGTACTTCTATCACAAAAAAAAGTTGCGGTGACTTTGTAAAAGTTTTTATGTCCTTACTTTCTTAAATAAAATCGTGTCGTATTAACAGTCTTCCGTTAAAATTTTAACAGATACTTAAATCGCCACTTATCGAGATTTTTTAGTTTGGACCACATTTTCTGTCGGTGAGTGTATCTATACTTAATAAATATATAAAGTTGAAGTATTCGTGGGTCACTTATCATATAGTGATAAGATTTCTCACGTCATAAATTGGTTCGATACCAATTCGCGTTACGTAATGGTTGTTTATTTGTTACTATCGTCGAGAAAGTTCTCGTATCCTTACTTCCTTAGTCAACGATATCTAATATATGTACATACGAATAAAATTGAAATGTTTGTTTGTAACGTCGAAATAAAATTCTTAGACGAAATGCACGTAATACGCTTTGAATAATGGTTTATCGAATATTAATCTTTAAAAAAATAAACACTATTTTATGTTATCTGTTTCTTACGGATGAGTTTCGGGAGGGCTAGGTTGATTTTGATGGGAGTTTCACTGGCAGAAAGTGGCTAAAATGAGGAATAACTAAGACTACTTTAACATTAACAATATTTTGAAAAAGTAACTTAATTTGAAGTTTTCATGCGCGCAAAGTCGCGTTTATCAACTAGTCGATCATAAACGTGAAAGCTCGCTTACCTCATCGCTTTTTACGTATCGGTATAGATAATCTTCATATTCTCCATCAATATAAGTGTAGCAAAAACAGGTTTTGGTCCGGTTCGATACAAAAATTGATTCCGTAAAAATGTCCTTCAATAAGAATTTACTACATTTTAACTTTGATTTATATTTTAACTGTTAATAGTAGTTAATGCATTCAAATAAAATTTGGAGAGAAGATTTTACTATAATTTTTGTAGCCTGTACAAACAATTTTAATGTCACTGAGTGACATTAGTCGCCGCAGGGATTGTATGGGTTCCGTAGATGACGTCAAACGGCAGGCACTGCCACTTCTTCTGCAATATACCCTGGTACTAGACCAGATTAATGCTAAGAAGAAAAAGATAATTTTTAAATCACAACACTTCCGTTATGCTTTGTAAAGTTCACAATCGATTATCGAGTTCTCTTTACCGTGGGTTGCGTACACCGCTAACAGTCTCCCAGGTTTTTGCGATCAGAATGCAGAACACCTGCTTATTCCGTTACTTGGTCCGTTTCTATACGATATTCTAGTATATAAACCAATTGTTGCGTTTCACGGTGCAAAAAGGCACCGAAAAACCGAGCTTATTAATACAAAAATTGGGCTTAAATTTAACAAAATTTGCACGCATCTGTTAGTGCAGATGTGTTAATGTCCTTTGTTACAATAAAAACATCACCGTCGCCTAATCGTAAGCCTAGCAGATGTGAAGCATTCAAATTATTTTGTACAAATCAGGATCATACAAGGATAGCATATAAAAGGCAATAAATATTGTATAAGTAACAAGAAATAACATGTACCGTAGTACTCGCTATAGCTGTACTAGTTCAGTGTGACGAGAGAGGTGGGGGATTGACCAGTTGGGTTCCAAAGAGTCGCAGTCACTTGCGCGTGGAGTCGCGTCACCATAAGTATCAGATGATCCATATACTGTCAAAAAGACGCGTCGCTACGCTAATACACTATCAGATGCGACGCATCAAACATTCAATCATAATATTTATTCATGTAGTTCACAGATTGATTATAGACTTTATCATGGGATACGTATACTGCTGTTAGTCTCCCAAGTTTTTGCTTCGTGAATGCAGAACACTTTGTCGCACTCCGTTACTTGATCTGTATTTACACTATATTCTATTATATAAACCAATTGCCGTGTCTCACGGTGCACAAAGGCAACACAAATCACTTCGCACCTAATGATACAAAAATTGCACGGGACCGTAGATCGAAAAATTGCTCACACAATATCCAGGTGTGGGAGACTCGGCGCTTGAATAGTGCGGAAGCTATGTTAGCTTTAACAAGTTTGAAATCAGTCAAGTAATTAAAATGAGAATATGTTATTGCAATGACTTTTTACTTACTATCCAACTTTAAAGTCATTTAGGATCTATTTTTATATTTCAGCCCGGTGTGTGTTTTAGTGAATATACTTAAAAGACATTACGTTAATAACATCATGTTTTGGAAGTAAAATCAAAGGTTATACGCGTTACATGTTACATACATTTTCTCATCTTGGACTTAACTATGAAAATAGTTTTTTAAGAAGTAAATTCCTAAAACGTGGACCTGGTATCCCCTGAATAAATTTGTTCTTCTAATATTTGACCATACCGCAAATGACTTTATTTTATAGAGATTCCTGTCACACTCAGTCAGGTTATTTAGTCCACAATCAAAGGTCTAACCGTCAATAGATCCCGACTTTCGAAATATAACTTCCCATGATTACAGAAGCGGTTAGAGATGATTCAGAGCCAATTTTAGTGAAATCGCTCACTCAAACGCCTACATATAGCCGTATTACGGTTTTCTTTGTACGAAAATAACAACGTAATTTCGTTCTACAGTACGAAACATCTATTCATTATTATGGTACAGCGTATTTGCCATACAAATGATAAATTTAGCTTAGAATTAGGAGCCACAATACTTAGACTGAATCTATGGACCCTTTGTGTTAGATTACAACTTGTTAGGGGCCGTATTCTTTTTTTTTATGTTACAAGGGGGCAGACGAGCAGGCAGCAGGCACCGAAGTGCCTACCGGCGCCCATGGACATAAATTTGTATAGGTACCTAGCATTCTTAAAAAATGCCTTCTAGTAAGACTTTAACAATACTGTTCTTTTTTTACTAAAAAAAATGGCTTGTAGTCAAGTGTCTTAACTAGCGGGCAGCAACGCATGGCCTGCAGCCTCCTCTTTGTTGCCCACTGGCTATAAATGTATTATTATTAATTAATAATAAACACATTGCAGGAGCTCAAAGTTTGGTCGTGATGTACTAAAATTTAATTAATACAACACAATATGTATAAATATATAAAATTTTGCATTTTTAATATCCAAATAAATGTTTTTCTAGCGTGGCCCGCCTTCATCTCATTTTCTTATTACATGGCCCTTCGCTGCCTAAAGGTTGCCGCCCTCTGTCCCAAGTTAAACGATACTAAATCTGTTTTGTTTTTTTTTCATGATCCTCTAAGAAAATCATTCTTAATATTTATGATGTGAAATGATTCACTCTTCAACGATATCAGTGTCTATAGAGATAAAATGTTTCTGGCATAAAATATTTAGCCGCGTCACACATAACCGCCATCGACAAGTCGTATCACAGATTATAAAGATAACCATTGACAACATAATTACGTTTTATTATTCCGTTCCAATTTTAAATTGTAATTTTTTAAACGCAGCTCGCGTCTAAATGTGCAAAACGAGTTCTTGTATGTACACACACGCACACAATTGTATGCCTACAGTGCAGTATAAAATGTTTTGTGCGGTCCGTTTAACATTTTAAACTTTTATTCCGTGATTCCTGATATTATTTGCGATTGAACGTCAATTTAGTTGATTTTTTATATAAAATTAATAAATGTATAGAGCATATGCACATACGCTCTCCTGTTCCTGAGGAAGACAACTCAGAAACTGAAAAACGCCATTTCTAAGGAAGTGCTGTGAGAAAGTGCCGTGTAAGAACCTCAGGCTTACCGGCACTTTTCCGGCGATACTTGATCTTAAGAATACTTATTATTGACGTGACATAAAAACCATTCTTAATTAATATTTGCAATTTTGACTTTCGACGTCTCTTAACCGTTGTCACACAACATAAATATATTTTTATGTTTTCTTTATATCTTCTTTTATACAGCAAAGATATTTTTTATATATCAGTTTTTATGTCACATTTTGGTGAAAACCTATCCTCTACAACTGCTCGTTCGATCAGCACATGTTTATAAATGCCGTCATGAAAATTATGACAAACATTAGGACTTTGTAGTGTTTATTGTTATATTTTAAATAATTAAGGCATGTCTAATGTTCACTTTTTATTTTTTTAAGGAATCACTTTTATTTTAATAGGATCATTGTCATTTATATTTGGTTATAAGGATATTATAAAAAAAAGGATAATATAATTAATAATATATAAATAAATACAACCCTTTTCCCCTCCTTGCCTTCCATGGTAGTCGTGGACAAAGCGTAAGCCGTTAGCGCCGCGTCCCCGATGAACCTTCACTAATTTTCTTTAAAAAAAAAAAAAAAAAAACCTCTTTAAACGTGTGACAATTTATAGATGACCCGTAAGGAGTAGTGCTCGTCGTAAGGTACATATAGCGCGGTACGCGTTTTGATTGAATTTATTGAAATAATGAAATTATTAGGCATGCTTTTTGCGGTGCGGCCATCTTGTATGTGTTATGGCGACATGCCCCGATTCTGGTTTTAACAACTCTTCAAGTCTTCTATTACGAGCGTGCGACTTTGTAGGCCGTATTAAATTATTAAACATACATATATGTACTTGTTATTCACTAGCTTGTTACACACGGCTTTGTCTGCATGATGAAATTAAGTGCTAATGTAGTTATTAGGGTTCCGTACCTCGGTTGATTGCGTACACTTAGAGGGTTGATTTTTATTCACAGCTTCAAAAGACCACGGACCTCAGTATTTGATATTAATTTAAATTTTATAAATCCACGCGTTCCTGAGAAAACGGGTCTTGACAGACATACGGACAGACAGACGGAAGGACAACGAAGTGATACTATAAGGGTTCTTTTTTTCCATTGGAGGTACGGAGCCCTAAATATTCGACCTCCTCCGTGTTTCGGAAGGCACGTAAAACAGTGGGACCCGATTAATGTCACTTTGTGATATTAATCGTGAGTTTGTAGAGATCGTGAGTGTTCCGAGGATGACGTCAGATGGCAATCGGTCCTCTTAACTCGCCCCACAGCCAAATCCTCTGCAATCTAAGCGGACCCTGGTTCTTAACCGGGATAACGCTAGGAAGGAAAGTAAGTAACCCAGAGATCGGGTATGACACCGTCGCGTCTGCCGAGTCTGCTAGTATAATATAAAAGTCATAAAAGTGGTACCACATTACACAGCAGTGTGATTATAATATTTCTGCATATCACAGAGAAGAACCTACTTATATATGCTAATGATATATCACGTAGGATAAAACATAACAACAATGTTATAATATTTTGGCCATCGCCATGATTCCAAAAAAGCACATGCATAGATTAGAACCAAGTTCTTTGAAACATCCGTGTTTAAAATCTATATGTATATATAATAATGTATGTCTGTGCCTGTCTTTCAAATAAATACCATTTTTAAGTTCAGCGGGGTTGTAATACATTGAGAATTTGATACTTTGTTTATTTTTACCTAGACAGATAAACAAATAAAGGGGCAGATAGAGAGACCTCTATCTGTCCCTTGATTTGTTTGTGGAAAAAAATCAGCTTTTTAATGAATATTTGAAAGTTTTTTATGGGTACATGTAATATTTACAGATTATATTCAGAGGCGAAATAATATTTTTATTAATTTTTTTGAAATTTAATATTATCGATTTTAAATTAAAGTCTTTAATTCCAAATTAACACCTCGTAAATGAACATTTAATATGAATTAGAGATATTGAAATTTAAAACCTGGGTAGCATGTTTCAAATTCAAATGATATTTTATTCAAGTAGACAGAGTATAAAGTATAAAACTGGAGCGACTCAATTCCAAGCAGTTTCATCCTTAATATAGTCTTCGACAGAATTGTCGATATATTATACATATTATACAATACGCCTTACAAAAAAGCGTGTTTATAACATGTAGTTTAAATTTAACTATAGACAAATTCAATATGGCATCTGAGATTTTGTTAAAGAAACGTTTACTCGCGCCCACAGACGATTTCTCTACCCTACCTAAACGCAGCATGTACTATATTACTTTTGCACGAGTTTCGTTTTAAGCAATAACAGTAACTTCTGTTTGAGTTAGTAATTGGGGTAACCTTGATTTGGTCACGTCCGTTAAAGAACAAATATGACGCAGATTCTATTAATAACGGTCCCCTTACCAAAATAAACACATCAAATGTCCATTATCCTGTTAGATGGACGTCCATAACCATTTCCAATTCAAGAACATGCTCTAGAAATGTCCCTTGGTAAAAGTATAAGACGCCATTTAAATTTGATCCCAATTTATTGCTCTAAAAGATTATTAATCAAATTTTTGTATCCTAGTACACTTCAATATAAACACATTTGTAAAGTCACGAAATCATTCAATTCGTATGCGAACGAACTCGCAGGTTTTATCTAGTAAATACATAATAAAGAGTACATTCCAAAGTACTTAATTATTTTGATTATCATCTATCTTTTAATCTATCTATCTCTAAATATATATATATATATATAAATGTATTTCCGAAGTAAACTTTCTTGGTCAACTATACATAGATGTATAATCGACCAAGAAAGTGCTTTACCATTTTGGATGACAGCTCCTAGTTAAAGAGAGTTTCTTCGACCTTAGGGTGGCAAACCAATTTCTTGGTCGACTATACTTCTAAACGACTGCAGCAAATTTTTTCGGCACAATTTTTATAATTATTAATAAAAAAATTGTCCGTCTATCTATTCGTTACGGGTAATTTTCGCAACGGCTGGTTGGATTTTGATGGAACTTTTACTAGTAGGCTTTACAATAGAATAACGTAGGCTACTTTTATTTTAGCGAAACAATTAGGGTTTCGCACTATTGAAAGCCTCCAAATATTACGAAATCACTGAACCATACTTTGGTGAGACGTGCATTTTAGACTGAACGCTATACCCCCCACGATCTCTACAACCTTACGACTAATATCACAAAGTGACATTAATCGGGTCCCACTGTTTAACGTGTCTTCCGAAACACGGAGGCGGTCGGATATCAATTATGAATCAGTGTTAGAATGGATCACCAATTTATCACTCGGTCGCAGCAAGAGCTATTTAACATAGCCATCGACTGAATTGCCGACCACTGGTGAGGCCACGACCTCCTCAGCCTATACGTTATTCATAAATAAAAAATCATTGAATTTGGCGCATATATACGATATTTCACGAGAGCGCCTTACAAAAATTACATACTAATATATTATAGATCGACAAAGTTTGAGATTTATTAGGCGTTCATTGGTTTTCAATTCCAGAAGTCTTTGAAAGAAATGTTAAATCTAGGAAATCGTTACTCTATAAAGCTATATTTTAAAAAAATAAAAAGCAGTCTATAAGATAAATCACAGCGGGACATATCAACTCCACCTTGAGCGGGGAGCGGATTCGATCTGTGATGATTGACAGCTAATAACCGTAGATTTCCCATGGGTAAGCACAATTTGCGCCGCGCTCCTCGCCCTTCGCCCCTCGCCCACCATTATTGACACCAGGCTTGATAGAAAATAGTTGACATAGCAAGACGCTGCAGTATATCTATGTTTGAGTTCTATACAAAGCTTAAAAAACCTTCTTAGTTTTTTTTTTAATATTACAATGGGCAAAAGAGCAGGTGGTTCATCACCTAAGTGTCTACAGAGTCTCATGGACGTCAGCACCGCCAGAAGGCTCGCATTTACGTTGCCAGTCTTTAAAGTTCAGGCCATCGGAAACTGTCACAAACCATACGAAACGCGACAACAATACTAGCACATGACGTGACAGCATTGCCGCCACTTCACGCCGATCTTATGTTTGAAAGAGGTACTGTTACTTGCACGCTCTGGCCCAATTTGGCTGCAGATCAAAAGACTGCAAGTGTGGCGCTACTTCTAATTAGATAAATAGATAGGGTTAACGGAATAAGGAATGGAGTAAGGGATATAAAAGTAGATGGAAAGGAAAATAGTATGCGGATAATACTGTCACGAACGTTATAGGGGGAGTGACAATCGCAGCTATCCGCGTATGCATAGTGGATCTAACTAGTAATCGGACAGATAAAAAAGAAGATCTACACCCATGGACACAATATTTATTCCAGCCACATCCTCTGCAATCTAAGCGGATCCTGGTACTAGACCGGGATAACGCTAGGAAGAAGAATAATCAACTAACGTATTTCCAATAAGTCGTAGTGGCCAAGCCAAGCTGTTTAAAATAGTTCCTTAACAATCATTGCCTCGAAAGTTTTATAATTTTTCCGAATTTTTACAAATTAACAAGCTTAAAATTGTAAA
Organism: Charaxes varanes; assembly: GCA_024363005.1. Classification (NCBI taxonomy): domain Eukaryota; kingdom Metazoa; phylum Arthropoda; class Insecta; order Lepidoptera; family Nymphalidae; genus Charaxes; species Charaxes varanes. The sequence continues at coordinate 78,840 of JANCMC010043756.1, forward strand.
CGAAGCCATAGGCAATAGCTTGTCAATATAAAATATACGATTTTGATGTCGCGAATAAAATCTAAGTGGAGGTGGGAAATAGAATCCGAAAATATAGATTTAAAGCAAGTGAAAAGTTGCGCCTACGGAGGAAATTGGCTGACGGCTCAATTTCCAGCTGTAATCCATTTTTGTATCTGGCCGGCCATCTTAATTTCCATTTGGATTTTAACCAACTCTCACAAAAGTTAAATAACATTAACCTTTATTGCAGCAAACGGTTTCTTAAAGGAAAATTATTTTACGTTTTGAATATTCTATTTTAATAAAGTTTTGACCTAATGCATAACCGGTCTATTAACCAACTGACGTGCAAAGGAAATTCAACCTTTTTTTGTTAAATTTACGCACCATAGGCATGAGATCCGTGCCAATCGTATATATTATATTCTCTCTTATCGTTTGATTAACTATTTGTATTTATTAATTATAGGAGGACAAAGAAGAGAGTTGGCGCATTGTTAAGACAGTATGGTCTCACAGCAGAGGCCGCCGACGACCAGGTAGGTCAAGGAAGAGGTGGCGAGATGACATATTTAATTTAAAAAAAATAAAATAAATAAATAAATAAAAATGACCAGGTAGGTCAAGGAAGAGGTGGCGAGATGACATATTTATACTTCCACATTTGTCAGGAAACACTGACGCAGGAAGAGCATTCCACGCCTTAGCAGTTCGTATGAGAAAGGAAGAGTCAAAGCGCGTTGTGCGAGTTGGTAGAAAATCAACTACATAAGGGTGGAGGCCCTCGCGGCGTCTAGTGGTCTGGTCTAGTGGACTCTCTCCGATTGCGCACGAATTATTGGTTTTCAATGCATTGCTTGGATAAAAAGATCGAAAAGTGCAATTATGGGAAGCGCTTCTTTTTGTACCACGTAAAGACACAGTATTAAAAAATATAAATATAGATTTCTACGGAAATAAAGTCGCGGCTAGTAGCTAGTGTTTAAGATTTATCGTTTCAGTGGTCGCTTGTGCAATTATGCAAGTAAAAATAGACAATCTTATCGCTACCGCTCGCGTCTATTACATTAAAAAGGTTGCTTATCATATAAACCCTGCGGGAGTTTCGGTCTTAAATATATTTCCTCGTAAGTCGAATATATATATAAAAGAATTATCTGTAACACGCGAGTTTGGCCGCGAGAATTCAATGAAAATAGGTTTGTTTTGAGTTTGACGCGTCTGTGTCTGTTGCGTGCAGCGACTCGAGAGGCCCGATTTTGATGCGATTTTTTTTATTTGGTAACTGACGTAATAGAGATGGTTCTTAGATACAATTTATGAAGATCAGTCCAGAGTTTCATGGTCATTACAGCTTTCTGTTAGCTGCGGTAATTTCACACGTCTCAAGAATATTAAATAATTATTTTAAGGACGTAATAACGTTTTAGAGATATATCGGGACATTTTCAACATTTTCTTTTTATATTATACGAGCTTTTTCTCGCGAATTCATTCGCAAAAATTGTGAAAGCCCTAAGACTTCCTTAATCAGACCCTATCGAATAATTCGTTCTTAGCAGATCTGCTAACTGTAAACTGGTTCCTTGCCAAATTTCGTCTTTGTACGTCCCGCGGTTTTCGAGATTACCTTTGGCCTTTACATATTCTGGGCTGCGACAATATAGAGTACACGTAACGCTAAGAAGAAGATGTCATATCGGGAATTTCTTAACATTATAATATTCAGCTTTTCTAGGGTTACCTTAATTCGGGTACCTTCAAGAAACAACGTGAACGAAGTCGCGGGCAAACGTTTGCTATAAAGTCAATGTCAACGTCAAAGTCAAAGTCAAAGTCAAAGACACAGTCAAAGTCAAAGTCAAAGTCAAAGTCAAAATAAATTATTCATATAGACTTTTTTTATAAGCACTTATGAACGTCATATGTATATTATTATTATTTTTTTAATCAATTAGTAATTTCGCGATAAAATTTAGGACTCAAAAGCTACGTTCATAAGGGTTCCTCGCTTCATGCACTGAGAAGAGCCCGCAACAAACTCAGTCGGGTAATTTTTTGTTAAAAACAATTTAGTGTCGCGTCAGACTGCTCTGACCGTATTACGTATCATCTAATTTAATTACAATGGAATAATATTTCAAATGTACTTCCGCCTTTGTAGTTTGAAATATCCCTCGAGAGCCGAGATGTTTCTACACAGATTTGAAATTATGAGATACTAGCTGTGCCCCACGACGTCTTCCGCGTATTCCACTCTTATCACTTAGAGGTTTAAAAATAGGTTATTTTTTGGATGAAGATTACTATTATGTTTATAAAAAGACCTTCCACAAATAATGCATTATTTTCGTACAAATTTGTATAAGCATAAAAAAGGTTTTACTGAGTTAATCTTAAAAGATTGACATATGCTGTCGCGGACTTATATTTAGAACTTTTAAAGATAACAATTTTGTCATACATTACTATTGCGAAACTTTAACCATTTACGCAGCGCACGCAGCGGAAGCTCTCAAATGCCTTCAATGGTGCACGCTCCTATTGGACTTAGCGTGATGATATATAGCCTATAGCCTTCCTCGATAAATGACTTATATGAATAAACGGTTATGTCTTTACGAATTTCTGACTTTATGACTTTACGAATAACTTTTGTAGAGTCTATCTCCTGATGATGCTTCGGTGTCGAAGCGAAACGTGCGTTGAGGCACATTGGGAGTACAGTGAAAGTATATTTTATTACTAGTGTTACAAGCAGGTTACTGTTTGACGCCTGCCATTTTTTGAATTGACTTTTAAGGGGCGAAATTCTCAGTTAAATTATTTTTTCTATGAACAAAAATAAATCTTCTTCAAAGTTGACTCAGGCTTAAAATCGTACAAGTTATATATTTGTTTTTACATTTTTTTATCGTTCGGATACGTGTACCAGCGGCAGTTTAATAAAATTTCGAAAATGCAGAAATAAAGCTTTCTAGTTAATACTTTCATTACAGCTACTATATGTTATTTAAGGAATATAATATGATTTATGGAATATTTTAGAGCTTTCATAATAAAATGGCTATAACATATGTCACAAAATTTCTTTTGTATTGTTACTATGTAAGGTGGCAACCAGCACACGGTTTGGTTGTTAGCAAATACTCGCTTTTTGCCGAGACTATACCCAGACGCGGATCCAACGTTCTAAAAAGGTGCTGGGCACAGCCTTCTCAATTTTTTGCCAAATGCTAATCGGCATATGAACTTGCTTAAGATTAATATAATGCATTTCTACAAAGGATATGTTTATAAAATATATATATCTCATTAGAAAAATCCAAACACTTTCGTTTATTTGACATATAATCCTAAATATACACATTTTTCTGATAATCCTTATAAAATATAAACTTACAAGGCAATTCCGATTTTTCTGATGAGAGGTATATACGTTTTTCATACGTGACTCTCAAAATAAAGGGAATCCTAGTGTGGGGGTCAATACTGTTTTGACTTATTGTAATGTGTACTTTGTTCAAATAAACGCTATTTATCATTTTTATTATTACATATTGATTTTTGTAAATAAGGTATTGACTGTAATATTATCAGGTTTCCGACCTCAAGAGACCGTGTAAGTATGACGTCACAAGTCTATTAGGGTGGTAGGCATGCCCATCGTACTCATCACTGAGGATCCGCGCCTGTGACTTTACCTCCTCTCCATATTGGAGAGTCTTTGGAATCCCTATTCAAAGACAGGAACACAACACAAAATGGAGAATATGACTAAGGTTTTCGGTCGTAAGAAGGTTCGCAGCAGCCACATTATGAACGAGAAATCTCGTTGTATCAATTAAAGAGAACTCCGCGTTAATTAAAGTGACAAGTTCGAATCGTTTCGCTTTTTAAACGACCATTAGATCCGTAATTGGATTTATCACTTTCCCTTTAATGCGTAGGAATAATAACCGTTATCGTTCATGCAGATTTTTTTTGACATCTTGACATTGACCGAAGGAGTGACCAGTTCAGTTCCGGTTTGCGTGGTCGGTACGATTTCAATACTAGCTTTTCCCGTTGTTTTGCATGCGTAGAATAAGTGGCAAGTTGCGAGCTTTTGTATCGGTGTTTCCGAACGGATACGCCTTAAGGCCAGCAACGCATCTTATCAACTAACATGTTCTGATGATATGTAATTTTAAATTTTAGGGTTTGATATATATATATGCAAGTCATATTCTTAAATTTGCAATTAGCTACGTCTTTCTCAAATAAGATATGTATTGTTGTCACGTCACGTAATACTAGTGTTGTCGCGTTTTGTCCGGATTGTGAGCATTCCCGGTTGCCCAAAGCCCTCTTTAAAGGCCGGCAACGCATCTGCGAGCCTCTTGGTGGTACAGATGTCCAAGGGCGTCGGTAGTCACTTAGCTAAACCGCCTACCCGTTTACTCCTTGTAATATAAAAAAGCAATTAGTTGAGATAAATGATAATATTTGGCATAAATAAGGTATTACTAGTCTTAAAAAAAAGTTTTACTCGAGCTTCTGAAATATTTAAGAAAAAAGGGGGGATTTAGGGTAAATCGCATTACCGGAGGGTGCATTAGTCTCGGTGCTGTGTTTGACATATGGGGAGTATCCCGACTCCTCAACCAGCGCAAATTGAACTACGATTTCGAAGGATTTCTGTTCGTGAAAGCTATATTTATCATACTTGACGTGGCGTTGTTTCCAGAATTTTTTAGACCCTCGTAAAAATAAAATTTAAAACAAAACTCGTCATTAAAGGCCGGCAACGCATCTGCTAGCCTTCTGGTCGTGCAGATGTCCATGGGTGTCGGTAGGCACTCAGGTGTCTGCTAACTACTCGTTTCCCCCTTAAACATAAAAAAAATTAACATTTTACAAGAAAAAACCGACTTCAAATTGCCAGACTGGATCAAGTTGAGATGGTTCCACACGGGAGGCACTTGCTTTCAAATATAAAAAGAATCACCAAAATCGGTTCGTCAAGTCGATAGTTCTGATAAACCTTTATTTTGCTCCACCGAGCAGTTTTTTTTAATTCTGTACTTTGCATTAATATGCTAACCTAAACAAGGTCTGTACTTTGTATTAAGAGTTAATATGCTAACCTAAACAGCAGCGACGCATTTCCGTGTATAAACGACGCAGCTCGCCTCACGTCCTCTGTTAAGGACCGCGCACACGCCACCAGCTGGTCTAAGGCGTCCTGAGTACCGTCGGTCGGCTCGCGGTCGCGTTCCAAACGCTCGGGCGCCCAGTCGCCCGCGTCCAACGCACTCGTCGCTTCGTGCGTTATGCGTTCCGCGTCTTTTAACGCCTTCACTAGCGGCCGTAACTTAACTGCGATACCTATAAATAACAAAAAAAATGGGTAACGTGAAATAATTAAACTATATTTATAACCATTAAATAAAAAATGGGAACCTAGGAACAATTTGTTTTATAGGATACCGAAATTGATAACGCGCAAGCTAATCAAAAAAAGTATAGTAAGATTTTTTTCTTTTTTTAATTAGCCTATACTGTCTCAGTGCTGGGCAATGGTCTCCCCCTTTTCCAACGACACCTTTCTTTCCTGACCCAATTGAATCCATTCATCTTAAGCCTACTTAAAGTTAAAAGAATTACTAGTTTTACCTTTGTCTTGGGCATCATGCGCATTGGCCAGTGTAGCGTCGGCGAACACAGCTAGGTCGTGTAAGGCCGCCCGCAGTCGAGCGCCCGCAACGCGAACGTCAAGTATGCGCGGCCGCAACGCTCCGCGCCGACGCCATCCCGGTGACACGTATGAGAGCAGCCGCGACACTGCCGCTGATGCTTCCTCCTGTAATAATATTGTCTCTTAGTGCTTGTCACATCTACGAAAACAGAGGCTTCAAATTATACAATACTGCGCGAATTGATTGAATTATACAATATTGTGTATTAGTATTGTTTAAAGTGTATTATAGTATTTAGCTGTATTTAAAATACTGCCTTAGAAGTTGCTTCAGCAAACTAAGCTTTAATTGGTCGAATTTGGACACACTTACATAGAAGGGAATGTCTGATACGTATTAAAGGTATTTGTGAAAAAACTTTAAAAGTTGTGGTCGGATTTCGCTCAAAATAAGTTTCCTAATGAGTATTTAGCATATCCTATTGACATGGAACTCAAGTTTCTACATCTAATAGTTTTAGAATCCTAGGGAAGGGGGATCACTTTGCGGATGGACAAAGTGAAACTATAAGGGTTCCTTGTAGGACAAAGGAACCTTAAAAACGGAGCCATTCAATACACATTTATAGTTTTTATATTTCAAATTACCTGTAGCCTCTCAAGAGCTTCGAGGGCCGCATCGCAGGGTAAGGGAAGGGCGCGAGACCGCGGCACATCGTACGTGCTAGACGCGGACGCGGCCGAGTGAGCCGAGTGCGCAGAGCTTCCGGAGTTAGCCGACGCACTCGACGTTGCCGACGTTAGCGACCCGGTTCCGCTGCAAGCCGAGTCTGCGCTTGCCGGACGCGGCGCGCGCGGTGCGTCATACAAGTCTGTAGCCAGCCTTGGGCAGTCGTAAGTCCCGATGATGCGCTGCACCGGCATGGGAGCTCGCGGCACGTCATAATGTGAGCACTCTTCGATCTAAAAATTTAATTGCAAAGAATTATTGCAATTATTTTTATTAAAATTAAATTATACAAGCATCCGCTTCGTCTCTTATTTGGCTTCTTCACTGAGAGACTGAAATACCATTGTCATATATGGCCTTTATTACTTTTTTCTGCATAAATGCACAAATCACAGTGCACATGCTGACCGGAATAAACAAAATCATCATCGATACCGTATTAATTTAATATTTTGAGAATGGGGGCCATTCTCAAAATATAAAATTGCTCAAAATATAAAACTTATATGCATTCTGAAAAACAGAGGAGGTCGGAAAACTAGTTTTAGTATTAGTCACCCAACTAGCACCCGGCCGCAGTAAGAACTACTTTACCTAGCTATCGACTCAAATACCGGTCACTGATTGAGCTACGACCTTCTTCTCCTCATTTTAAATTATTCAAAATAACTTTTAGCAACCTTTTTTATTTTAATTAATCATCTTTCCAATTAGTTTTTTCATACATTGATACTTATTTCACAAATTGAAGAAATAATTTCTTAACAGCACTCTTGAGATGAAGAAGGCAGATATGATTCCTTAATTGGATGCTCAAAACACGAGTGTGCAGAGATGGGCAGATGGCCACTTACTTATATGTCTGCCCACTCCAACTTCTGAAGCTTGATGCTTCAGAACGAACCGACTTGATACTTATAAACTTTTTACAAACGTAATTTATGAATACACCTAATACATGTACAACCCGTATATGTGTAACTAGCTGTTTCCCGGGAATTTGTCTAAGTTAAACTTGCGAGACATCTTAATCTAGCCCTATTCAAAAATCCATTCTTCTCAGGTCTCCACTACCTATAAAATTCCTTTTTTGCCAAATTTCATATTTGTACACCTTGCCGTTTTCGAGATTTTGTGACTTTTTGCTTTTATGTAACATATAGATTTTGTTTTAGCCTTTTGGTTTTCTTATTTCGTTTTGGGCCATTGGCTTTGGACCACAGGGACCTTCCACAAAAGAACGAAACGCGAAATACCATACATACATACCATCACTGGACGTGGCAGCATTGCCGTCACTTCACACCAATCTTATGTGAGAGAGGTACAGGAACCCGAAGGCTCCATCACAGTCGACTGCAGAGCATAAGGACTGCAAGCGGGGCGCTAACTCTAATTAAAGTTTGTAAATAAAAACACAAACACAACACCAAACTTCACAGTATGGGACCTTATTCGCATAGTTTCAGTAATTACCTGTTACTTTCAAAATCTTGTGACAACAAGAGCTCTCCAAGGCCCAAAATCTAAGTTGGTAAATAGTTGGAGAGTAAGTGGCTGCAAAGTGTAAAAGGATCACTTCGTCCTTTGGTCGGCGACGAATTCTTGCCAAATTCCTGGCCGTCTCATACAACTTGCGACCCTGATACCCAAGAGCAAATATTGTATGCACAACTTAACCGTATTAAAAAATAACTTGCAGAAGTTTTATTTTTATACGGTTGGTTCAAAGGTTTTTACTTTCTGAGTCTCAATACCTCAACGATAGAAAAAGTAGACAGGAATCTGTAAGAAACCCGTTGAGAAACTTGCGTAAAGTGTAGGTTTTTTTTAAATTATTGGTAGCTCCACGCTTATAATCCTTTTGGTCTGCAGCCGAACTGCGCTGGCGCGTCCAGGTATCAGTAATTCTTGCTCACATAAAATCGACGTGAAGTGGCGACAAAACTGTCACATCAAATGATGGTATGGTTGTCGAGTTTCGTTCGGTTTGTGAGAGTCCCCGGTGGCCCAAACCTCTTCATAAAGGCCGGCAACGCATCTTTGATCCTACTGGGGGTACATATGTTCATGGGCGTCGGTAGTCACTTAGTAGTTCGCCCCCGGTCAAAGTACAAAAAGCGGTCTTGCTGGATTCGGCTAGGATAGTCTACCGATTTCTCCACCTATCGCCCTGACCCCCGGCGGACTGGTCTCCCTGCCAGCGTGAATTCTCCGCCCGATACATAATATATTATGTATCTATGTAGCGTATATTTAGATTTATTTATTTTATGTATTCAAGTAAGTTATTTTTTATTCTCTTTGGCTGTTTATATGTATTTATTGTGTATCCGGGCATGAGAGCCTAACTTATAGACAATAATAAATATATATTTTTTTTAATGTTTTTTTTTTTATGTTACAAGGGGGCAGACGAGCAGGCAGCAGGCACCGAAGTGCCTACCGGCACCCATGGACGTGCGCGCACCTGTGCGCGCACCGCCCACGCGCGCTGCCGCCGCCCGCCCTGGCGCTGCGACCACTGCGCTGACGACGCGCCCGCGCAGCGGTCAGTGTTACGTATACATTCACGTGGTCTCATATCAGCCCGGGTGTCCCGCTATCCCGCCATCCCGCCACGAGTGGCGATGGTGCGCATTCTGCCAAGATGATTATCAGTCATTTGGCCGGATGTCATACACGCAAACTTCAGATCAGCCCGCCAGTTCGTAGATTTGGTAGCGATTAGATGGACTCAATTTCTTTTGGTAATGGCCAATATTGTATAATATTTTTTCTTTCATACCAGAGAGTTTTTAAATTCATACAAATGATAATGTTGATACGTGATACAGACACGTACGTATTTATTTTTCGTAGTTGTTTTTTATATAAATGTCTTATCGTACTGTTGTTTCAACGCAGACTGACGATGGGCGGGACGCCGAAGAAGAGGAAACCCAAAACTTCGGCGCGACGCATCGAATCAGACGACGAGCCCTCCGACGGTAATACCTCGCCCTACGCCCGTCCGTCCGAGCAGAGAATGTCGAAGGAGAAGCAGAAGTTTTTTAGATTCTCCGCGTTCAACCTCGTGAAGCGGCGGCGCGAGTCGTCCAGCGAGTGGGAGGGGTGGGGCGCGCAGTGGGGAGGCGTGCGCGTCACGCGCGTGCAACGCCTCGAGCTGCGACTGGAGCGCGGCCGCTCCGCCCGCTCCGACCGCTCCGTCCGCTCCGACCGCTCCGTCGTCTCCGACCGCTCCGCTCGTTCCGATCGCTCCGACTGCTCCGATCGGTCCGCTCGTTCCGACGTATCCTATAGATCCGACCGCTCCTCCAGCGACGGATCGGCGCCGCCCTCGCCCGCTCTTTCCACCGCCTCCTCGCCTGCGAGCTCGCCGCCGCCACCCTGCGAGGTCCGCGCGCCCACCATTTTCGAGCGGCTCGCGTCCGACGCGGGCCCGGACGGCGCCTGGGGGTTCGCCGCCGAGGCGCGAAAGCGGCCGGTCATCGAGCCCCCGCCGGCCGCGGAGTCGCGCCCGGCGAGCCCGGTCGGCCCGCCGCCGCCTCGCCCCCTCCCCGTGGAGCGGCACCGGCGGCGGAGCAGGTGCGGCGACCGGTTGCTGACGACGCTCTTCGACGGCCTCTCGGAGTTTTACTCGGTCCGGACCGCGTCGCGCTCTCAGTCGCGGCCGCGCGTCAAGCTGGAGAGCGAGGATCGGCAGGTCCTCAAGGAGACGCGGAGCACCTTCCGGCGATACCAGGCGACGCTGCGGCGCGAGCGCGTGAGCGCCGAGCGCAGCCGGTCCCGGACGAGAGAGTCGGAGGCCGAGCCCGTCCGGGCCGAGAGCCGGCCGCCGGAGCGCGAGCCGCGCAGCCCCGAGCGGGAGGTGCAAAGTGTAAATTATTATTATTAAAGGATAAATGTGCGGTAAACGGAACAAGCGTACATATCTGCCAATATTACAAATGTGAAAGTGATTCTCTTTCTTTCTTCTCTTTGTCACGTCTTAACCGCTGAACCGATTTTGACAAAATTCTATAAAGAGATAGATTGAATCTTGGAGAAATACATAGGCTACTTTTTGCAGCGCAAGTAAAATTGGAAAAGAATGAAATAGCGATTGAAAGTTTGTATGAAAGTCGAAGAAAACAACGCGGACAAAGTCGCGGGCTTAAACTAGTATTATATAAGGATTCTTACTATAATACTTTTTTTTTGTATGCCTAATATCGGGAATTTGTTAATAAAGTAGAATTTATAAAAGTATTCCTAAAAAATTGCTTAAACTATCACCGTTTTGTATTATAAATTTGTCAATTGTCACCGTTTTATATTAGTTATCAGTGAATACTGTCATATATCAAAGATGGCGTTAAATACGGAGGTACCTCTTAACTCGCCCCACAGCCACATCGTCTGCAATTTACGTGGACTTTGGTAGTACCAAAGGAAAGTTGAAATTAGTCCTGGCACACAATCTCGCCCTATTTCTGAACCGATATGTCTTGAACAAAAAGGGTTTTCCAAAAAAAAACCAACGTTTACGTCAAGGACGCCCGACAGAAGTGATAATTTAAAGTAATCTAAGTTGAACGGCTAGCGCTGTGGTTTAGTGTGAGGAGGAGGAGCCTGCTGCCGCTGCCGCAGCTGCTGCTTCCAGACAGACTAGCGCTGTTACGCGTTACGTGACGCAGGGGTTTACACTCCCATAAGGAGTTATGGCTTTAAAAAAAAATAAAAACCTATCCCGTATCTTTATAAGATATGGTGACAGTAGCATTTATAATTGTATGTACGCAATATTGGCCATAATACCTAATAACGCATAAATAAGTATCTCTTTGCTCTATATTTAGTAAAGAATCATTACATCTTTAACGACAATGTTCTGAGAACGCCACGCTTTCTCGATTATAGAAATCAAAGGCGCGTCTTTATGTCATCCGTGTGCTAATAAGCAGAGATGCTACTTGATGGAAAGTGACCAGCTGGTCAGCATTGACATACCTAGTTTAATACTTGTTCAGTACATTTATTCCCGGATACTTTCAAAGGTATTTTTTTTTTAAATTTCACGTTGCAAATGAGTAGAGATGCAATGTGATGAAAACTGACTTGTTTATCGTCTATTGTGCTTGATATATACGTAAAAAATTGTACACTACGTTCTTGTTTCTATGATTTTTTGGTCGAGTACTTTGGAAATTATGAAATCTAAAGCTTCGTTAATGGTGAGTAGATGATCGTCTGTTGTGCTTGAATTATGTTTTAAAACCTGTACGCTACATTCTTGTTTCTATCTTCTCTTCTAAATTTTTTTTTGTTGGGTACTTTCAAAATTTGGAATTTTTACTTAGGCCTCATTTACGGAGACGCGGGGTGTTGCGCGTCGCGTGCAGCGTGGCGTCTCGTGTCGTCTAAACTCTATGGAAACGTAATCGCTTCTTCGTAAACGCAGTTTTATACGCCATATGTTTGAATACAGTGCGGGCCGCGACGCCACACGCGACGCGCGACGCCCAGCCTCTTCGTAAATGAGGCCTAAGTCAAAATTTCTTTATCCAAATTATGACTGTTTTGTAAACACACATGAACGACAATTAATTTCAGTTGTACGTTGACAAGATAAATTTAATCTAAATAAACGAGGTTTCTTTGTTCCGATCTTGGAAGAGCCCACAATAAACGCAGTCAAGTAACAAGTTCAGTTCTGTATATATTTCGTCATTTAGAGGTTTTGAAGGTGTTTGAAATATGAATTCTTATCATAGTACAATACAATGTCACTTCTCGTTCTTGAGCGCTTAGATATTTTATACTACCCGACAGATTTTAATACATTATTCTTAATAAAACTATGATAAACGGAGTAATTCAAAAGGTAGGTTTATAATAAAAGCACAACTATATTGCACCAGTGCGAAACCGGATGCGGTCGCTAGTAGATTTTATCTATACTTTATATATAGAGCTGAAGAGTTTGCTTGTTTACTTGAACGCGCTAATGGCAGGAAATCCTTGTCCGATTTGAAAAATCTTTCAGTGTTAGATAGCCCATTTATTGAGGAAGGCTATAGGCTATATATCATCACGCTAAATGTTTTCACTCAATTTTATGCGGACGCAGTTGCGGGCACAGCTAGTTAAAAATAAAGCTGCTAACTACATCAACGAGCCAGTCAATTTAAAAGCAAATCTACTGAGAATGCGCAAATCTTACTCTATCGTATCCCATCTCGCTGATAGCCATCTTATCCGCAGAGAAAATATTCAATCACTTGTGTAATTATTTCTTAAAGTACCCACAGATAAGAAACTCTACGTAGGTGTGAATAGTAGAGAAAGGTGATTAAAACTTTTTACTCTACATCCATTGGTTAGATTCACTTACGTGAATGAAACATATATCTATATATAAAAACTGTCTGTACAAGCCTTTGTCACCTCCAACTCTACTGCACGTCTTACAGGTGTGTGCCGATTTGGATTAAATTATATGTTTATTTCAAGGGGTTAGTAGAAGGTTTGCAGAGAAATTGGTCCCGGTAGGTGTCGCTGCTATCAGTGTGTACCTTTACGGGTTCGGTTCCCGCCTCGAGTCTGGGTGTATTATCCACATGTATGTAATTATATATTTACAAAAAAAAAAATTATTCGTGTATAACATGCGGCTGTTACCTACAACACAGGCATTAAGTTGTCTACCTTAGGAAAAGACGTCCGTGTGTCATATAGTCCTATATATTAATTATTATTTATGTATTATTTGTATTAGAAAAGGCAGTGTTACAACAATTATTAGTTATATTACTCCTTCATTGATTTTGCCTTTCTCTTGTTACTTACCACATTATGCAAGGATTATTTATAATTAAAGCGATCCAATGAATTACATTTAAAATTAATACTATTCCCTTTACTTATACGTAATTAAGTGCACGCATAATCCGAATTCTTAAAAACAACTTTCGCCCCTTAAATGAGCACTTTGCACACATAATTATAAAATTGATAAGCATACAATCATATATAAGCCTGTTGTGTTTTCACAAATTACATAATTTTGAGCCGCTATAATTCACAAATTACATAATTTTGAGCTCTTATAATTCATAAATTACATAATTATGAGCCTCTATAATTTACAAATTATCTAATTTTGAGTCGCTATAACTCACAAGTTACATAACTTTGAGCCGCTATAATTCACAAATTACATAATTTTGAGCCGCTATAATTCACAAATTACATAATTTTGAGCCTCTATAATTTCTTAAATTACATAATTTGAGTCTCTAAGGAACCTCTTTACCTCAGCTGTATAGGAACTTAAACGATACAGCGAAACTTGTCTATTTGTTTATTACGGGTAATGTCCGTATCGGCTGGACCGATTTCAACGGAAACTACACACGATCACGTAAAAAAAAGACAATTGGCAACTACACTTTTAGAAAAAAAATTAGGATTTTTTTTAATTTTCTTATGTTTTGTCCTTATTAGTAAAATAAACACGAAGATTTAGACGAGTATACTTTAAGCTTTCGTGTGTTTTAATTAAAAATCGTATTCTGTGTGACACCAGTGTGCGCAGGCGCACTCCCCGTGACGTCACAAGAATCCGCGTCCGAAATGAGTCAGGCGAGAGTGACTCACCGAGAATGCGCTTATGGCCCCCGCTTGTGTTCACACATTTTGTATTGTTTTTTGTGATTGTCAAGTAACCAGGATACTGCGAGTGCGTTTACCCTGATCATGCCAGGATTATGATAAATTCTACAATTTAAACTTACGCCTTTTTTTTGTAAACTACGCCTTTATAGTAATTAGAGGTAGCGCCACGCTTGCAGTGCTTTTGGTCTGCAGCCGAATCGGGCAAGATCCCGGTACCAGTACCTATTTCTCACATAAGATCGGCGTGAAATGGCGTCAATACTGTCACGTCCTTTGAGGGTATTGCTGTCGCATTTCATTCGGTTTGTCAGAGTTCCTGGTGGCTCAAACCCCTCTTTAAAGTCCGGCAAAGCATCTGCGAGCGTCCTGGTGATGCAGATGTATGGATATCGCAGTGAACGCCCATGGGGGATAGTCATATAGGTGAACCGCCTGCCCGTTTACTCCTTGTAATATGAAGAATGTCCAAATAACTTGACATGGCGATAGAATTTGATCCCCAATAGGGATAGTCCATGGTCATAGGTCAGACTACCAGATGGCTTCCAGAGCGACGCCCCTAAATACGTTAAAGGCCCGAGCGACTGGCGCGAAAGCTTGAAAATTGGTCACGCACAAAGACTTGACTGCTTTATAGAAAAGAGTTGTTCTTCTCTTGAAGGTAGTCGTAAGTTTCAGAGATGGATGATCTGTGATAGCCCTTATTACAGTCCTAATTGTCTATAAAAACGAGGAATATGTTGAGGCTCGCCAAATGCTCTCGTTATTCCTCTTCTTCCTCCTTCTGTCCTGGTCTAGTATCAGGGTCCGCATAAATTGCAGAGGATGTGGCTGTGGGGGGGGAATGAAGGTAATGATATGATTTGATTTGAGTTAAGGTAATGATTTGATTTGATTTGATTTGATTTGATTTGATTTGATTTGATTTGATTTGATTTGATTTGATTTGATTTGATTACTGCGCAAATTCGTGGCTACGTAGCCGACAACGTCGTCATGGCGTCTCGGTGAGATAGGAGCCTTAGCGCGCTTGCATACGTCCGTTGTATTCTCCGGACAACGGACCGTTAATAAACGGATATCCTTTTGCTGTGACATATATATTTTTATTTTTTGTCCGGCGCGTATACGCAGATTCGTAAACCATACAACACTCCGAGTACCGTAAAAATCTGTATAGTGTTCATTGAAAACAAGTAGCGTAACGAGACTTTAAGACCTTAGTTTAGAAAAGTTTGGCAAGACGGCAAAATGCTAGGTTCTCCAACCAGCAGGTGCCCAGTCACAACGACCGCGAACACAGGAGGACGCTGGGCATCTGATGCCTTTAAACGGTATAGTCACGTAACTGTTTAAGCGGCATAATGTGGCCTGTTTAATGCGCTATTATTGAAGCATATTAAAGCTCTATGCGTGCTTAAACAGAATGCAGACGGAATGTACATAATAATTGTTGCTGGAATTTCTTGTTTGTGCGGCGTCTGGCGTCCTGCAGAAATGAAGTCATTATGCGCGCTGATCGATTACACACGGCTTGCACGGACTATTTACGACTTGAAATAGACCCTTCTTTTATAAGGGGTTAGATGTAAATAAACCCCCGTTTATTAAGAGTCCGATGTAAATAGTAACGCATTGACGGCTTTGAATAAACTTCTGTTTTAATAGGGGTCATATGATAATGGCAAACCTTTGACGGCTGAAATGAACCCCTCTTTTTTTAGGACTCCAATGTAAATAGTAACCCATTGGAGGCTTAGAATAAACCCGTCGTTTATTAAGAGTCCGATGTAAATAGTAACGCATTGACGGTTTAGAATAAACTTCTGTTTTAATAGGGGTCATGTGTTAATAGTAAACCTTTGACGACTGAAATGAACCCCTTTTTTGTTAGGAGTCCGATGAAAATAGTAACCCATTGGAGGCTTACAATAAACCCCTCGTTTAATAGGGGTCAGATGTAAATAGTAAACTTTTGTCGGAAGAAATAAACACCTCTTTAATTAAGGGTCAGATGTTAATAGTAAACCTTTCACGACTGAAATAAACCCCCCTTTATTAGAAGTCCCATGTTAATAGCAACCCATTGACGGCTTACTGCTTGTATTTACGTCAATTAACCATTTTCTTTTCACGTAACAGACTCTTCAATTTTATATATCCTCACTAATAGTATAAATGTGAAAGTAATTCTGTCTGTCACGCCTACACCTCTAAACTGTATTGAATGTGTCAGTATAGAGATAGATTGGGTCTTTAAGGACATAGGCTACTTTTTGTCGTTAAAATGAAGTTTCAAGAGGGGTGAAAGGGGGTGGATCTTCCTTTTTACCTGTCCTATAACTGGTTAGATCTACCACGGGTAGGCGGCCCTGGACTATCCCTAGCTGCTATTGTCACCCCCCTGCATCGTCCGTGACACCAGTATCCGCATCCTGTCTCTCCTCCATCTACCTTAATATCCCTTTACTCCATCTCTTGCCTCCTGTCTATCTAATTAGAGGTAGCGCCGCGGTCTGCAGCCGAATTAAGCAGGCGCGTCCGGGTACCAGTACCTCTTTCTCGCATAAGTTCGACATGAAGTGGGGCAATGCTGTCACCTCAAGTGATGGTATTGTTGTCGCGTTTCGTTCAGTTTGTGAGACTTCCCGATTTCCTAATCTCGTCATTAAAGGCCAACAACGCATCTACTTGCCTTCCGGTGGTAAAGATGCCCATGGGTGTCGGTAGACACTTAACGTGAACACCCTGCTCGTTTGTAACATAAAATAAATAACGAAAACAGTGCAAACAAAGTCGTGGATTGAAGCTAGTTTGTCTATATGCATCCTTCGGACAGCATAAAGCATAAACGGAAACGTAACAAGATAATACCGTCAGTAAACAGTTTCTGTACCGGTCTTAACGTTACTAAATAATATGACATTAAAGAAATAGCAGACTTTACCAAGCATAACCATAAACATATCATATTCAGCGTGACTGGAGAGACACTTATATACACTGAATTGTTTGATTGCGAATAATATTTAATTATTTTATTTTAATACAGTAAAATATAGTTATTGCATGTGAAAATAATTTGTAAAGATATATGTAAGACGACTATTTTCTGGCTAGTTCTTCTTAGTGGTTTATATTTTCTGAATCAGTAGTGCCTTTTAAAATTTTTGTCAACTCAAAAGAGCTTGTTGAAAAAGTCTACTTGAATGAAGCATCTTTTGAATTTAAATTGAGCAGACGGTTCAAAATAACTCTCTTTCTGAATAAAACTTGAAACCCCTATTGGAAATCATAGTGGCCACTTCTAGAACAAGCTTTAAAAAAAAAGACAAACTTCGAATATACCTCTAATATAAATATCATCATCAGATCTTGTTGTACAAAATATCAAATTGTGTCAAAGCTGACATTCCTGTATTGTTACTACTTGCTAAAATAAAAGTCTGAATATGCCAATCCCTAGAAGTAAGTTTAAGCTGTACGAAAATGTAAAGTTGTAAGTAAAATCTTAAAGTGCCATTCGTTGAAAATTACTTTGGCTGTATGAAAATTGGTCATTTATTTGTATTATATTAAGTCTAAATGTGCCAGTCCATAGAAATTACTTTGGCTACATGAAAATTGGTCATTTATTTGTATGACTTAAAACCTAAGTGTTCCATTCATTAGAAATTACTTGCGTTGTATGAAAATTGGTCATTTATTTGAATGAAATAAAGTCTAAATGTGCCATTCTTTAGGAATTAAAAACTAAATGACCAACGTTCATATAGCTAAAGCTGTATTTTGTAGCTGTATTAAGCAAAAACTTTATCAAAATTGGTCATTTAATTGAATGGCATAAAGTCTATATAAGCGTGGCATTCATTAAAAAATATTTTTGTATGAAAGCAGTTTTAAAGGCATGAAAGGCATTCGTTAAACAAATATTGAGTTTGTATGTGCAAAATGCTAATACTTTTTCTTATTAAATGCTGTTACATCTGTTGATTTATTATAAAATATGTCAATATCAAGTCAAAATATTACTGTACACAAAAAACTGCGTGAAAACTCCAACACAACAAATTAAAATTCGAACTTACCGCTTTTGAAATGTAAGATTAACAGAAGAACGAATCCGAGAAACATTTTAATCGAAGTCATCTTACTTGAATTTATTTTCTACTAAAAAAAAATTGTTTCCCTAAACTATATTTAATTGTAGACGTCCGTGGCACTTGACGTTTAAAGTACCGATGACAATAAGTAGTGTTCGCATCGGTTATTTATAGGAAATTCATTAAAAAATATTTTGTATCGCTTTTAAACGTTATCTATATTACTAAGAAGTCCTGAACGCGAGACAGAGTGTCACATATGATAATGTTTAATTGCACAAGTAAAGATCGATTTAGCTATGGATAAACCTAGTGTCGAGTGACAACACAGTTTAATTATAATATATAATTGAATAAAGGTTTAAAAATAATGTATATACTTATCTTATACTTATATATATAAAGCTCAAGAGCTTTTTTTAAAAGAATATTAGGAATACTTTTTAGGTATGTCTAATATTCTCTTTTCCCCTCCTACTAAGCTTAAAATCTGAGGAACTACTGAGCAGGTTTGAATAATCCCTTAAGTGATAGATAGCCTATTTAGTTTTAGTTAGCAGCGTGTCTTAAAGTCCAAAACTGTGCACTTTTCTATACACTTTCTTCCTCGCACATTTTCTCTATGGAATCAGTTGCCAATTTCGGTATTTCCGAACGGATACGACTCAAGGACCTTCAAGAAAAGAGCATACTCATTTCTCAAACGCCGGCAACGCATCTACGAGCCCTCTGGTGTTGCAGTTGTCCATGGGCGTCGGTAGTCCCTTAGGAGAACCACTTGCTCGTTTGCCCCTTGTAATATATTAAAAAAAAGCATGCACCTAAGTGCCTACCGACACCCCTGGACATCTGCACGACCAGAAGACTAGCAGATGCGTTGCCTTTAATAGCGAGTTTAGGCCATCGGGAAGTCTCACAAACCGAACGTAACGCGACAGCAATACCATCACTTGACGTTTGGCCAAAATATACATTTCACTTAATCAAAGCAGTATTGGCCCCCAAACTAGGATTCCCTGTATCTTGAGGGCCGCAAAAGTAGTTCTTCTAGTATTATAAATGTGATAAATTATGTGTTTTTAGATGACATGTATAAACTTACTAATAATATATAATAATAAAATATGGAAATCGGAAAAAAAATGTTATATAAGTTTGTATTCACCGAAATATTGTTGAACTTATATGAATGAAACTTGACACACGTATATACACGTATTTCACTATATCTATATTTTTACATAGTATATCTATGCTATAAAGAGTAGTGAAAAAATAAATCATAACAATTCAGTATTAAAACAAAGAGATACAAATAATGTAAAAAATAAATACTACTTCAATCATGTTTTATTGAAACACTAAAATTTCGAAAAATCGTTCATATGCCGCTTTATAAATTACCCATAATATATTAATAATCCAATTGTTTGGCAAATGTCACGCTTTCGCGTAAAATAAACTACGTGTAAATTATATCGATAATAAACGAAACGATAGCGATAATAAACGCCAGTGATACAGCACTAGCGGTAGTGTTGTGATGAATACGGTCTGTTTGGTGCGTTAAACAAATTGATCGCCACTTCATTATGCGAGGAGCATTGATCTTGCTAAATAACGTTCGTAGCTGCTTCGTAGGATGACTCACGAATGTATTTTACCTAATAATAAACAGCAATTTTAATTTATTTAAAATTTCTTTTTTGAATAATAATTAGTAGTATTACATT
This sequence comes from Charaxes varanes, assembly GCA_024363005.1. Classification (NCBI taxonomy): domain Eukaryota; kingdom Metazoa; phylum Arthropoda; class Insecta; order Lepidoptera; family Nymphalidae; genus Charaxes; species Charaxes varanes. Next base: position 98,748 of record JANCMC010043756.1, read on the forward strand.
ATTACAAAAAATTATAAAACATATGTAATAGTGTTTTATTTGCTGTCATCTATCTTCTTTTGTCAAAATAATAATTGATTTTTTATCACAATTCAATAAACTATATAGATATAACCTAAAACAATTTGAACGGTACTTTTTAATGTATTTTTTTTATTAAATATAAAAATAACTGAAGTAGAGCAGTTTTCCCGTCGAGGCCCGCATAACCGTCTAGATATTTTCTAAACGTGAGATCACCTTAAATCTTTTTACTTGTACTCATTGCACTATTTGAAAAACAAACTTACCTAGAAAATAGAAACGTTCTATTGTTGATATGTTGTAGAGCACGTAAATTACATTAATATATACATATATATATATATCACTTATAAGTATAAAATGAATGTATAACCTATAAACGCTTTATAAACCTATAAACTTTTTTTTACGCTTGCAAATATGTATATTTCTTAAGAATACTACTATTTTACTTTTTTTAGTTTAGATTCGAGATTACAGACCAATCGTGCATCCCCATATCCCCATATCCCCATATCATAAGACTCTATCTTTAATCTTAAAAATTTAGTTAGCTAAAGTTGAGATTAAGGCTTTAAAAATTAAATATTAGTATATTATTAGACATTACAAAGCCACACGCACCTGCTTCATATATACAAAAACTGCCAGGTTAGTTCAGCCGTTTAAATAATTGTAGGGCGGCCATATTATACAAAAGATTGGGTATTGGCCGATATTTGCACCCTGCCTAGAGAATACCGCCAGCCATTTTGTATCATCAATGCGCGTAAGTACGCCATTGATTTGCTATTTAGCTACTGTTTTCTGTCTATTTTACTAATCATTATTGTAATTAAAACCTTTTGGATTAAAATTATAAATTAATTATTATTGATGTATTAACCTTCCGGAGAGGGTAAAATAAATGTAATAAATTAATAAATGAAATAAAATACAAAGTTTTGTATATAAACGCATAAACGATTTTTTGAATCTCTACCTTTGACTAAATTTGCAAAAAAATATTTCATACTCTACACTCACAAGTCGTTATATCAGTTCAGCTTGTGATCTCTGCATTATAAAAAAATGACCGAGGATGAGTGAGGGCGAGTCAAGACATACCTTAATAGAAGGGTTCCGTATCTGATACACGATAAAAGTGTCTGCTAAGGAACTTCAAAAGTTGTTGTCCTATTCGTTGAAGATAATTTTCCTAATGAGTTTTTAGCATTTCCTACCAACATGAAAAATTCCATGTCTCTACATGTTCGTTTAAATTGCAGAGAATGTGGCTGTGTGGAGGTTTTAGATGACTGGCTGCCGTCTCACATCATCCTCGGAACTCCCATAATCTCACATTAATCAGGACCTACTGTTTTACGTACTTTCCAAAAATGTATTTAAAAACCAGTGTTAGAATGGGTCATCCATCTATCACCCGGCCGCGATAAGAACCGTTTAACCGACCGATCGATTCAAATGCCGGCCACTGATTAAACTACGTCCTCCTTGTACTACTGAACATATTGGGTGTCTGGGAAATAAGAAACTGGGTGGTAACGAAAGCGAGGGTTGTCCATTATAATTAAACAAGTCGGCCTTCTACGTGACCCTAGAACAAGCAATTTATGCGTTGGCACGCACCTTACGCATAGCCTCGGTGGAACCACAATAGCGCTATAGTAGAAGGGGGATTCCAATCTCTAAATTGCTTGGTTCGATTCACGTCGAAAACTTTTTTGTACTAATTTTAAGGAATAAGATTCTTAGTCTAAAATATGGTCTATGCGTATAAATAAATATTTTATTGGCGTAAATATGAGAGACAATCACGGTAGTATTAGGCTATTGTCTTGAAGCCCATAAGATGCACAGTTCAATAGTCAATAAGATAGCCCACCAGGCTATCCTCTTGGACACAATTAATACAAATTAAAAAAAAATCTTAACTGGTACTAGTAATGAGAATTTTAATTTCAAATTTCAAACTATTTTCTTTTTTTTTTAATTAAAAATAATGTTTATGTAATAGCAGATCTAAAAATTACAGGATATCTAGCTGAATAGTTTGAAATAAATGAATGAATAAGGATCAAAACTTTAATATAAGAAGCTAAAAATTCTGATCATGTCGCAGGAAATTAATGAGTCTCGTATTATCCGATTGTTATTCTGGTCGCGCAGAATTCCTGACTTTATATCTCAATTATTTGAAGTTGATTACACAATACGCGGGTAACAGCTAATACAATATAAAGATGGGGTGATAAATGGTGTTTTTATTTATTATTATACCAAAACGTAAACTTTATGTAATGTTTTGGGTCCAAATTGTTTATAATATTTTTTAAATTGTGTTTCCGAGTGCAACAACGAGTACTGGACTTTATCTTATCGGTTTGTAAAAGCACCATTGAACGGAAAAAGGACATTGAACGCTCTCTTTTATAAATAATTACATGTACTGCGAAAAAGTCGTGTTTTATATAACACTAGCCATTTCCAGCGACTTTGTCCGCTTAAAATCGCGAGAGACCTCAGACCTCCTGAATCTGGCCTTATCCAAAAATCCTTTCTTAGCGAATGTGTACTAACTATAAACTAAATCTTTGTCAAATTTCATTATTGTACGCCCCGTGGTTTTCGGGATGATTTGTTAAGTGACCTTGCGCTTTTATACATTAAATATATCGATTTTATTTGAATTAAATTAACAACCTAATATGTATTTGTAAAATTTATCCAAATCAGAAAGCATATTGACTCGCATAAAGCTGTCCAGTTGTGTTCTCTTATAGTATAACTAGACAATAATTAAATACAGAAGTAATATTGTAGGAATAAGACACTAGAATCTAAGAAATAAGCAATCATTCAATGATCTCTTGCGAGAATTATTTAATTTGATATTTCACATTTATAATTTGTTGAAATAGAAAACTATGGATAAGAGATCAAAACTACCAGACGGCTACTTTGTATTTTTTTTAGTTTTTCTGTCCTTTTAGTATCAGTACCAAGACTCCTTTTGAAAATAAATAGGTATAACTTCTTTTTATAAAGTTGTATCCAGATTAGTTCGTTTTCTAAAGCAATATGCCAGAACACATAATCCTCTGAAAGGAGGCCAAATAAATCTGGTCATTTTGGTACCTGCTAATTGTCTTGGCTTCCAGTGGCTTAAGTACCGGAACTAAGCTTGCTAGAAAGTGGTGATACGTGTCCTACTCAAGTTTTATCCAATGTTTAGGTCCAATTACAGTGGAATCTTCAACCTTAATTAATTATTTAAGTGCCAGCATGTTCCGGTAGACACAAACATTTTAAGTAATCGATTATTATTTTGAAATACCCCTCTTATCGATTATGTATTACATTTTTACTCGTGTGATGACATATTGCGTTTGTATCAAGTTTCTTAACCTTTCCCTTGTCATCTCAAACATTAACTTTTCAAATTACTTTGAATTCTTGTATTATTTTTCATTATACGTATAGTAGATACCTCGTTCCATTAAAAAAATAACCTACTTTCAGTAATTTTTAATTGACAATAGTCTCTCTCTCTCTCTCTCTCTCTTTCTCTCTCTCTCTCTCTCTCTCTCTATAGTCTATATTTCTTTCTCTATATATATCAATAATCAGAATTTACATAGTCATTCTGCTCTTGAAGGGTTCAGTGTTTTTGGGTCACGACCGTACGCACTTTCCATATGTCTGTATAATATCGAAGCTTACTTAAAACTTGTCTTAATTTCAGAGCAGCACAAACACACAAAGTGCCGAGAAAATCGCTACGCAATTGGATGAAAAGGTGTCACATAAAGTCTTCGTTCCCGATGCCCCAACAGCTGAAACAGTTCGTCGAAAATAGCAAGAAACAGCGCGAATATCAAAACCAGGACCCCCAGGGCTACGATAAAAATGCCGATCTGGCGAATTTCGCCTCGGACATCGATTTTGGGAAACATTTCTTGACGTATTCCGGTACTCAGGCGTCGAGTGAGGACGAGGTGAAAGTTGACGAGAAATTGACGGATAATGGGGAGAGTTGCGAAGATGGCAGCGCCGCGATCGACATGTCGCTGCACGAATGAGCCGCAGCGGACATCAAACGTGCCCGGTTAAAGTTACTTTTCATTATTGTTTCATTTTAGTACAGACAAAAGAACTACATAAATTACGTCATATTTGAAGGAAGGCAGAAGGGAGCCGTTTCTTACGAGAGTATTTTAAATGTAAAAACCGTATATTTAGATTTTGTCCAATTTCGTAATTTATAGGTATTGAAATTCTATACATCTCTTTAAACGATTTTTTAATAAATGTTTGAGAGACTTCCCCACGTTCGTTAAGGAGGGTTTAAATTGTAGAGATCTTTTTTTAGAGTTTTTAAACCCGAACTATATTATCTTTACTGCCAAAGACAAAGCAAAGATTTCTAATAAAAATCAGTTATTTTTTTGAAAAAAAAAAATTCAATTTCTTTTACACGCGCAATATTTTTACCCAAAGATGTTTTTCTTATTAGTTTATATGTTTCTGTGCCAAGTGTTATAAAATACTGAAAATTAAAGCGAATATTATATATTAGAATCATTGTTGTTAATGCTACCAATACGGTAGAAAAACGAAACACTTGGTACGTTTTATTTCGTTTTATTTATTTGTTGTTTTAATAGAAGTATTGTAATGTATTAGTTAATTAATGTAGTTGAAAAGTGAAATTGGCCTTTTTGAAAATCGTGTGCTTGTATGGACTTCGTCCGGAGATAAATAAAAGACTTAAAAATGAAATTTTTTAGTGTAATATTCGTGTAAGGTACGAAATTTGTTTCGTGACAGCAGTACTTATAGCAAAGGGAAAACCTTAAAAATATAACAAGGTTGCGTGTTTAAAGATGTCTTTTTTTTTTAATTTACCGTATTCATTACGTTAACTTGTTATCACTTAAGACATACAAATTTTAAAAAATTTGGGCATCTGGCATCTACTTAGTGTAAACTTTAATGTTGTTAAGTTAGTTTTCTTTACTTAAATTATGCAACTCTGTAACGAAATAGACGCGAGCATTCTGCTGTCACGAATGTAAAGTGCTTAAATATTATTAATATTAATTTATTTGTTACTTAAAGTATCGTACTTAACTGGTATCAAAATTTTTCCTGGTTCATAGTTTTTATTAGTTCATGGCGTTATAAATAAAATATAAAACGTTCGTATTAGTATCACGGCAAGCTAACGGAGGACGTTGCTTAATCAGTAAATAATAATAATAATAATTTCCAAATATCCTACCTCCTCCGTGTTCCGGAAGGCATGTAAAACAGTGGGTCTCAATTTTGGCACTCAGTTATATAGTCTTGTCTTGTTATCTATATCTATAAACGAAAAAATGAAGCGTTTTTAACGTCTAAATCGAATTATTATACTAAAATCATATGACCGTCTACCTTTATGCACTTACGATAAAAAAAATCAATCTTTGTCGGTCTATTTGCAACAGGTAATCTCCGAATAAGCTAAACCGATTTCGACGTGACTTTCACTGACAGATAGCCCATGTCATAAAGAATATAAGGCTAATTTCAGTTTAGGACGAATTAGGGTCCTGCAGAATACACCAAATAACAGACACTGATAAAATAAAAGCCGCCAAATTGAAACACATTTCTTTGAATTCTGGAAAACTGGAAACATGGAGTATAAGTAGGAAATAAGCAAGCAGAACTTTTTCCTTACAATTGAATAAATCTGGTGGTCAAAAAATCTGATCTAAATAAAAATTTGACTCAGGACAGTATACATTCTCTACAAGACTACAAAATGACAAAAAATACTGGCAGTTTTATAGCAATAAAGTTTTATAAAGGTTTCCTCTGACGCTCATTTCTTAAAGAACTGGTATAAGAACTCGTGTCAACTTTTTCAAAGTCATAGAGAGGTTTGCATTTTTAATAGCAGTCAATTCGTACCTTAAAATTTAGTTATTGGACAAAAACAGTTTAAATTAAGAATTCTTTCTACCGAATTTTTGTGCGCACTTTTTTCTTTACTCGAGAGAAGAAATCTTAACATAAACGCAAAAATTCAACTTGATCAAATAAGTGTAAATTATTTTACGTAGAAAGCATTTAAATTAATGATACAGAGAACGCCAGCAATAATATATGCATCATTATCGAGCAACTTAATAATTAGGCATTTATTTACCGAACCCTGAATGAAAATTAATTTTATGTTAAGAACTTGGAACAAAAAACAAAATAAAAACGTACCAGTTTATGTTCGAAAATCAAATCACAAAACACGTTTGGCGCGTCAGGCGCGCGAGAGCTAACTGAATTACCGTTCGTGATGTTGGTGCCCCCTAACATGTGACCGTGTTCCACGATTATTACGAATTATTATGTTCATTGACTATATAACAGATTATTGGTAACGCAATATATTATTACAATAAAGTTTGATCGAAATCAACTCAATAGAAACTAATAAAACCTTTGAAATAAGTTTTAACAAGTTACTCACGTGTTTCGCGCAGTTTTGCAATGAATCTAGACGTAGATCATGCATCAATAGTTAGCGTTTCGCATCAGCTGATGATAAGGAAGATGAGATATATCTCGTGATCTCACCGTGCGGTTGGCAGCACTGCACTCCTGCCCAGCCTCCATGACCTCGAGAACCGATTGAGTAAACAATAGAATACATCGCGATCGCGTGCTTAACACGGTCATTAAATTGATATTCCATAGTACTGGGTCGTTGAATATTTTATTAGAACATTGATTGGTATTGAGTGAAGATTAAGTATGATTTTATAATGAAACTTAACTTTGGCCTCTCACTGGTGACGAATGACAGGCATTTGTAGGCAATGCCTGAGCCCATTGTGCCTTACTTCCAGCAGAGTCCCATGTCGTCGTCTAATCGATAAGAGTCTAAGTAGAATCGTTGGCGACCCAGCTCTTTCATTAGATGTGCGTTCACTCTGCATCCTTTACCGCATGTATCACGGACAGTGTTCCGAGAAATTGTTCAGACTAACACCGGCAGCTGTATTGCACTACAGGACATCTCGCCAGAACTTGAGATTTCACCCTCACCACCACGATGTCCTTAAATCCACAACCGTGCGATTCTCTAGAAACTTTTTAAGTCGCACAATTCCTTTGTGGAATCCGTACCAGCTTCGGTATTCCCGAACCGCTAAGACTCAGGCTTACGTTCAAGAAAAGAACATACTCATTCCTCAAAGGCTGGCAACGAATCTGCGAGCCGTCTGGTGTTGCCGTCAGTTGTCCATGGACGTCGGTAATCATTCCTGTGAACCACCTGGTGAAATTCAAAATGTCACTTCCCGTGGTGACATTCACGAGAACGCGCGCGACGCGGGAAATTCAAAATTAAGAAAATCTGCTAGCCTTCTGGTCGTGCAAATGTCCATGGTTGTCGGTAGGCACTTAGCTTTCTATTACGTTTTCGTGTGCCCCTTGTAATATTAAAAAAAAGTATTTCCGTGAAAGACCGTCAAAGATACATCCATATATCCATATGTACAAACTTTTTCGTTTACATAATATTAGTACGATGCGTGAAATTTTATACACTAATGCACTGCGTATAGATTTTATCAATGATTAAACAATCAATGAAAATCATTTATACCAATGGAAATCATAATAATAATAAAAATATAAGTCGAAGTAGGATAAATAATCCAGAGAAAATAAACATCAAACGAATAAAACTGAGACGTTGACCGGAAAAAATAGATTAAAAGAAATTTTCCGTTTCTTAATAAAGTCAATGGATTTTTCTCTCATTAATCGCTTTTAGTATTCGTTAATTAATATTTTGTTTTTTATTTGGTAATCTTTTATACTGAGAACAGATAAAAAACCGCCTTCAAAAGACATAGGAAATAAAAACAAAAAAATATTTGTACATACCTAGGATTTGCTAGACCACTACGTCAAATTTGTAAGACTACATTTTCAATATTCAACAACAAGAAAGCTTACCTCAAACTCTCTTCCCATGTGACTGCATATTCATGGAGCAACTCGACACGGAAGCTGAGTTGCGGAAATCATCACTAGGTAGATACTCATGAATATTTAAAATAATATATAAGTAAAAAAAAATCTCAGTATATAATCACTTCACAGTTGCGTCAAAGTTGTATGACTACATTTTCAATATTCAACAACAAGAAAACTTATCTCAAACTCTCTTCCCATGTGACTGCATATTCATGGAGCAACTCGACACGAAGGATAAGTTGCAGGAATCGTCACTAGTTAGACACTCATGAATATTATAAAGAAAACGTACGTAAAAGAATATTGCCACTATATAATCACTTCACAGTTGCGCCAAATTTATAAGACTGCATTTTCAATATTCAACAACAAGAAAGCTTATCTCAAACTCTCTTCCCATGTGACTGCATATTCATGAAGCAACTCGACACGAAGGATAAGTTGCAGGAATCTTCACTAGTTAGACACTCATGAATATTATAAAGAAAACGTACGTAAAAGAATATTGCCACTATATAATCACTTCACAGTTGCGCCAAATTTATAAGACTGCATTTTCAATATTCAACAACAAGAAAGCTTATCTCAAACTCTCTTCCCATGTGACTGCATATTCATGAAGCAACTCGACACGAAGGATAAGTTGCAGGAATCGTCACTAGTTACACACTCATGAATATTGAGAAGATAATGCAGTTATAACACTCCGAGCGCAATGTTAATGTCGCATTTAATTATATGGCTTCAGTAATTTGTTAGAGCATGAAGCGTTAGATTTGAATTTGATATTGTGCTGTTTTTTATGCTCTTTAAGAAATAAGCATAAAAAAGTTTCTGTCATATTTTTTTAAATTGTAACCTTGTGAAGTTACAATTTAATAAATTAAACAGAAGCCACTTTAAAGTACGCTTGGGCTGGACATGTCTATCGCATGTCGGATGATCTTTGGGGCAAAATCTCTACTTTAGACACCCCAGAATAGAAATGATATCGCGGCGGGCCAAAATTGAGATGGAGGAATGATTTGGATCGTTATAATAGAGATTGGCAACGCATAGCCTTAGACAACACCTTATGGAAAGAGGGTAGGAAGTGCTTGTTGCCAAAATCCTTCAAAATGAGTCGACAAACTTATGAAAATTTTTGTACTTATTGGATAAGTTTGAGAGTCGGTTGTAAACTATTTTTAAACCCCTAAGTGATATTGAAGAAGACATGGCAAAATGATTTGGCCGCCTTTGTGGAAAAGAAATGGATTCAAGTAGCCCAGGATAGGAAAGTGCGATTGGAGAGGGGGAGGAATCCTTTGCCCAGCAGTGGGACATTATAAGCTAATAAAAAACGTGATTATGGTGGCCCACGCGGACGAAGACGCAGGGTACAGCTAGTACAGGTATACAAATTATGAACGTTAGTTTTTAGAATTTAATGTCGTATAAAAACTTTTTTTAGCCCTTTTATTGATGGATATTTAAAAGATTTTGGGGTATAAATAATAATTTTAAAAATACCCATAGGTATTTGCTACAATAAGCACAGACAAAAATAAATCCTTATTTTAAAGGATGAATGATCTACTTTTAGAGGATTTTAATTTAAATAAAGGCCTTCAATTACCTATGGTTCTCAAGGCTTTAATTATTAAATATTTGCCCGTTTATAATCCTTAAACTTCAATTCTTTTAGTGAAAATACAATTAAATTAGGATCAGCTGCTTCTAAGAATACTGCGATCGAATAGAAAAACAGGAAAAAAGTGCAACTTGCTCGAGCACCAATAATGATAATTTAAATTGAAAACTTATAAAAATATAAGTATTTAGAAATGCCCGCATAATATGTATTCAGTTGTATGTAGCGGATAGATTTTGTTATAAAAAATTGAAAATGACAACAAAATACGACATAAACTATGCATAGTATACTTAAATCTATTATAAACTTACGTAAGTGTTTTTAACGTGTACAATTACATAACGAAAACAATATTTCCTCATACACCGTAGTAATAACACGTAAAATTACGCTACGATACTACTGCCACCTACGCGGCAGACGAGCAACAGGTAAATGACCGGTTTAAAATAATAACACTATTTCGCAAATGCAACAAGTGAATGGGACTTCAAAATTGGCAACTTCCTGAGAGCCATTTCGCGGAATTAATTTAAATAACTATCGCGATAAGGGATGGCAATTGTTTTATATGTTTTTATTAAAATAAACGCGATGCGTTTGCTTGTGTCGGCTAGTTTTCACAGACTGAGGGACCGAAAGGAAAGCGCATGCTCTAGGAATATCACACGACCATTGTGATAGAGCCACCGTGTCCCTTTATCCTGAACAAACCTGTAGGATATAGGGGAGTTTGTTTAAGAGCTTACAAGTCATGTCAAATTGGGCGATGTAGAGGCAAAGTACATAAAGCGGCGGACTATGTTATGTGGGAATCCACAGTTGGTTCGGCTTATAATTTTTTTTAAAGTTTCTGCATGTGTTTTTTCCCGTTTTTCCTATAAAGTTTAATGCATTTGTAATATATTATATAGATATTGTTAATATAGAATAGTAAAAAGGAATATATTAAAGTTATTTAGAATTGTTTGGCAGTTAATGTTTAAAAACTTTACATAGTTTGTTTTTGTACATTTCTAAAATTAAAACTTAAACTTGATACAAGTATTAGTAGACTAAAACTTTAGTCAAAATTATCTGAGAGGTATGCATATTATCAGTTTAGTAGCTTATAAAAGATTTCAAACTTAGATTATCGCAATGACAATTTACTTCCCTTTTGTCACTTGTATGTCAATATTTCAGTATTTATACCAAAACCTATTTAAAACATATTGGCTTCCTCAACACGTTTATATTGCTATTGTTTTTCCTGTTTTTAAGCTAACCGCTCTATAAATCGGTATGAAAGTAAAAAATTAAGCATTAAATCATTGTCGAAGGTTAATTCTTGCCCGAAAAACATTTCTATACTGGGCAAGGCATGAAGTAAATGTTTAAATATTATCATAAAATATTCCCTTAATTTCCTGGGACCTACATCAATTCTGTTAATACGTGCTCTGAATGAGCTTGTTGTTAATGATGAAACAAACACCCTTTTTGTTCTTCAGATTCGGTTATGTGGATGAGATGAAATAACTAAGCAGCTAATAAATAAACATAGCGTTAGATAGATTCATGTTAATTACGAGATATATGGGAGAGTGTCAAAATAGCGCCTAATGCCCAGAAATGAACTAATGGGGCTGATAAAAAATAATACAAAGTAAGTAGTCATAATAATCAGTTGTAAAAAATAATACATATTAATTTATGTCCAGGCGGCTTTTTGAGGAGGTCGTGGCCTAATCAGTGGTCGTCATTTGAGTCGATCGCAAAGTTAAGTTGCTCTGGCTGCGACCGGGTGATGGATGGGTGACCCATTCTAGCACTGGTTTATATTTGATATCCGACCAAAAGGTACTTAGAATTGGCCATCACTCTAAAAACCTCGTTTTGTAGATTTAATCTTACCTACTCTACGACAGATACTACCTCTATCAATAATACCTCTGCGCGAATATGTATCCATACATGCATAAATAAAATATATTTGCTGGCTATTATTAATCCACACGTTGCAAACGAGGCAGCGGATCCGACAGAAGATGACGGCGTGTGAAATTAATTATATTTACAGTGGCCAGTGAACCTTCCAATTGATGGCGTCAAATGTGATACGGTTAGCAAGCAGGTTAAATGATATGACGTTTTATTGAGATTCGTTTAACACGGCTCTTATGAAAATGCAAATTTATAAATTATGTTTAAATAAAAAGAAAACCGCCTTAAAGTAACACAAAGGCACTACTCGTAAGAAGCAAAAAAAAAATTTTTACTTACGTACTATGTGCTAGACACCTATGGGTGCGTTTGAAGTTGGTGTTAAACCAAATACTAACTGTTTTCTGTTACTTCATCCGCGTAGACCTCATTAATCAGGCTTAAATTTCATTATTACTATTGCGATTTCGTGTAAAGAGACCTATCGTTTTATATATGTATACATAATTTTGTTATTTTAAGTGTAGAACCTTCTTTAAGTAGACTTTTACAAGGTCTTTTCATTCGTCGTATATTTGAAAAGTTACTACTGATTCGGTAGTTGAGCCTCTTTTACACCAATAATCCATGTTACACCATGCAAACATGCATAAACAATTGCCTATGCGCATTTATATTCGTGTTATGCACATATTTCCCACTTATGCGGATGCACTTTTAACAACACTAAAGCAGTTATCATGCAATGAAATTGCTCGCGGATAAAACGAAATATCGTAAATAAATGATAAATGACAAATAAAAATATATAATCTAAAAACACACGCATAGACAATTGCCCATGCGCACTTATGTGTATACATGTTATGCACATATTTCCCACATGCGTATTTATACCACTAATGCCGTTATCATGCAATCAAATTAACCGCGGAGAAAACGAAATATCGTTAATAAATGATAAACGACATTTAAAAATATATAATCTAAAAGTCAATCCAATTAGTCAGGTTAGCCATAAACGTGCACAAAACCGTGATTCAACAAATAGCGTTCAGTTGAAAGCAATAATTGAAACCGGCTAACTCGCCTAATATATGACCGAGTTAAACTTTACTGGTCTATTCCCCATTCGCCTTTTATTTTTAGAAAGGATAAGACGTCGTCTTACTACATTGTATTTGCACGATCCGCATCGTCTTGCATACGTCTTAGACATCAATATGTTTGTTCGCTCGCATCGCGCATTCATTTTCTACTAGGACGACGTCTACATCCGAGGAAAATGTTTGTATGAGTATCTTGGGAAAGATGAAAGTACTTGATGTAAGGAAATTGTATGATATGCTTATAGTAAAGTATAGTAATTTCATAAGAACGTATATATATCACCATCATAAATATTAATAGCAGTAAATTACTGAACTATTTAGACAGTAAAATGAACTACTGGCACATATATGACATTAAACTAACTAACCAGTAACATAGAAAGCATAAATAAAAACGTAATAGATTTACAGTTGAAAATCATTGAAATAGTCTAATTTCATGTGTTTTTCTAATTACGGATAAGTCACCGGTATATTATAATAAATATTCTATTCTAAGTTTATAAATTACTGGGGACCAGTCGCGGCTTCGCACTGGCGCAATATATATAGTATTCATGACCAAGTATTTTACATATAGACTTTCCTCTTGCATATTTCTATTTATTGTTGTATACCGCATTAGAATCCATTGTGTAGTTTAAAAGATGTACGCGTACAAAAATAAGAAGTGACTTCGTTTTACACCAAGTAAATCCAATTGACAAGGTCGCTTTCATCAAGGAAATAGTTCCGTTCAGAAGAAACTAAATTTTAGATGTTCTAACACAAGCTAGGCTCCAAACTTTCTATATTTATAAAGGGCATAGTCGAGTAGGGAAGAAACCACGGCGAGCGAAAACATCGCACTACAGAATGGGGGCGTCTGATAAGTAATTAAAAGCAATAAATAATTCTGAAACACCTACGTATTTGTACATACTTGGAGTGTGCTTCTAACTCGGTATTTTTTGATTTCGACAAGATCAAAATAAAATACATTGAATAATAATTTGAAAAATATTAATTCAAAAAATAATAATTTGAAAAATTGCAATTCTTTAAAATATCAATTGGACGTGCGCTTGTAGTCTTTTTGGTCTGCAGCATTGGGCATACGAGTATTTCCACCAGCACCTTTTTCTCATATAAGACAAACGTAAAATAATGGCAATTTTGTCAGATTATGATGTTACTATCGCGTTTCGTTCGGTTTGGAAGATTTCTCGGTGCCCCATATCACTTCATAAAGGCCGGAAACGCATGTGTCTTGGTGGTGCACATGTCCATAAGCATCGATAGTCACTTAGGCGAACCGCCTGCTCGTTTGCATATTGTAATAGAGAAAAATAAATATTATAAACCATATAATTTAGAATTTTGTCGACAATCATTACCAACACGTTGACTTAGGTTTCTCTTTATACTACTAACGATATATTTATTAAAATAAAATACTTAAAATATAAGGGCAATATTAATTATGACTATGCAAATATTTAGACTCCCTAACAGTATAATATCAGAAAGTCTTATCATAAAAAACTCCACTTTAAGATGTTAGCGACATAAATCGATCTTTCTCTATAAACAAAAGAAAATATTCCAATAGTGTTACAAACATTATATAACTATAGTAATAGACTTGTACAAAAAAGTATGTCTGTCTGTCACACCACTTATAAAGGATGTATAGCTCAGCATAATGTTGTGTATCATCGGTATAACACACTACGTTCATTTTCAGCTGAAGTTATGACATCAAATGTAAATGAATGGATGTCTTTGAAAATGAAGTAACGTACAAGGAATTGAGATTAATTCCAAAAGTTTAAAGAAATAACCAAATGGAAAATAACGAACCAGAAATAGACCGTAGCATAATATAAACTGATACAACCTCCTAGTTTATAAATTCCTTCCGGTCCATTTTAATCAATGTTTCTTCACTATAAAGACCATTATGCTTTGAACTATTTTTGTATTTATGTAATAAACTATTTTGTAAGGATAATAACTAGTATTACCACGTTTCCTAGAAGGTTTGGGACTTCTGGATAAAACAAGAATGTACTTTTTTTTCAAATTGAAACAATTAAATATCAACACAAATAAATATGTTATGCTCTTAGTTAAAACTTAGTTTTTATAATTGACATAGCACTATTATAATTATTTAAAATTAGAATATAATAACAATTAAAATGTTTAATGGATAGCAAGAATCTGTTATATTTGGTAATTTTTCATAGTGTGTTTTGAATCTCTCTTAATCTAATCAATCATCTCGTTTGATCAAATCTAGTCATCCATAGATTACGTTACATGAATATTATTTTTCACTCCCCTCCCCGTCCTCGTCACATGCCACATTTTTGAACCTCCATCTCTTAATTGTGACATTTTTAAAATTAAGGCCACAGACAAAACAAATGACTAATTATATTAATTAGTCGTTTGTTTTGTCTCATCGCAAACTCAATCATATCAATTTTGCATATTTAAAATTTCCTCATGTGACGTCACAAAGTTTGGTACCCTTTGACGTGATAAACGTGAAATTGACGTAACCAGAATGACCCCTAATTTGCATCCTTCCTAGAGGTTCAGAAACACCGGTGCGGATAACTGTTTCCACAGAGATGTTGTCCGAGGTTCGAGGTTTGTTAAATTTGTCTTGTTTCCTAAATGGGATATATGTAACAAAAAGCATGGCGACCCTCTCAACAACAATTAATGTTCTGCACAAAGTAGATTATCTCCTGGTCTTGTGTCTGGAAGCTGTACGTGTTAATAGAATGAATCGTTTCACCCATTACCGATAGATATTAATTTATTCTTGTTAATTAGAGACTCAATAGCTCAACGATAGATGGGACAAACATCTAATACAATAATAATTGTTGAATTTTAATCATCTTTACAAATACTTAAGGAGATTCTAATAGGAGGATGAGGGGCTAGTTGAATAAGTGGTCATTTGTAAACAGCAAATTATCGTTCGAAGATTCACCGAAATGACGCTGGTTTAGAATGAATTAACCAATAACCTTCCAGAACAACTCGGTATGGTATGAACGTAGCAATGAATTGACCAAAAACCTTAAAATTCGTCCTCATTCTAATGTGGCGCCCCCCTTATTTGCGAATTTCGACGGACACTTTAATTCATTGAGATGGTCCTCCATAATTGAATCTCCATACTCTTTATAGAAGACCATAGACAAACAATACTGTTGGCGTAGTGAGTTTTTTTTTCGGAATCTTTTGGAGTAAGCTTGTTCGATAAACACAATCATTAATCCTGTGAAATTTGACGATCGCCTCGGTGTGCGCGCGCATTTCTTTATAGTAGGGAAGCCCGTGATGCTAAATTTGCAGTCACTAAAGCGTTGTGGGGATCTATCGGATTACGTATATTAGGCGCAAAAATTATAAAAAAGGTGTTGTTAAGGTAAGATAAGGATATTGATAATAACGCCTGGAGCGTACGCTCCATTTTTAAATTTTTGGTTTTATCTATATTGCCTTACGAAAATCGCCAAATTTTGTTTTTTCCGTAATCCTTAATCACAATAAAAAATAATAATCACGCTCGAATATTTGACGAGGAACGAGCTGACATTCTTTTATAACTTTCCCATTTTCGTATTTCACGCTGAATTCATCCAATTATTGCGATTTAAACTAATCTCTATTGAATTAACTTACCTTATCTTAATCTGAGGCGCCTGAGTTTTTATTAAGGTCCTGAAGAGTCCCTCCTATATTAAAAGTTCATATTTGTTGATGGTACTTTACAGGGTGCAAGGATTCCCCCTGTATGGTTTAGTATTGCCCAAAATCCGCTCTTGGGCTCCCAACCATTCCATAACAAAATTTAAATCTCTGTTTTATCCTGTATCGCGCCTTAAGAAGAGGGCCACACGTTGCCTACCAATGTATCTAAGTAATTACAACAGATTTGATTTAACGTTTATTCCAAATAAAAACTTATATATTACAATAATTCAATACAGGTTTTACCTCGTATCCGCGTCACATGTCACCTAATATATTGATCTATAGCAATATTTTAGAGAGTTTATTAACGAAATATAATTACTTGTGTTTCAGGATCTTGTTGGGCTTGCGCTGCAAGGCCTGCGGAAGTCAGACGATCGCTTCCAGCCATTCTTCCTTTGCGCCTGCGCTTACCTCTCCTCCGAACTTCACCGCCTTATTCGTTAAATATATAAATAATAAAATAAAACACTCTACAGCAAAAACGTCCGTATCTATCATATCATCAATTATGAGCAAACATATAAAGTCATTGGTCAAGTTCAGTCAGCAAGAAAAAATTAACTGGGCATATAGGTTTTGGTTCCCATTCCAAATGTTTCAAGAGATTGCAGACCTTAGCATTTGTTACTTATATCAATTTTGTAGCAGCTCTACGCATTAATGAGAAAAAGGGCCATAAGAGACAGACGGACGGACGGACATAGTAGTGATCCTATAAGTCGAAGTCAGAATAGTTTATTCATATAGACTTATTGTAAGCACTTATGATAATTATTTTATAAGCACATATGCATATTTTTTTTAAAATAATTTAATAATTCGGTTACAAAATTTACGGCTTAAAAGCTAAGTTTACTAGGGTTCGTCACGCCTTGCACTGAGAAGAGCCCGCAACAAACTCAGTCGGGTAATTTATTGTTACCACCATTTTCAAAATAATTCGGATTTGGTTAGAGAGCAATTTATTCCCAAAGTTCCCGTTTTTGTTTTGGAGGTATAGAAGAATAAGATAGATCTAATATTAAGTAAAATAAGAAGTACCTGAGTCACCGATATTTTCAGTTTGTTCACTGCCATCATTAACCTCCTTGTCTACTTTCGGCTGTTCAGATGCTGGACGATCGCCTTTCTTAGTCTTAATAGTTTTACCAAGATTTAATGCTTTAAGCTGATTCTGAAATCAGAATATGAGTGATTATTAATTCTCAATCTAAACGATAAATAATCTTTGAAGCAAGATAAACATAAAGTTTAATAAACAGTGTCATTTTGTCTGGTCAAAATAAAGAAATGCGATGGTCTTAAATTAAATAATTACAGTATATGAAAGACTAGTTGTTCCCCGCGACTTCGTCTGCGTAAAATTAGGTGAAAAAGTTTTGTCGTGATATTTTTTTTTTATGTTACAAGGGGGCAGACGAGCAGGCAGCAGGCATCGAAGTGCCTACCGACGCCCATGGACATCTGCACGAGTCTGCAAGAAGTTTAAGTCAAGTTGGTGTTTTATTGATCCCCATCAATAACACTCGAAGAAGACACCAACGTGTCCATTACAAACCCTTAGCAAAATTTTCTTTAACTAGGAGCTGTCATCCAAAATAGTAAAGCAGTTTCTCGGTCGACTATACAATATGTAGTAAACGAATAATCAATAACGACTTTTCTGCGCACACCGCGGTATTATGCAAAGCGATTGTAATATTTTGCTTGTTTTAAAATAAATAATACACTTACATCCCGCTCCGACGAGATAACTATCACATAATTGTACATATTTGAATAACAAATACACCAACGCGACTTTCCAAGCCATTGCTTACGAACTAATTGTTTTAGCACTCAACGTGTGAGCAATCAAGAAATTCCATATCGTCACTCTAAAATTTTAAAGGCCAATTACATGAAGAACATTAAAAAAATAATAAAACCTTGTTCTATACTGAAACTGAATGGATTTTCAAAAGTGCTTTTATATAATGAGGTGTAAACGCTAAAGTGGTTCATCTTATTAATAAAAATGGCCAAGAGCGTGTCAAGAGACGCTTATATTTCTTATAAGGTTCCGTATCTGATACGCTATAAACGTATTTGTTAAATAACTTCAAAAGTTGGTGTCCGATTTCGTTCAAAATACTTTTCCTAATGAGTTTTTAGCATCAACATAGAAATTTTCAAGTCTCTATGTCTAATAGTTTGGAAATGCTACGGGGGGGGGGGGCACCTTAGGGGCAGACAAACGGACGGAAGTACAGAGCGAAATTATAAGGGTTCCTTGTAGTACTACGAAACCCTAAAAGCGAGCTGTCTTCTGCGATTTAGTCCGCGTAAAATCATACATGCCCTTAGATCTCTTTAATGTAGCCCTGTCGAAAAAGCCTTTCTTAACTGATGTCTACTAAGAATAAATTATCTCCTTGCCAAATTTTATCTTTGTTGGTCCCGCGATTTTTCGAGATTTCATGAGAGGCTTATACGTGTAGGCCTTTATTTATATATTAATACGTGAAGCGAAAACTTAAGGTACAATTTTACAAAAATGGAGCGGACGGACGAGTATGAAATTTGGCACAATTTTTGTTCATATATAGAAAGGTGTACGAATGCTAGTATTTTTTAAAATATGCAATATTAATATATTAAATTATTAAAATAAAACCACACGCACACCAATAGCAAACGATGTACACAATTAACGAGACATGTATTGGATGATGTTAAAACGTAATCGTGACAACGGTATGTTATGTTAATTGTCAAATTTTATTTCTCTGTGAATATAATAATATATGTCGTTGTACGCAAAAAGGATCCCTAGTATATATAGATGGATGACTAACGACGCTAATGACAATTTATAATATAAAAATAAGGAACAAAACTAGGGCCGTAAAATAAATTATTTTTTTCTCAGAGCTATTTTATTATTACAGACACAAAGTTGGTGTTACTGACGCAGTAATTACTTCACTTATCGATATTTGAGCGGTTGGCGTTTAGCCAAGACAATGCAGGAAGGCAAACCTAATACCAATTAACAATGGGGACCATTCGCAATCGGCTCGCACTTCAAACTGTGAGATTTCCTTAATTACCAGACGCTGTCCGGTACCAGAGATAGCCGCGAAGTATTGCTGCGTTTCACGCTCTGAACACTATTTGCTATAACTCCTTATACAGCATCTTGTTGGTAAAGTTTCCTTTGTTGTACGACTCCTTAGAATGTGCTGGCTATGTTGATATCTTTATCCTATTTCATAAAAGCAATTTATCCTCGATATACAGGTATTGATTGAATTACTTTCCATGAACAGCGAAATAGTAATTAATATTCTAAGAATTGTAGGCATAGTAATATTTCAAGTTTGTAAAGTGGAGTTGTTCGACTCCAGGGGGTGGATCTTCCTTTTCTATTTGTCTCATAACTGGTTAGATCCACTACTTAATACTACATAACTTGATACCTCCATCGCCTTTTTATCATCGAACCAGCAGGCGCCGTGCGGGTTTCCACCCTTACATTGTTGACATGGTTAACAAAATAATACTAATGTAATTATGATGTACTTGATACCAGTGCCGTTTGATGTTATCTTTTAATTGTTACCTAGAAATTGACGGGTTAGTCACGCGCTGCACAATTTTCTTCTTTACTAGCTGTGCCCATGACTTCGACCGCTTAAAAGGGGGTAAAAAAAATAGATTAAATTTTAGCATGATGATATATAACCTATATTATAGCCTTCGTCGATAAATGGGCTATCTAACACTGAAATAATTTTTCAAATCGCAACAGTAGTTCCTGAGATTAGCGCGTTCAAGCAACAAAAAAAAAAAAATAACAAACAAACTCTCTATACAGGGTGACTGGTGAGACACAATACTCGAAGACCTGATGTTTGATGTTCATATATGACAAAAAAGAATACCTCAAATATAAATATCAATTAACGACTACGTGAGGTTAAGAGAAAGTGGTGTAGTTATGAACGGAACGCATAGACATACTTGCCTGGAGACACTTGATGATCCGTTATCCCTTCATACTTTAATCCTGGTTTAGGAAAGGCAAAAATACCTACGCACCTATTTTACCACCAATTTCTTTATTCTATATAGCCAAACATAAATCAAATTGAACTGAAATAAAATTTTATTTATTTTTGATATCGCGTTTTATACCGGCTGACAGCTGTCATGAAATCTCTTTTATAATACCGGAGCCAGACATAGCTCAAAGTGTTTGTACAATTTTGAACTTGAAGTCTACAAAGTACTACAAAACTTAGTGAAATTACAAAAAGTCCACGCCTACACTACATGATTATTCAAATGAAGCTATGTCTGGCTCCGGCATAACTGACCAGATACTATCATTCATTACAACTTCACTAAACTCACTACCAACTAACCTTATGGTACAGCAACTTAGCTACAGAACGTAAGGCCACACTTCATCTAATTAAAAAAATAATTTGTTAAAAATTAAGTACCTATTTTTATTACATAATTATAACCAAAATCAAGTACCGAGTACGCTCCTTGAATATACTAAGTGACTGATGAGACATTTCCACAGCGCTGACAAATTAGGCGCTACAGGTTTAGTTTTGTTGTGCCTGGGTGTCCGCTTTTGGGCCAGCATCTCAAACCATGTCTTGTGCCTTTTAAGGCCGTCCGATGTGGTTTTCCACCACTGGTCTCTGTGTTCAGCTCTGTGATACCAGGTGGAAAACGCGCGCATACCAGAATTTTTAAAGACCTTTTTTACAGTATATGTTTTTACTGCTAATGTAGAATACAGTACACCAAAGTATAGATAACATCAAACACGGTATATCAAATGTCTTTTAGTTATTTATCAAATTATAAAATAATTATTTTTCGTTACACATGTAAGTATGTCGTTAAAATGAATTTATAGATATATAATTAATCAACTAATGGAATCTCATGTTTTATTTGTAGATACAACCACTAATCGTCGCGATCAATATCGGATAAATGTATTAATGTTGTAACATTTGATTAATTTTATCGCCGATTCCGAGTAAAACCAAAACTATCATTATAAATTATCGCTCTCATAACGCTGTACATTAGAAAATCACGATATACAACAAGAATAGAAATTTATTGTAACTAAAAAGACCTGAGTAGATGGTTATCTGAGATATGAAGATAAGCATTTCTCGATCATAATGGCGTAGCGTCGTTAAGGTGGGTTTAGACCAAACGAACATAGAGCTAAAGCTAGAACAAGTTCATTTTTTATCGATCTTTTAGAGTAAACGAAAGCTCGTTCTTAGCGGCTATACCAAAATACCAACGGGCAAAAAACTAGAATAATAATTAGAATCTTTGAGAACGTATACAGAACAACGAAATAATGCTCTAAGTCTTTTAAACTAAAATTTGATAGAGATGTAAAACAGCCTTTAAAAGAAAGCGATTGCGCGATGCGAGCGATGCGACCATCGCATCTTCGCGCGTTGACAAGAACTGGGTGTCCTAATAGAAAGCGATTACGTGATCATTGATTGGGCAACGAATGAGAGCGACACAACTGTAGGAATGTATCGTTTTATAACGGAGTTCCTATGGCATCCTATCAGTTCTACCATCATATCAGTTCCATGTCTTCATAATATTGCATTGTCATCCGATATGCAAATGTGTGCAAAATTTTAGCTCAATCGCTATAAAACCTCTACCCCAAAATTGAGTTGTAAGATACCATCCGAACAATTATACATTTCAAGTTAAATAGAAGCTTTTAATTAATATTCATTTTCATCCGTTTTGCAATACGCTGTTTGACGACAAATAACATTCCATACAAGCACTCTCTGTATCTATATCTCTCTATCTATGGTAAAATAGTTCACCCAACAGATATTCTTGAAGTGAGACACAATTCAAAATCACTAGAACGTTGCCAAAATGTCTGTCATTAAGTTGAATCAGTGTAAACGAAAATGTGATCCGGCCAACGAGGCTGCGGTGAGTCGAGTTGTGAATTATCGATTAGGGCATGTTTGCTCACACGTTTGCTCGTTTGTGTCCACTGATTGCGAGTGAATATTGGATTACGCGATGGCAACGTCTGATAATGGCATTAGGTCAAAGGCTATGCGGTAGAAAATGTTAAATACAACATTGGTAGTGTTTTTAAGGGTCCCGTAGGACTTACTACAAGGAACCCTCATAGTTTCGCTCTGTCCGTACGTCCGTCTGTCAGCTTGCTATGTGGTCCTCCCTAGGATTTCCATACAAATAGACGTAGACACTAGAAATTTTTCATATTGATAGAATATGTTTAAAACTCATTAGGAAAATAGCTTTTGAAGGTATTTAACAAATACGTGTTAGTTACTTAACACTTCTGTATAAGTGTCTTGAAAGTTCTTGGTCACTTTTCATTTTAAATAGAATACCAAGAAAACTTTAGGCTTGCCTTATGTTGCCGTTACCCCTCCTGGTAAACATAAAATCCGAAGTCAGTAAGGAAGAGTAAGGTAGCCAATAGCATAAGAGCAGTCCAGCGGGGTGTGGACCAATATGAATAAGAAGCAATTCTAATACTGTTTGATCCTAAACTCATAGGAACAATTCTCAGATAAATCTAATTCTGGCAATGTAATTCAATTTTAATCAATCGAACAACATTAATATTAACGAGAACAAAGGGCCCGTTATTGAAAATCATTTATTCAATAAGCGAAATAAGCGACGTTGTAATAATAAATAACGCTAACAGGTGCCGTCTCAGCCTAATCAGGATTCCCTGAACGATTCTATTTATTATTCCCATTGCGGGGCTATATATCACTACGGATTGTCCGTCTGAAATTAAGCCGAGAACGATATTATTCGGTTGTGATTCCGTTCGGGCAAATTATGAGGTCTAATTTTAGAACAAACAATGCTGGGGGGATGAAGCGAAGTTCCGATTGCTTAATATAGAAACTAATCAAAAAATGATTCCATATGCCATGTTTACGATTTCATATAGTTGATTGAAATGCGTAGATTTGAATCCATTGATTGAGCTAATATCGTACAATTTAAAGCTGAAAACAAATTGAAATAGTGTTATTTTGCAAATAATATAAAGAATTGAAATAAATACATAGAGCATTCCATACTGAAATATTTATTAATTCATTAGAATATGAAAGCTTGAAATTAGACATGTTATTTTGAAATTAATGATTATCATCATTGCATATGGAATCGTGCATGCACAATTTCAAGTTCAGATCCCTCAACCAAGCCACTGCTCCTAGTGTAAAAGAGTGCAACTCAGATATGCTGCCAGGGAGAAGATGGTGTGGGCACTCGTGCACCACATGTGTTCACCACATGTTGATCTAGCGCTCCACATTTACGTTGTGGTGAATCTATTACCTTCCGAAAGGAAGGTATGGATAGCCCTAAACAGATCCTGGACTAATCACGGAAAATCGAATCACCACCTTTATAAATGGGCACTACTAGATTCACCACAATGTGACTACGGAAATTATAATAATATCATGAACTCAAATAATCACAGCACAGCGAATAATATTAAAATGTTATGGAGATAAGAAATAGGTATTGGTAATAATATTTCAAAATGGAACCTATCAATTTCCGTTGTTACTCATAACAATGTTGTGGCTTCATATAAGGAACAAAATATTATTTTCCGCTTATCTATGGGTCAATTTAGTAAAATACCCGTACAGTTGGTGGGGAAGCGAGGGAGTTCAAACAATGTGTCTCTCCTAACAATTGTTATTGATTTTTCTCTGCGCATATTGTTCGTAACATCGCAATAAAGGAACAAAAGGACGTGCGTTGGGTAAATATTTTTTATCAATCATTATCCTTGCCCTACCGGTTTTTGGGGATCCGCAAGCAGTGTGCGAAATCTTTGAGTGCATTAATACATATATTGGAGATCGCGAGCTAGTCAAAATTCAGTCAAAACCCTTAGATTTGCGTACTATGTGCTCATTTAACGATATACGTATACAAAATTGTAATTCTATGTACAACGACATTGTTATATTTCATAATTAATCTTATAGTAAAATGTTTACATGTGTGCGTAAATCGTTTGGCATTGGTGTGCGTGAGGTTCTATTTTAATCATTTAATCATTATTACGTAGTGTAAACTAAAGTCGCTTCGTGCCTCAAACGTGTGTATCTTTTGAACTACGCAACTGATTTTAATGCAGTTTTCTTCAACAAATAGAGCAATTCAAAGAGAATGTTTATATGTGTAATACTGTATATTATAGTAGATAAAAGTTGAGAATTTCAGAGGTTTGTAACGTGATGTAAAAAAAAAATGTATATTTGTGCGATCACATCGCGCGGATGGCTAAACCTTCAAATCAAAATAATGTAGTATGTGTTTTATAAATCTTTAAAAGATCTCCGAAAAAGTCAGCGATGGCATTTGCCTATCTCCCAAGGATAACCCACAGTAACCATTTTTAAAGATTTGAAAAAATAACGAACTATTTACGAAGCTATTTTAAAGAATTCAGAATTAATTCTAATCCCATTAAAAATGCTACGTACGTTGTATATTTATGCAGATCAAAATTGCCCTTAACAGTATTATCATTAAAATGAATATCTTAGAAGATTTTAGAGAATTATAAAAGGGTGGCACTACCAATGTATATTAAAACAAAGTAGTCATGAGAAGGCTTAAAAACAGAATAATTCACTTGACCGTGTTTTATTTTATTTTTATTTATTTTGACGTACCAACAGCATTTTACAAATTATAATAGTTGTAATTTACAAAATCCTTAGTCTATATAAAACACTTTTACAGAGACGTATACGCTTTACAGCTGTCGAGTGCGACTCACGTGAATTTACTATAAAAACACTGCCTATACGAGTTGTTCAAAAAAAAAAAAAAATAATTGACGACGATAAGTGCTTATCAAAAAGTCAAATCGAATAGAGATATTTTAATTTCGATTTTTACTGACGTTGATTCATTCTTTCAAGCTGAAAACAATGTATTCTACAAATGAGATTTTGTAAAGTAAGCCAAAGTGGCGAGAGAGACGATTCGCGCAAAAGCCGAGCGGTTATTTTTAGAGGAGATATGAAAAATTTTCATCTAGTCCGTCTTATGAATAAGAACGGGGACTGTTGATTCCGAGATTTCAGGCCATTGAATATTTTTTATACTGAATGTGAAAATGGTTGTTTAAATAATTGAATATCTTTCTATTGTACTCTTACGCGACATTTATAAGTCACCAGCCGCCCGCCCCGGCTTCGCACGGATAACATTATAGAAGTTTTCATTAGGACCGCTAACTTTTTCAAAATATTCTATCACCCAGTTTCAAAAGGGATAATGTAGGATTCTAATGGTGAAAGAATTTTTCAAATCGGTGCCGTAGTAGAGGCTAGGTTTCCGCATAAATTTACGTCACGCTTTGAAGGGGGGAATCACCGAAATGTGACTTCGTGGGGTGGGGAGGCGTTGAGAGATTACATAAAATAATTTTAAAAATTTGCTGTTTTCTTTTGTTTGTGATGTCACACCTAGGTGGCCCCTCCACCTAGGTGTGACATAATTGTAATAATAATTAATTGGTCATATTTGACACTCGCCATTAATTACAAAAAAAAAATAATGAAATGCGGGCAAGGTCCATGGGCGCCGGTAGGCACTTCGGTACCTGCTGCCTGCTCGTCTGCCCCCTTGTAACATAAAAAAAAAAAAAAATATTGGTGAGTGACATTCTCTCTTAGTAAGTAATGATACTCAATGGTTATTGTAAAAAGCAATGGATATCTTTTTGACTACATTAATTATTCTCCATAAATTACTTGACGATTGTAAAATTATATATCTACACTTATTCGTGATATTAAGAAGTGATTTTTTTTAACACTAGGGGCAAACGAGCATGCTGTTCAACTAAGTAGTCTCTATGAACCGCCGCCCATGGATATCTGCACAACCAGTAGGCCTGCAGGTGCATTGCTGGCCTTTAAAGAGGGGTTTAGGCCATCAGGAACTCTCACAAATCGAACAAAACGCGATAACAATATCATCATCTGACGTGATAATATCGTCACCACTTCACGCCGGTTTTATGTAAGAAAAAGGTCTTCAAGCTCTATTTCAATAGTTAAAGAAGACCAAATATATAAGTCAAATGATACGATATAATTCTGGACAATAATTAAACAAACAAATTGTTTATACAAACAAAAGTCGAAGCAAAATAAATTCCTCCTAATAATGTTTACAAAAACAAATCATCTATAATTAAATGACTAATTAGCAGAAAGGTGGAAAGGTAGAGAAAATAAAAATAGATTCTATCATTCAAGTCATTGAAATAAATGGATCTATGAATAACATTTTATATTTACTTAACTTACGCTATTTAAATTGAGAGTATTATAAATATTAAGGTATTACGCTCCGCTAATTGAAGGCTTTTTTACATTTAATTAATAGAAGGAATCATTTTAATTAGAGAAGGTGCCACGCTTGCAGTCCTTTTAGTCTAGTCTTCCATTGGTCACCCATCAATCAACCAGCCGCGGCAAGAGCTACTTAACGATCGACCGATTAAGCTACGACCTCCTCAAAATGTTTTAATTTATTCCGCCTGAAAACATCGATGCTGATTAGGTCACTGAAATAAACGACTCTATAAATATAAATTGTATAATGCAGTTAATATTCTTCATTTAAAATAGAGTATCCGTAAACACAGAGTGAAGAGATTATGCCGGCTAATGGAAGGCTTAATTATGTTTGTCGAAGTCGCTTCATGAATAGCTCTCTTTTGTTATCCCTCGTTTAGACTGTATATAAATGATAGTAAAAAAAGCGACTGGGACTTGTCTTTCTAATTAAAGGTAGCGCCATGCCTGTAGCCGAATTGGGTCATCGCGTCCGAGTATCAGTACCTCTTTCTGACATAAGAACGGCGTAAAGCGGCGGCAATGCTGTCACGTGAAGTGATGGTATTATTGTCGCGTTTCGTTCGGTTTGTGAGAGTTACCAGCGGTCCAAACCCCTCATTAAAGGCCGGCAACGCATCTGCGAGCTTCTTCATATGGTTGAGTGCCTAGCGCAAACTTTTTAAACCGAATTAAGTCGGCGAGTCCACTTTATTATGAATGAAAATGTTCGTGCTAGAGCGTAGGTAGGTACTTATGTAAAACGCCTTGCCGTTTGCATCTTGTAATCTATATATTCTCTCTATATATCTATATAAATGAATCGCAAATTGGTAAGCACATAGTTCAACAACGCTTGGACCAATTTTATCAATTCTTTTTTTTTTAATATTCATTGAAGTCCGAACATAATACGAATAATTGCCAAGAAAACTCGAAAAACAGCCCTTTTTGTAAGACAAAAATGTAGAGTCAATTTGACATATAAAATTAAAAACACTATATTACAAGCACTCACTGTTGTCTAAGCAATTTAGGTGTGTTCCTAACGTCAAAGAGTCAATTTGCACTTTATTACCGGAGCACAAAGCAGAAACGATTCGTAGTCATTCGTTATTTCTAATAATACGGGAACAGGGACGGGACGGGAACGGGAATGGGAACGGGGATGATATAGGGTAATAGAAGTAAATAGTAAGTAGCCCAATGTTCGGGCAGGACACCGTCTGCCCGGTCCGGTAGTATATTAAAAAAAAACTAATAGAATACTTTTGACAAGATGACTGTCTCGTTGGCGTATTTGGCAGTGACCCTGCATTCTGCTTCAGGAGCTACGGATTCGATTACTGCCTGGTCTGGTCTGAGGGTATTATGTATATAAGTATGGATTAATATTCTTAAACAAACATTTGTAGTTCAGTCGACTGGTGCCTATAACTCAGGCAATAAGTTGCCTACCTTAGGAACATAAGACCGTGCGTTTAATAATCCTACGTATTTATAATTACTAGAGATGTTAGTTAATTTAGTGTTAGTTTAGTATAAGTAAATTTTTATAGTTATGTAACTTTTTCTGAATAAAGTTATCATTCATTCATTCATTCATTCATTCATTCATTCATTCATTCATTCATTCATTCATTCATTCATTCATTCATTCATTCTTTCATTCATTCATTCAGATGGCTGGCTGGTCGAAATTCGCCCACAAACATATAATGTTGTATTCGCGGAAAAATAAAAATTGACTCTTAATATAACATACAGTAGTCACGTTTACGCTTTGAGATCATCCAATACATGTGTGTGTAAATCGTTCGACATTAGTGTGCGTGGGGTATAATTTTAATATATTAATATTGCATATTATAAAAAAACATTAGCAATCGCAGACCTTCCTCTATGTGAACTACAATTGTACCAAATTTCATACTGTTCCTTCCGCATAAGTTTCGTAATATGTATATAGCTATATGACACACGGGCGTCTATTCCTAAGGTAGACAATTTAATGCCTGTGTAACAGACGCCTGTTATACACAATCTTTTTTTTTGGAAATATATAAATACATACATATGGATAATACATCCAGACTCGAGATGGGAATCGAACCCACGATCCCCGGAGCAGAAGGCAGTGTCACTGCCCACAGCGCCAACGGGCCGGCCGAAAATGGTACCTAGTGTTCGCTTCACGTACATAATATAAATACATATAATGTTGTATATTATTAATTGAGCATAAAATACTGAATTGTTAAAAACAGAAAGTCGGATTCTCATTTATAATTTAGATAAAAACAATGGTGACGCCGAAGAAAAGAGTAAAACAGAGAAAAATATTTAAATAACGCAAGTCACATTGTAACAGTCGCCAACAATAGCCATTATTACGGTGCTTATGCAAGTAAATCCATTGGCAAGAGCGCAGTATAGAAGTTTTCCTTTATGAGTGAAAATAGATCTTTAGAAAATGTAGCGAAAATAGCGAGCATGCAGCGCCATTGAAAGCCAGAAATCTGGAACAGTTGAAACATTCAAGCCGCGGACTTTGACCTCAATTTTTTTTTTCAGAGCTCTCACAGCATGCGAAGAACAGTCGTTTCATTTAATATTATAAAATCCTTATGGGCGCAATGCAAAATATTTTGGACGACTGTTTAATGCCGGGGCCAGACATAGCTTCATTTGAATGATACTTTCTATGATCACGTAGTGTGGCCGGGGACTATGTGTAACTGCACAATGTTTTGTAGAACTTTGTAGACTTCAAGGAGGAATATGTACAAAAAGTTTGAGCCATATCTGGCTCCGGCATAAAAGACTGTGCTTGATAAAATTTTCTTTTAATTCAAATTTTTTCATTAGATAATAATAATAATAATAATAATAAATAATAAAATGTTTATTTTCGCTTCAATTTTACAAGAAACAGTAAAGGTTGAGACCTTCTAGTAAGTATGAAAATAAAGTAGATGTTTTTGCAAAGCTTTTATTGTTTTGAAGGTGGTTTGATGAGGTCGTAGTTTAATGAGTAGTCGGTATTTAAGTAGGTCGCTTGGTTAAGCAGTTCTTACAGCGACCGGGTAATAGACGGGTGATCCATTCTTACACTGGTTTTCAAACAACCAACCTCCTCCTTGTTTGTGAAGGCTCGTAAAATAGTGGGTCTCGTTTACTGTCCTGTAATGATATTAGTCGTGAGATTCTAGAGATTGTGGGGGTTCTGGAGATGACATCAGGCGTCATTCGGTCATCTTAACTCTGACGCTGGTGCTAGACTTACGTGCCTTTCCACGAAGAAGGTAGGATAACAAATATAAACCAGTGTGTCCCTCCGTCTGTCTGGCCGTAAGATTGTCCCCCCCCCCCACCCTAGATTTCCGAAGTATTAGACGTAGAACTTTGAACAAAGACTTGAAATTTTCCTTGTTGATAGAACATGCTAAAAACTCATCAGGAAAATTATTCTGAACGAAATCGGACAACAATTTTTGAAGTTACTTAACAAGTACCCTAATAGTATATCAGATACGGAACCCTTCTATGTGTGCCTTGGCACGCTCTTGACCATTTTTATTAGGTTTTGATGGGGGGGCACAGCCACTAACACTTACTAACTCCTCTGGCGCAGTGACCCAAAATCAGTCAGTCTATGGATCAAGCCACTAACACGAGCTTTTAAAAAAGATTCATTTGAAGAATTTGGATGGCGAGAATATTCAGCATACTTCACAGTGTTCCTATGCCTCAGAGTGAAGCATATACGTCAGACTCAGGCATATACCTTAGAGTAAGGCATATATGTCAGAGTAAGGCATACACCACAGAGTAAGGTATATACGTCAGAGTAAGGCATATACGTCAGAGTAAGGCATATACGTCAAAGTAAGGCATATACGTCAGAGTAAGGCATATATCTCAGAGTACAATTTTTTTTAAAATACATTAGAAGCAGACCATATAAACAGTGCTAAATAAATTATCGACTAGACAGACAATACAAGGCAAGGTTAAGCCGTATCATTTATAAAACGAACACGAATGGCGCCGTAAAGTGGAATCATGAAAGTTTATAACCTGCTTTAGCAATGGGCGGACCATTCGATCGCGGCGTGAAAAATTTACGAGCACGCGTCAAGGGAAACACCAATGAGTACGTAATAAACAACTTATTGCTAAATTACTTGCTCGGTTCATTAGCAGTTACTTCTATCAGTGACAATATGTACAAATTGAAACCCCAGGCAATATGTAGTAAACAACTTATTGCCAAATTACTCGCTTACTTAATTATCAGTCACCTTTTTCAGTACCAGTAACTAAGAATTCGTACTTTATTAACGAGCGAACTTAATAAACAACTTATTGCTAAATTACTTGCTTAGTTTATTGGCAATCACCTTTTTTATTGCTAATATCAACGAGGTTTTAATGTGTTAATTAACGAGCAATGATCAAGAGAAACCAATGAGCACATAATAAAAAAACTTATTGCTAAATTACTTGCTCGGTCTATTAGCAACCACTTCTTTCAGCGTCAATATTAACTATTGTTGTCATCTCATTAGCAGTAACAAAACAGTTTTTCTGTGCGTCTCAGATTTTTTTCAGCGTCAATTGTCATTTAGTCTTATTTTCAAGATATACCGAAATTCACGCTCATTAAGCTATAACATAATAAAGAGGATCTAAAATCCGTTTTTTCGACTTAAGGTACCGAGACATGGCTCCTAACTCTTGGCGTTTTAAACAGGCTCAAAGTCACCCAACGAGCAATCGCGAGGGCAATTTTGGGAGTTTCCCTGCGGGATAAAATCCGGAATGAGGAGATCTGCAGACGAACTAGGGTCACCGACATTGTGCTCAAAGTTAGCAAATTGAAGTGCCAATGGGCAGGCCATATAGCTCGAAGAACTGGTCGCCGATGGGGAGTAAAACTTCTGGATTGGCGTCCTCGTACTGGTGGACCGACGAAATACTTAAGGTAGCAGGAAACCGCTGGATGTCAGTCGCGCAGACACGATCTCTGTGGAAGTCTATGGAGGAGGCCTATGTCCAGCAGTGGACGTCAGCGGGCTGAAAGAAGAAGAATAAGAGAGTGAGTTCTTAAAATTAAAGATATAACATGAAGACTACTTGTGCTTAATACATTACAAAAATGGGGAATGATACGGTAACCAAAACACGATGCAATGATCTAAAATTGAACTGCCGTGAATTTATTGTTCGAAAATGACTGTACGATGACTGTTTAAAATGTTACAAGGATAAATGAAAGATTTACCATGAAGGGAATGGGTCCAGAGCCTTGTAGAGGAAGGAACCCAGGTTCGAACCAAATTTTTTTCTTAGCAGCTATCTCTAATTTTATCTATATACAGCCCCGACTACGCACGAGTGCAATGTAGATATGCTTGTAATATACAATATATAAACCTTCCTCTGGAATCGCTCTGCTTGTTGATGAAAACTGCATTAAGATCTGTTGTCATCGGACATCGTATTTTAAAAATTTTCGCGTACAAGGACAGGAAGCTCTGTTTTATACTATGTAAAGACCACCTGTAACCCGCACCTTCATCTGCATTTATTTCAATAATTTGATTCAGTTTCGAGAGATTTAATTTTTTGGTTCGGAATATTTATTTTGCTAAAGTAAAGTAGCCTATGATGTTCCTTATAAACATTGGCTCTCTACCAGTATAAAACCGAAACCTGAAAGCGGTCCAGCTATTGCAAAAACTACCCGTAACCCACGGGCAGACAAAAATGTTTCAATTTGTGTTTATGTAATTGGTATAAGGTTTGCATTTATGTATACTCTATAATCAGATAATAATAAAAGGAAAATTTCGAAGTTAGAATATTCTTTAATTTAATTTATTTTTATAGATTAAAAAACAATGGAAACTTTCTCTTTGCATGGCTACAAAGATTGTTAACTTGGATTTGTACCTTAATGTACACGATTAAAAAAAAGTTTACCCTTTATAATTACCATGTATTATCAACAAAAGTAACGCACATTCAAAGTTATAAGTTTCTCTTTTTATTTTAGTTTGATATTCCTTTATTGATATATTATTATGCTTTTGCTAAAAGTAGGTGCAAATATAAACGAATAATTGAACGTGGTCTTTCTTTTTATCACATATATACGTCTTTTCTACAATTTAGCTATTGAGGCTAAATTTATCTTAGCTTGATAACTTTGTATTTTCATAAACCATATTCGATATAATCAGGTACATCAATGATTCTATCGGTAATCGATATAACGACTATCGACACGGCACCTCCCTAGAGCTGCACGCCAGTAGCAAGACGCGTCTCATTGATAAATATCCTTAAAGATTGACCAAGCTCCTGATAACACCGCCACTAACCTAACACTTTGCACTACAGGCGAAAACAAACCTTAACTTATAAACGATAGAGTTTAAAATAATTAAGCACATAATACACAGTTGGTGAGCAAGTGTAAGGTTATTTATGAGGTACTCACTGTAGGTGTTTTATAGTTATTTGATAAAACACTATCACGATTATTCGGCTTCACTGCACGACAGCGGCTGTCCATTTTGCATTCATACAATTCCTACTAATAGCGTTTGGGAATTTTATCAAGTCTTCGTAATTTATTTTTATTAATGTGTTCAGTGTAAACATGAAGTAGGAAATTTTAACCGAACATTACTACCGAAATTCATTTTTGTACAGCCCCGCGGTTTTCGAGATTTCTTGTTTAGGTGACCTTTTTACTTTTATGTGTATAGATTAGGAGATAGAAGATCAATTATTCTTTCACTACGAATAATTGTTGCATTGAGTAGTCTATAACCCATAATGCCGGAGCTAGGTATGGCTTCAATTGAATAATCATTTCAATGATCATATAGTGTAGCCGGGGACTTTGTGCAACTGTACAAAGTTTTGTAGTACTTTGTGGACAAAAATGTACAAACATTTTGAGGTATGTCTGGCTCCGGTATAAAGTACAGTAAATGTCATTTCTTTACGTCTGTTGACTACCTCTATGTCAAATTTCAAACAACTTGCGTGATTAGACGTCCTTAATTTGGCCCTGTCGCAATATTCATCCTTAGCGAACGTCTACAGTATACATCTGTGCCAAATTTCAAGTTTATATTTAAAAAAGGAATGCCTTTCAAATACATTTTACCGGTCCTGTCGCTAATTCCGTTCTTAGCGGTTGCCCTCTAACTAAAAAGTACCTCCCTGCCGAATTTCACCTTTGTACATCTGGTGGTTGTCGAGAGCGTTAGGTGACCTTTTGCTTATATACATATATAAATAATAATTAAATAAATATAAACAGGACTATATGACACATGTCTGTTCTTAAGGTAGATAACTGAATGCTGAATATATATATATATGAATGATATATATCTGAATGCTGATATATCGAGAATCAAAAGTTAGGCAAAATAGTACCTTCATTAATCAGGTTTGTTCATATTAGCGAGAAAATCAATCAAGAGGCCGTGACTTTCCTAAGATGCGACTCTTAGTGACTCTGAGGTGTTGGTAGATTGTGTGTTGGTCTCTTTAGTTTCATCCCAAAGTTATTGATGTCTCTGTACAGAGCTGATGAATATGCGAAACGAGCCACTCCGAGTCATGACTTTAGATTTTTTTTTTTTTTATTACATTACTTTTGTTGTGAATAATATTAGGTTCCGTAAAGTTGCGTATACCTTATGGTTTTCGTTACAAATACAGTTCGAAAATATATAAATATATTATAGATATCTTCAAAGAATATATTAAATCTATTAAACGCAAAA
Source organism: Charaxes varanes (assembly GCA_024363005.1). Classification (NCBI taxonomy): domain Eukaryota; kingdom Metazoa; phylum Arthropoda; class Insecta; order Lepidoptera; family Nymphalidae; genus Charaxes; species Charaxes varanes. The sequence continues at coordinate 133,507 of JANCMC010043756.1, forward strand.
GCGCAAAGGCACTAACATTAGAGTAACCTTTTTATCTATTATAGTAATAAATAGCACTTATTGACACTATATTTTGTAATCGTCGTTTCTGAATATCTTTAAAACTTTGCAATCATACTTTTGTAGAAACTGAGTGCAATCAACAGACTCGTGAATTTTATGTGTTTGTATCGATATGTTCTTGGAAACCTGAGAAAAATACATTACGCTAACAAACTAAATACATTGACTCAGCTGACTACTGACTCAGATTGGCACATACTGTACAAGCATATATTTATATATCTGTTTTAAACATAGCAAACCCCTGACGCTATTTGCCTGCATCCGGCATTACAAAATCCGTACCAATCTCAAGTAACTTAGGTAACCTCACATGCAAAATGTAATCTTAAATTATTTTATAATTCCTCAAATATTTGCAGCACGGAGAATATGATGAAATCTACATATCCTAAATAACCTTTAGACTTAGAGACTTAGCATATCAAGACATCACTAATATAAAATCAAAATTAACGCGAGCAGAGCTACCAGCTGAAACATGGTGCTTTAAAATATAAATAAATTTGACGCGTCGTATAGTTTTTAGATTGCAAAACTTTCATTTCTACAAGCTTTTATTTATGCAAGACTCATTTTCTTAATATATATAAATTACGCGTCACGTTATTTGTCCGCGATGAACACCTCAATTACTTAATTGATTTTAATCAACTTTGCACACGTTGTGCAGTTTGATCCAACTTGAAAGATAGGATAGCTTATATCTCAATTTATAGTCGCAAATAAAAATGAGTCTCTGAAATGTATGCACATGCCTAACTTCCGAACGACTGCACCAAATAGGATAAATTCTTTTTTGTTGTGTTCGTTATTGTTAGGACAATTTGTAAAATAAAAAAAAGCAATAGCAAAAAGCAACGGCGAAAGCGAAAAGGAAATGTAACGGAACGGGAAATAATGTTGTAGGATAATAACATGTATTAAATAGTAAATAACCCAACGTTAGGTCAGGACAGCGTCTGCCGGGTCCGCTAGTAAAAATATAAGTTGTAGAATTATTCTCTAAAGTGTTATATTATGAATCTAATTGAACGGATCCAAAAGGAGGCTTCAGAAAATCGGACAAATAATCGCACAAAACAATTATGAAAAGGCATTCATCTATTATACATATAAAAGACCCACAATACAAACATACAAAAAGCTCCCGAGTTTTTATTGTTTGATCAAATTCAAAAACTGCAGTTTCATTTATTTGTAAGCTTAGATTTATATGTTCAGTGAGGTTAGAACAAACGAACTATAGAATTGAAAGTCTTTCTTGTGTCTTGCTAAACGTCGCAAGCACAATGAGCACGATTTTTTATTTCGGAAAAAACCTAATTCCATTGACACACAAAGACATTAATTTCACGCCAGCTATTTCTATGATGATTTCATTATATGTGAATAATGTGGTCTGAATCTGCCGGCTATGGAACAATAAAGATCTCACGGGTTGTCTCAACGCGTTCAGTCAAAAGGTCTGGTTCAAGGCCTGAATTACTCTTTGTTTATGCATTTTTCCATTAGCTGATATCACGAGGAAATCATGTGTGCAATTTTATGATTAGCGAAGGTTGTCTCAGCATGTGTTAAGGTTAATCGGTGTTTGTAATCGCACGTCGATGGCAGCCACTGGTGAGAGCCCATACTTTCGCAACATTGGCCTATCATTGCGGGTTCATCCTTGCCACGTGCTCTTGCCAATACTAAATAGTAGGGTAATATTCCTAGGTGGTATGTCCAGCAGAAATTTAGTTTTTCGTAAATTATAAATAAACGATACCGAATTATACACCCATTTTAAATCGGAAACAGCGCGCTGTAATTCTGAAGCTGATTAAAAAAACATCAATGTGACGAGTTGACAGTCTCGCACGTGATCGTGCCAGATCCACACACACGGACATCAGGATATACTTTTTAACCAGTTTTTTACACACTAAATAATATAAATATCTTTTTAAAGTATAAAAAGTGTTAAAACACGACTTCCATCTTAATCTATGCGTATTTATATTTATCAATAACTGGCATACCAAAGAAATAAACAAGAATAGAGTGTATTTTAGTTCACGAAATCGCAGAACAATAGCTATGGGTTGTAGTTAAATAACGATTGTAAGAAATTAGACGTTAGAGTATATTAGTATTACACTTATTTTTCATCTAATGTATGAAAGAAATAAAATGTCTGAAGCACAATTTATTGTACATTAAGTAAGTGTAATATTTCTGTTTCTCTTAACTAAGCCTTAAGCAGGTCAGAGTGGCACTTGGTGATTCAGTCCAACTTTAGTCAAAGTTCCAATTTTTGTCGTAAAACAGTGGGTTCCGATGTCACTGAGTGATATTAGGCGCTACATTGTGGGTCGGATTGTCGGTCATCTTAACTCGCCCCATAACCAAATCTCCTGCATTTTAAGTGGCTTCTGGTACTAGACCAGGGTAACGCTTGGTAGAAGGCTCTTTAAAACATTATATTTATAAAACCAAACAAACTTTTTACACATTTAATGCGAAAAACTTAAAAGATTTACATCTAACAACGTTAACAAACTTACACCACTTCCTGTTCAAAGCTCGAAAGCTCTTCATTACAGTTTGCATACAAAATTTATATTCATTAGTTTCATATAGTTATACGTAAAACCAGCGAGCTTTTAAATATCAAAAATAAGGACAGTAGCACACATAAATGACAAATCAGCAACAAACACAAATAGCTTTAAATAGCTTATGATTTTTTTATAAGTACACTAGAGGACCCGCTAGACGTCCTACCCAAACGTTGACTTGCTTACGATTTAATAATTTTGTCTTTTATAGTTTAATCATCGTATTACAAACTTTGTTTGCAATAAATAGTAGGGTTTTTCTTTAATTTTTCCTAGAAATAATACGAACAAATTCAAAGAGACAGAGGAGTCAAATAGGCCTTTTGAGTTAATGCAAGAACTTATTCTAATTTAGGATACATACCGACACCAGCGCCACCTATCAAGTCAAACTGTCTTTTCAAAACATTTACGAATTCTTGAAAGTATATACAAAATGCCATCCAATTCGGTCCAGCGGTTTAGGAGTGTGGTGCCAAGTGCTGTACTGTTGATTTTTATATATAAAGATGGTAAGAGGAATTTCCATCGTTTTAAGTGAACCAAAATTTACTCGTTTATCGCTTGCAAGTATCTAACGCTTTGTTATGTATGTTACACAACCCTACTAGTTTGAAAACAATTTAAGAGTAACTTTGTAAGGTACAATTAGTCGCTTGTCATATGGGAAAGACTAGACGTAGTTGGAATATAATCCTGTTTAAGTTTATTAATCTAGTTTGAATTAATTCTAACAACAGTAATAGTCCTACTTAATATTATAAACGCGAAAGTTTGTACACATGGATGTATGGATGTACGGATTTCTGAATGTATCTTTGATGCTCTTTCACGGAAAAACTACTGCGTGGATTTCAATAAAACTTTACAATAATATAGTTGATACATCGAAATAACACATAGGCTATAAATTAAAAACATATTATGTGAATTGTCCAAAATACAACGATAAATATCAAGTAAATAGGAGAAAATTCTTTCATCTGCGTGCTATTCTGGCTTGCGCTGCAAATACCGTTAGAGTTACGCATATGGTGTATCAAGAATATATAATATCCAATTTTAAAGATTATTTCAGTGTTAGATAGCCCATTTATGCAGGAAGACTATAGGCTATATATCATCACGCTAAAACTTTTCACCTAATTGCATGCGGACGAAGTTGCAAGTACCAACTACATAGTAAGTTATACAAAACTATAAAGTTAAGATTTTAACACGTATAGTGTTTAAAATAGTAATGTTAATTCGTACAAGTGTTAATAGAATAAAGTAGATGATGCACAATATTGGTATTGTTTTTATTTATTTTTTATTTTATTTATTAGGCCATTAACACAGAGTACATTACATACTAAACAAATAGAAACTTAAATTAAATTTACATTATAAATGCCACTGCAATTATAAATGACACCACTTGAAATGAATTTGTAGTAGCAAGTTTACAGACTAAAATATAGAAGCAGAAACAAAAACAGACAACAAAAAATAAAAAATAAAAATCGGGGCAAGAACTCTAACATTATGAATATAATCTAAAATTGTTAATACGGAAAGTGGCTTCACTTAAAATGCTTTCGGAAAGTGCAATTAAAATTGTTGCTAACATCTGTTTGTATCTTTTATATTAAGTTTATATCTTTATGATAATCACAAGCACTTATGTAGTATTGGTGCTTACTCCAAGTATGTTCCATCGACTAGACAATGAGCATTAAATTTCAAACTCAACTCACTTCTAACTAGTTGAAATTGTTCCACTAATTTAATTTCACTTTGTTTAGATATACCGCTTTAAGTTACTCCTCGTTGTGCACAAATTGAATGCAAAATTCTGTCAAAGGCTTCAGTAAATGCTCTTGTCCAATATTGTAACGTGATTGTCTGTGATAGGAGTACGTCACTGTCTCTGGTAAGAAATTTGATAGTACGACAAAACTCGTCTTTCCGTTTCAAATTTGTCCACATATTGACTAACGCCCATATATCAGCGTTGGTTAAATCGTTTGTTAGTCATTGTTTGGCGAAATTCGAACTCATAGGACTTTTGAGGCTAAAAACAAGAACACCATGGGAAGCTACGAAATTTACTAGTACCACATTCTGCACCATTCAAGAATACGTTTAACTAAAGAAGCCAAGGTGCTTTTTCCCAGTACTTTAAATTTTTAACCATGTTATTTTTTTTTTAATATAAAAACACAAGCAGGCGGCATTCACATAAGTGGCTACCGATACCTATGGACAACTGCAGTACTATAGGGTTCACAGGTGCGTTGCCGGCCTTTGAGGAATGAGTATGCTCGTTTTTTGAAGGTCCTTAAGTCGTATCGGTACGCAAATAGCGAAGCTGGTAATTGATTCCACAGAGGAATTGTGAAAAAATTTTTGTAATTTTCTTACGCACTAAATACTTGCTAAAATAATTGAAAACAAAAGTGCGTAAATAATTAAAAACAAAAGAATGCGCATAATAGTAACCTCTGCAAAAATGATACCAAATATAAAAGGTAATATGAAGTGCATGATGGCAACCAATTTATAAAATATCAACTTGACAATCCAATCCAACGTGTCATTTAAGAGTATTGGAGTGATGTTGTAATTCCAGAATGGACTAACTGCATCAATTTTATGCAGCTGTGAATTTCGCATCAGATTAAGTTAACTTCACACACTATTGGAGCTGGCAACATCCATCTGACCATCGGAAGCAATTAGCAGAACAGCTCCGATCCATTAAGTCTTTGGATCTGATGTGAGCTTTAAAAAGTTTACGTAGGTTCCCATTTGTATCCACCAACTCTCACACAAAAGTGGTATGTGAAAAAACTCCCAACAGAATTGGCATAAAATCTGCAACAAATTTTGAAAGTGAAACATAAATACAGGTATATTAATCAATTTAAACACTGCTATATATAAATGAGATTAAATATAATTTTAGGACGATTCCAATCAACTTTGTGATTACAAAGCATCACAAATATATAAAACTAGCTGTTTCTCACGACGTGCGAGAGCTCTAATTTACCTCCAGTGGGTGCCTCTTTTGTCCTTTGCAAGAACCTCGCAATTCCAGCCAGGAATACTTAGTGCAACCAGTGCCCCTTAATAACGGGGGAGCCCTTAGACCTTAGTGGATGTCTACATAACTATAAACCACCTCTTTGCCAAATTACATCATTGTCAAAGCAATCGGCCAGCCGTTTTCGATATTTCGCCTTAGGTGTACTTTCGCTTTAATATATACTGATAATCTATAGTGTCCCTGTGCCCTGCGTGAGGACTTAATGACCGCCTCAGATGGGGCAATTAATGTTGCCTCACTTAGGGTATCGAAAATATAATGCCTAACCATAGTCATCGAAATGCCAAGAAGAAATCTATAGTATCAGTTTATAAAATAACCATTTAACCATTTAGTGACGTGAATCCAATTCGACATGACGTGAATCCTATGTGAGTGAAACGCGCTTTTTGGTCAGTATTCAATTACGAATGTTTCAAAAAACATGAAATTTGCATCAAATTTATTGTGGTTCATAAATCATAAAGACTGAAGTTACCGGGTTTGATTTTATTACCGTGCATGCATCCAATTTTATCAGGAATGCCTAAAACTACAGATGCTTTTATTGGTACCATTGGAGATACTGCTATAAGCTCCGAGAATGGCCTTGCCTACATAACTATCGATGAAGAATATCTAATATATCGTCAGAAGTGTAGGTTGAAGAGTAATATAATGTTTTTTTAATTAGATGCAGCGCCACGCTTGCTTTCCTTTTGGTCGGCATTTTATGTGAGAAAGAGGAACTAGTACCCGGACGCGCCGGTCCAATTCGGCGCGTCCGGGTACTAGTACCTCTTACTCATATGAGATCGGCGTGAAGTGGCGGCAATGCTGTCACGTTTTGTTGTCGCGTTTCGTTCGGTTTGTAAGACTTCCCGGTGGCCTAATCTCGCCATTAAAGGACGACAACGCATGTGCTAGCCTCCTGGTGATGCAGACCTCCATTGGCGTCGGTAATCACTTATGTTATCCGCCTGCTCGTTTGCCTCTTGTACCATAAAAAAAATGGATAAACTCACATTAACTACAAAAACCAAGCAGAAAAAGATGTAAGTGCTTGTCCGATTTTTCCCCTATAATAACACTAGCACGCCACCTTCTGAAATCACCTCAACGCGAAGTCCTTTTAATACTAAGTACAAGAAAACTACGAAGAAATTAACCTCATGGACCACTAAAACACCTATCTAGCTTCTGAAACAGCAGAAATGTAGATTATGTTAAAGTATAGAGTGGACCAGAACAAACCCGATATCTGCCCGAAAGTAAAGTCTTAAATTTATATGTAAATGGGACATTTAGATCTAGGTCAGGGTTTTGGGACTCACCTTATGGTTTAGCCCATATAAAGTAAGAAACTTTAAGGCAAATTCAAAATTGAGCAAATCTTGAAATACCCGCATCTAAGGAACTTTGTTTTCTATTCTATTTACTAGTTTATTTACTTTGTCAGAAGACTAGAGCGTGTTTTGTTATTAAAAGCCTTTATTTAATCTGCAACATATGTTTCTTCGGATGCAATCTTACAACTCAATTTTTGAACAGATTTTTTCAACCAATTGAACTGAAATTTTGCACACATATGTATATCAGATGACAATGCATTATTATGATGACATAGTACTGATATGATGATGGAGGTCAAAGGAGGCAGCAAGAACTCCGATACAAAACCATATAACGGCGTTGTGTTTGGACTCGTTTGATTTGTCTTGACGAGTAGTTTGTATTTAGTTGTATACATTGAAATAAAAGCTTTTTAAAAAAGTGTTTTACTTAAAATTTATGTCATAAGGATGAGTGAAGGTTGATTTAAACTTCAAAAAGAAGAAATGGCCGAGAGCCTGCCTGCTTAAATAGAAGGGTTCAGTATCTAATACTCGATAAAACTATTTGTGAAATAACGTCAAAAGCTGTAATCCAATTTCGCTGAAAATAATTTTCCTGATGAATTTTTAGCATCTCCTATCAATCAACAAGGACAATTTCAAGTCTCTACGTCTAATAGTTTTGTAGTCTCAGGGGGCGGACCACCTTTTGAGCGGACAAACGGACGGACGGACGTACAGACGGAACAGAGTGAGACTATAAGGGTATCTTGTAGGACTACGGAACTCTAAAAATAGCTCAGTAAGACACCGATTGGAACAAAAAAGCGCCATTTTGACCTCAGATAACAATATCAGGAAACACAGTTGAATAGTTTCATCAGAGACATCCCTGTCGTAAACTTTTACGACTCATTTGACATGATTGACGTTGCAGATTGAATCCACCGCAAAACTTTTTATACAGACCATAAATTTTATACATTCCACAGCTATCAGCTGTTCGCCGTTTGGAAGCTGTTTTTTTTTAATTTTGAAAGAAGAAGACGAAAGAAAATACATGTAATCCAATAGTGGCACAAACTGTACATATGTATAGTATACTTATACTAAAAACTATGTCTGTCTGTAACACTACATATGGGGTACAGCTAGGGTTGCCAACCATACTTTATAATAATAAAGTATCCTACTTTATTATTGGTAATTATACTTTATATTTATGCACACGAATAAAGTATACGAAAATACTTTATTTCCAAACTTCACTACAATCTTTGTCGTTTTCTTCACTACAATCGTATTTTGTCCTATTCAAACCATTGTATAGCCTTTTCTTATTAAAAAAAAGTTGGCAACCCTAGGTAGAGCTCAGCATAATGTGGATATACCACATTACGTTCAGCTGTACATACAGCTACACACATATAACGCTAACCCTACATTTTATCAGAAAAACCTACAGAATTACGTGTAGTAAATGAACGTCATATCTTACTCACTGTTTTATAAGAGAAAGAATCAATCGAAAAAACATCAAAAATCCCGCTTGAATTTTGCATGCTTTAAAATAAACACGGCAAACGTCAGACTCGTGCACTAAAGGTTCCGTAGCATCATATACCTAATATTTACTAAGTAATTTTAAGATTTATACTTTTCATAATTTTTTTTAATGTGACAAAGTCACTACATTTTTTTTGATGTAATTATAAATATATTATATGATCTTTGGGCCAAAGTCTCCACTTTATAGGCCCCAGATCGGAAACGACATCGCGGCAGACCAAGAATGAGATGGAGAACTTGGATCGTTATAATGGAACTTGGCGACGCATAGCCTTAGACAGAACCTTATGGAAAGAGGGTAGGGCCTCCATTGCCCTGCAGTGGGAAAAAAAAGCTGCAAATAATTAGAATAATTATTATAAATATATAATTTTTGGACATTTTCACTTGTACTTCAAGATATATCGGCTTGCCAATTTTTATGATTCTAGGTCAACATGAATTATCCTATAGGTTTTTATTCACTCTAAAATTTAATCTATTTCTTTACATAATTTTACGCGGACGAAGTTGCGGGCACAGCTAGTGACATATATGCCAGTCTTCGCTCTGTATGCCATCGTACATACAGTTTGGCGAATAAGATTTCTAGGCGAGAAAAACAACGAAAATATTTAGAAATAACTTTTCATTGTCTCTCTTTGCCCGGACCAATTTAAAGTTTCCTAAGTACAAAGAACTACTTTAACAAAGGCGACAGAAACGATTGTTTCCGACTGTTAAACTTTGACATTGGAGTATTCATTCGGGACAATAGCAAGAAACAAGAACGTACCAACTTTTTCTTTGGTGTAACCTTTGGTGTAACTCTTAGGTCTTTCCGAACAATTATTTTTGCTTTGTACTTAAAGAATTTATCAACAAATGACTATCCTTCTCCTAACTCTTTCCTCTTTCCTTCTTCTTCTTTGACCATCACTCTTCCCTCTTTACCAGAAGTTGATCTTCTTGACAAACAACGCGACGCTTAATTTATAAATATTAGATTTAAACTATAAGAGTATCTGTGTTAAATGCCTACCGGGATGGCCACCATGATAATCAGGACGTAAGACGAATTTCACAATGGCGGCATTAGCGAAATATCGCGATAGCAGTGCTACCATAATTGATAACAGAATGATGAATTGCCATTGATAGTTGTTGTGGCGGCAATAGAATTGAATTTGGGGGTTCCTATAAAAGTAATGTGTTGAATAAATCTGGGCTTATTCACTTAGGTCCTCAAGACAGATAAAGACAAAGTGCAAACCTTGCACAAATGAAAGTACTTGCATTATTTTCATTTTTAGTAATAATTGATATCGGCATCCCAGATCCTTCTAAGAATTGTTCGAGGAGGTCGTGGCCTAATCAGTGGTCGGCATTTGAGTCGATCGCTAGGTTAAGTATGCTCATGCTCATGCTAGCTAGCTAGCATGCAAGCTTATGCTGCAACCGGTGTACATTAGAAATAGCTTTATCAGTTATATCATATATGTTCTGAAAAATTATAACGAAAAGAATTACAGACTATAAAGGGGTGATTACAGTACCATAGTAGTCTTTCTGTTAAAAAAAAACTCTAAATGTTTTAAATAATATCTGCTATATATTATTTAAAACATTTAGAGTTTTATTTTAGATTTATTATTTTCAAAACTGAATATAGAATTATAGAGACAGGAAACTATAGGCTAATTCAAAAAGTGATATTAAAGACTATAAGAAGTTAATAAAAAAAAGGAAAGCACATCCGACACTTGGGATAAAATTTAATTTCCTTTTCTCCGATTTAAATCCCAACTGCAATCTCGGCTCTATTGTACATCGTAATTGACAAGACTTTGCAAATAGATTAACTGGACTTTCTAACTGAATTTAAAAACTATTTCTCGATACCTTCTTTGTTTCACATTTTTTATATTATAACGAGCAAACGGATGTCTATGTGACTATCGACGACCATGGACATCTTCGCCACTAGGATGTTCGCAGATACATTGCCGGCTTTTTAGGACGGGTTTGGGCAACCAGTAACTCTCACAAACCAAACGAAACGCTACAACGATACTATTATTAGACAGGACAAAATTGCCGCCACTTCAAACCGATCTTTAATTTGAGGAAGCGCAACTTTTTTATTAGAGGAAGCGCCACGCTTGCAGACCTTTTGATCTACAGCCGAACCACCCTAACTGCTATTGTCACTCTCCCTATACCCCGAGATTTTTGTTAGTGAGCCGTAAACTCAGGGTTTACTGATATAAGCCTAGATAACACATCTAATTGCACAAATAATTAGCACAGGCCAAAAGTAAAAACTTAGCAAAGGCAGAAAAATGATTCAGCTTTAGCGTAATAATATAAAGTCTAGCCTTTCTCGATAAATGGGCTATCTGACACTGAAAGAATTTTTCAAATCGGTCCAGTAGTTCCTGTGATTAACGCGCTCTAGCAAGCAAAGAAGCAAACAAACTGTAGTTTTATATATTAGTATATAGTATAGACTAGCTGTGCCCGCAACTTCTTCCGCTTAAAATTATAAAAAAAGATTCATTTATAGATACGTCTCAGTTATCCCGAGTACGTAATAAAATTCTCCACCTTTTGCAGCACATGTGCCGTTATTTCCACAAAAATTCCAGCAGCGCCAATTTCAATTCCAGGTCACAATAGCCAACTAATCCATTTGCGAATAAAAATCTTGTCCACTATTTCCTTTCCACGATACCAGACCAAGCTGAATTGAAATCGAAAATGGAGGATTCGATTTTTACTCCAATCGACATTTGTTGTATTCTCTTTTTTATTTTTTTGCCTCCCAAACGCTTGAACCGTGTTGTTTATGACTTAAACTAGTTCTTCTTCTTCCTAGCCTTACCCTGGTTTAGTACCAGGGTCCGCTTATATTCCTGCCTGCCATGAGCGTGAGGTGCTCGTGGGGACGGTGCACCACACTGTGATCAAATGTCCTGCCTAGACGTCTCAGTGGAACTTATTAGTGTTGATGGTCGGCGGGAGAACACTCGCTCGCTTCCGGCTTTATCGAAATAATGCTCATCAGCGAGTCAGCTGACTGTTATCTTCTTTAGTGAAAGCGTCATCTCATTAAAGGAGGCACATGAGAGAGAAAGAGAGGCAGAACGCACGTAAGGCTCCACTTCCGAGAAAAAGAAGAACCGGAGATAGAAGACGTCAGTTCGTGCGTCACCATCCGCAGCCTTGATCTCATAGGCGTATGTATCCGGGGCATCAAGAAAGTATGTGCCAGCGCGTCTCTAGTGCCAGATCCAGTGAATAACGACGGTGCTCCTGGGTTAAAGGGTATTCTAGTAAAGCTAGCGAGTCCAACACTCCCGTTCGCAAATGTTTCTAGATTATGAAATCATTTGCGAGCGGGGCCACTGCCCAGCCCACTAGACGCATTTCCCAGCGACAACATAAGGGCCCGCTGAAAGGATGTGGCTGTGGGACACGTAAAGATGACCGACTGCCGTCTCACGTCATCCCTGAAACCCTCACATTCTCTACAAATGCACGACTGATATCAAGCAGTGGCATTAATCGTGATCAACTGTTATACGTGCAGTGGTCGGCATTTGAGTCGATCGCTAGGTTAAGTTGCTCTTGCTGCGGCCGGGTGATAGATGGGTGACCCATTCTTGCACTGGTTTATATTTGATATCCGACCTCCTCCGTGTTTCGGAACGCACGTATAACAGTGGGACCCGATTAATATCCCTTTGTGATATTAGTCGTAAGGTTGTAGAAATCGTGGGGGGGTTCCGAGGATGACGTTAGATGGCAATCGGTTATCTTAACCCGCCCCATAGCCGCATCCGGGATAACGCTAGGAAGAAGAAGATAGTCGGGGATCCGGATAGTGAAGTGCCGTCAGACTTTTACCCAGGAACCCAGGGACTGTCAAGGAATCTTTATCTAAAACTATCTTTAAAATTTTTAAATGATCTTCAGTTTTTAATTATTATGAGGGGTTTGATTTTTTACTTATATCTCAAAAACTATTTCAGATATTGGAAATCTAAAAAAAGATTCAAAAAGGAGAGAAAATCTATTATAATAAATAAGCTGATATTTTAATACTGAAAAATAGGCCACCGCGCCTCAATTCCGGTATGGGGGGAAACGTTGGCTGAAACAACTATATTACATAAATAATCATTTTATTATTTTACCCTATTGAATAATAATTTAAGAATGTTGAAGAAAAAACTAAAAGTGATTTATTCAATAAGCTATACGAACAACATACGCACTGTCACTGAAGATAAAGAAACGTGTTTAAGAAATAGACTATTTTTTTTTGATTCAAGGAGCCTTTCTTATATGCCTAATAAATAAGAATCCATAAAAAAAGTTAATACATAAATACAAAATTACATTATACCTCCAGATAAGTCGGGGTAAAGCTAGTATGATATAAGTATCATACTAGCTTTACCCCGCAAATCAGTCCGCGTGGACCGCTTTTAATAAGAATCAATCAATCAATCAAATTAAGAATCCATAATAAAAGTTAATACATAAATACAAAGTTACATTATACCTCCAGATAAGTCGGGGTAAAGCTAGTATGATATAAGTATCATACTAGCTTTACCCCGCGACTCAGTCCGCGTTGACCGCTTTTATCACTTATGGGTTTAAATATTGGTTTCGGATAAAGATCCATATCGTGTTTATAAAAACACCTTCGCAAATAATGCATTACTTTAAAACAAATTTGATGAGCATTAAAAAAGTTATAGGTAGCTAACGTCAAGAGATAGACATATGCTGTCGCGGACTTTTATTTAGAAATTTTAAAGGGGAACAATTCCGTCATACATGATTTTTGCGAAACTTAAACGTTTAAACAGGTTCAAAAGGGAAAAAACACTCGATTTTGAAACATTCTTCATCGGTGCTCCGCTCCTATTAGCCTTAGCATGATGGTATATAGCCTAAAAACTTCCTCGATAAATGAACTATTTAACGCTGAAAGAATTTTTCAAATCGGACCAGTAGTTCCGGAGATCAGCGCGTTCAAACAAACAAACAAACTGTTCAGCTTTATATATTATTATAGATATCATCATCATAGGAAATATGTATTATCGTCAGTTTTCTGAATTGCCTCCTACTATAGAGAATAATCTCTCGAAAGCACTCAGTCTGTTGTCTATGAGTAAACAGTATAATGGAACGTCTATTCTAAAAATAAATAAGTGGAGATATACACTAAGCTCGGTTATCTCAAAATAAACAGCAGCTAACCCAGATGTTTATCTTCTTATCGGTTGATAATCTCTCCTGCGTATGAGATGCGCTTGCGCATAACGCAGGGCTGTCATTTGAAACAGATCTAAGAGAAATATTAATAAGGGGTCCTACATAAATAACGTCACACGATTTTAACGATTTTTTAATCTCTCGTCACAGGTTGTCACATTTCTTGGTGTGACGACACAAAATCAATAAAACAGCAGTTTCTTTTAATTGTTTACGTACTAAGTCAGTAAAAGTCAAAAAATAAAGTATTGATATGTTTTTGACCATCTGTGCTCGATGTCACGATCTTTTAAAGCGTTCATTGTAATAGCATGGCTAACTAGGTTGAATTAGTTAGCACTAGAGTAATGAGTTTTTAGCAGGTTCTATCAACATGGAAAATTTCAAGTCTCTACGTCTAATAGTTTGGAAATGCTAGGGGGAATGGACCACCTTACGGTTAGTCAGACGGACGGACACAGCGAAATTATAAGTTCCTTGAAGTATGGAACCCTAAAAATAAATAGTTTTCTTCACAAAATGTTCATAAACTTCTTTATTTCATACACGTAATAAATAAAGTGGAATAAAAAGTTTAAACTAGAACATTTCTAGAAACACCTTTTCAAGAACTCGGAAAACTTAAATATAAAATATTTCAGACTCACAGCTTCCGCGGAACTTATCCCATAAAAAACATTAATATTTCGCTGTCAACGAAAACTTTACCCCTTTTGTGCACCCGTCTGTTAAGGACACGGGCACTGAATAAGAGGTTTACCGGATATTTACGGATAATATTATCTTGTTTTTATGTAAGTGAAGTAGCAAACAGGCCTACTTAATGGAAAGCAGCTATTCATATTTTCAAATCTAAACTCAAACCATCTTCTTCATCCTAGCATTATCCCGGTTAAATACCAGGGTCCACTTAGATTGTAGAGGATGTGGCTGTGGGGCGAGTTAAGGCTCCAGGTAGGAATCGAACCAACGATCCCCGGAGACGAAGGCAGGGCCACTGCCCACTGCGCCAAGGGGCCAACCAATAAATGGCTGAATGAATAATGTTTAAGTTTTACACATTTATCGCAGATCTATTGCCTTTGAGGCTATGAGCCTTTGAAGAGTACTGCTTGTCATTGATTTCGTCAAAGTAACGCCTGATTCTATTGCATTCAACTACCTTTAAAAATGTATTAATATTCAGCCTGTCCTCACAAACTCTATACCTTTTATCCGGTATGTGAAGAACACGGTCACTTGGTAACTGGGTTACAGGACAAGCTTTAGTTTTGGAATTTTGCATGGATGCGCACATATATCTGTTCACCGGAACGAATACAGGACTATTTGTTGAATAGCTTAGTAAAAAAAGCGTCAGAGCTTAAAGTTAGAAGCTTAGACTGAAACTCGTCAGGTGCTTGGTTCAATTTTAAAAAGAGATACTAACACATACAAACATACACACGCACACGTCTTCACGCGTACACACGCCCATACGCACACATGCACTCACGCGCACAGACACATACGAACATACACACGCACCCGCATACACAAAAACGCACACACACAAGCTCTTTGGAGTCGTCAAATATTGTAAAAGCTACCACTGGTTCGGAAAACCCGAGCCACGAGAAGAAGCATCAAGAAACGCGGAAGCCATTCTATTAGAAACAGATCTTACAAAAATGGGCTTAATTCAATGCCTTCTTAACTAAAGTACAAAGAGAGACTCAACTCCATAAATTTACACTTTTATTTAAAAATGAAATGTAAATATATGTGAACCGAAGGCGAACCAAATAAACTAATAACTAACGGACCAGGCAGACGCTGTCTTCCCTGAAGGGGTCTTGCAAGTATAATTTTACGCGAATAAAGTCGCGGAAAACAGCTAGTACAGACATAAACTAATACTAAAACTTTATAAATATTTAAACTATATAAAAATTATACTATGTTCCTTTAACTAACTACATTAAAACGTAAACTAAATAAAAGTATTTCATGAACAAAAAATGTCGACCGGATTTACACGTGGACGTCCAAGAATGAAACGGAAATCAGGTCATCTCGCAACGTGTGGCCGTGACCATGTCAAATCTAGAGCTCTTGTTTTCTTTTGAAGAAAATTTTCATTGTGTCTTTTGAAAAGTCTCCACAATTACTTCGCTCATACGAGGGAACCAAGAAAAGAAAGCAATACGACAGAGTGGTACTCTATTACTTTCGCGCGTTAAAAAATATTTTCATGGCTCTATGATATTTTATCTTCCATCTAGAGTTATACGGGTCTAGTACCAGGATCCGTTAAGATTGCAGATATGACTGCGGGGGTATCCTTTCATCTCTATCTCAAAAATCAGTGTTAATTTATTCACACACGCACTTACGGGGAGTTTAATAGATTTGTCCCGGCAGCGCATCTGCTGGCCTTCTGGTCGTGCAGATGTCCATGGGCGCTGGTAGGCACTTCGGTGCCTGCTGCCTGCTGCCTGCTCGTCTGCCCCCTTGTAAAATAAAAAAAAACAAAACCCCTCGGAAGTCGTTTATATATTAATTGTTTGCTGGTGTATAACAAGTTATTATTGGTTGTCATAAATATTTATTAATCTCGAGCGATTTAATAAAACCTTAGAACTTGAGCTTGTGACAGCATTTATTCATATCGCTGTTATTAGCTAAGAGCATGTACAATATTGAGAGGTAATTTACAATCCAATAGTATGGAATACAATGTTAATGTGATCACATGAATCATTCAATTGAATGATATGATTTCATTTAATAATGTCCATCCGGAAGTATATTTTTCATCTCTTAAATTTCTTATCAAATTATCAATTAGGTATATTCCATAGGGAAAGAAGCAATAATTTTATCGTTTGCAAAAACAAACAATAAAATTGTTGACTATATGTTGCACAACAAAAATATAATAAAATTGGCAGTTCCAATGAACAGTCCTCTTGTTTTTGAAAGTTGGTTTAAAAGACGTTAAACTTATAAAATGATGTCAACGTTAAGAAGGGCAGGGCAATAAATTCTAAAAGCGATATAATTTTTGATTGTTACAGAACTATAGCAATGCCGAGCAGCGTGGTTTTTGGCACGAATGAAAAATGGCGGATCAATCGCAACATTTTCGTACTAGGCTTTGCGTTTATGATTCAGTTCACTGCCTTTCATGGTGCAGCAAACTTGCAGAGCTCAGTCAACACCGATGCGGCCGCTGGCACATTTACTTTGGCAGCTATATATTTCTCTCTCATACTTTCAAATATTTTTCTTCCAGCCTTGGTTATAAAGTAAGTTATCTTAAGACTTTTTGAATCATGCTCCAATTTAATATCGGCCGTCTGATGTAGTGCAGTAACTGTGCGACGTAATTCGCCCATCTATTCGGATTCTTTCGCTTTGAGTCTCTTTTCCAACTAAGTCACCTAGCTTCATTTATTTTACCACCCCGACAAATTATTAGTAATTACTAAGAACTATCTACGTTTATAAATATTTCGTGTCGTCTATCAGATCGAGTGGTCATTTATGTAACTGGACTAGGTCAATGCTATTATATTCATTTAACCTGAACCGTAAATTAAACAATTGTGATCATGAGAACTATCGATTCTAACAGTTCATGCCATTTAACTATTGTTTGATGAAATGCTAGTAATAGACATGTTTTAATTAATGATTAATCAATTTAAATCCACTTATTTTGTGTTCTAGATGGTTGGGATGCAAGTGGACGATTGCACTGTCGTTCATAGCATATATGCCATTTATTGGGGCGCAATTCTACCCATATCTTCATACTTTGGTGCCAGCTGGAATGATGGTCGGTTTTGGTGGTGGTCCACTGTGGTGTGCTAAATGCACTTATCTATCTGTGGTAAGCTTTCTAGATGAAATACCAAATGTCAGAACATAATTTAATGCATATATAATTTCTAATAGCGTTTGAACTGCAAAAATTTGCTAGTCTTATTATTCTTAGTAACTAAGAAAATAACAATGGTTTTACGCATTATGGAAATAAGCATGATTAAGCTTAAATTAAGTATCCCAGGACAAGAAGACGAAAGGATGGGAGGGATCCCACACGATGGACCGACGACATAGACATAGCTGCCGTGAGGTTCTAGATGTCAGTCCTATAACACGATCTCTGTAAACAACCAGTAAACAATTAAAGATCCTTCAAATTTGCTTCCGTGAGGTATTATACTAAAATGCTTACTAAGTTAGCGGCTTAGAGTTTGTGATGGGTAGAGTATTCTAGTCATAGCCTAATTAATTAGAATTTTAGGTATGAACTAAGAAAATTTATTGCCTAATTACAACCGGCAACACATCGCCGTTCGTGGAGATTGATGGATGGAGGACGGCATTGCCCAGCAGTGGACGTTCCCATTTTGAAATGATGGTCTTCTAATTTAATTCACCTTATCATAGGTCAAAATCCAAAGTATTCACCTCTACATGCAAAATAGCGTGTAGACGCAAACACGCGAGCTCATCAATATCATTGGCTTACAGTGCGTGGTTCAGTTTGGAGTTTACAATACCAACGCTGCACACAAAAAGCAAGCGTTGCAATTAATGGAGGGGCGCGCATTTTTAGACTGAAACATCTATACTTTGATTTGAAAGATGTTTTTTACGTTCCGTTGGTGGCGCCGTCCTGTTCTACTTGTCCCATCCTTGGATCGTGTAATCCCAGAGATTTAGGTGATCACAAGCGTGGGCGTCGTCGGCAACATAAAACAGATTTCGTATTAAGCACTGAGGATTAATGCATCGGGTTGATTGTATGTGTGTGATGACAGCGTGTTGCTCTGTATTATATAGGGTTAACATGAATATTAATTTATTTAAAGTCTCTTTTGGTAGTGCTTCACTCCAAATGCTTATATACTTAATTGTCTCTTAGGCACTTACTATTTTAGAAGTGCACGAGTGTGAGTATAGGTAATATATATAAAATATTTAGATAAGTTAAAGAGGTAGTTTATCTATACAAATATATAAAACTGAAGAGTTTGTTTGCTTGCTTGAACACGCTGATCTCAGGAACTACTGGGCCGAGTTGAAAAATTCTTCCAGCTCATTTATCGAGTTAGGCTATATAATATCACGCTAAAATTTAATCCAAATTTGTTACCTCATTATATGCAGTCCAAGTCGCGGGCACAGCTAGTCGTATAAAAAGTATTTATTTCCTTTTTTTTTTATATACACATCTTTATATTTAAATCTAATTACATTTAGGCTTCAAATATACATACGTTCTAAGACGCATAACGTAATAGACTTTTTAAAATATATATTTTTTTAAAATAAAAGTACAAGTCCAAAATGTCAAACATTCACTAGCAGACGTCTACGCACTGAAAATAATTGTAAAGAAAAGGAACCAAATGTTTATTGTTAAGCACAAAATATGGCCGACAGCCCTATACATTCATATGCCGTGCGTGTATTTAAGTGTATGGTTTGTAATCTATGTTTAAGTGGGGGATTACGCTTTCTCACTTTTATAGACGCTAATTTGATGTTTAAGTGGCAAAGCACCATAAACTCATATCTATCTTTACATACATATATGCCCACTGATAAATTACTGATATACATATAGACCCCGCCTTTCACTTTAAGGTACAGACATGCACAAATATGAAAAATTTAAGGTTGTGCTTTGGACCACAGGACTGGGGCAAAACTTATTTACATATATGTTTATATATATAATTGAACTTTAAAATGAATTTACAATTTTATTTACATAAAAGACTCCATATTGCATATATTTTATTTACAGATATTAAGCTTATACTTTGTTTTATATATATGAAAAGTAACTGCAAATGAGAGGAAAGCAAGAAAATGTGTGCTCGCACCTCTCTCTCTCTCTCGGCCCTACAGCAATATACGAAAGACACCTCTTTCTTTTTCTATCTCCTCTAACTTATATCTACCTCTGAACTTTCTTTCGCCTCGCCCGATCACACTTTTCGTAACCATTTCGACACGCATTCACCGGCCTACTCTTCAAGTCAAGTTGTTTTAAAAATATCTACAACACTGAGTTATATCAACGAATTTACCAATATTAATAAATGTATTTAAAAGTGAAGCAATATTACTACTGAATTTAAAAGTGAACAAAAGTGCAAAAGTGTTCAATACCACTGGCATTTAGTAATATTTTTCTTATTCTATTTCTCCAACTGTCGGTTGCACTAGTGTTCTTATTTGGATGTGCTTCTATAAATAGGCGAGCGTCGGCCAAACAAATAACATCCTGCCTCGACGAAAATAAACCACTTGGCCTACGGAGCCACGTGCCCTTCCGTTAAACTGTGGCAGTAGACACTGTAATATTTTTCTCAAACATGCACGGATATAGTGACATTACATTCAGAAAAAGAATAAGCGAAGTTTGCAATTTACGGATAACAAATAACAAATTTTAGAAAAAAACGTGCCTACAATGTTGTATGAAATTTCATTATATTAGTATACATTTTTTTATGTTACAAGGGGCAAACGAACAGGCAGCAAGCACCTAAATGCCTACCGACGCCCATGGACATCTGCACGACCAGAAGGCTAGCAGATACGTTGCCGGCCCTTAATGACAAGTTTAGGCCACCGGGAAGTCTCACAATCCAAACGAAACGCGACATCAATACCATCACTTGACGTGACTCATGTTAGAAAGAGGTACTGGTACCCGGACGATTTCTCACATGAGATCGGCGTGTGTGCAAAGTGATGGTATTGTTGTGGCGTTTCGTTCGGTTTGTGAGATTTCCCGGTAGCCTAATCTCGTCATTAAAGGCTGCTAGCCTTCTAGTGGTGCAGATGTCTATGGATGTAAACATTTAGGTAAACCGTTAGCTCGTTTGCTCCTTGAATTATAAAAAATATAATCTTACATATTCATCAGTCGATAAAGACTTAAGAAATCATTTTCGATACTGTCTGCCGTCACTTTCAAGCAGTAAACTCTCTTCTATCTAGTTTGTTCAAGCGATAGAAACTTTACGTTTAAATCAAAGTTGCTTTCTACTTACTGGACACGTACTCGCAAAAGATGTTTTATTGGTCCAAAACTTTATAGATTTCATTTCATTTTTATCTCTGAAAGTTTTACGAATTTTTTTCAATGAACTTTCTTACGAACGACTGAATAAGCGGATTTTTCATGTGCTCTGTATTAAAAATGATTCATTTTTCATATGATTATGACGTTAAATATCTGTCAATTTACAATGGTGGCTTAAATTTAAGTTTCAATAGATTTCAAGAACTTCTTGTCGATAGGCACATCTAAGTGGAAGGTTTTTGGAGAGGGTTGATTAGGCGGGAGCGTTAGTCGATATGCTCAGCCGCCACAAAGGAAAATCTTTGTTCGTCGGGAGGTATATAGTGATCGTATGTAGAAACTTCGCTAGCGTGAGTTAGACTTCGTAATGGTACGCGACAGCGTTTGTACCGCGTCCGTCGACTTGTCCGTACAGCGCCATCTACTTCTAGTTTTCTTTGGTGTATCTTTCTACTCGACATCATCGCTATGTAGCGGCGGCTAGAAAGTTTTTTCGCTCACCGTTTTGAGAAGAGTCAACAACAAATTTATTTGGGTATTCAACCGACTTTAGAAAAGGGGGAGGTTTTCAATTCGATTGCTTTTTTGTCTGTTACCTCAGAATTTTCCACTGGGTGAAACGATTTTGATGACGCTATTTTTATTTGAAAGCTGCTACTTCCCGTGAGGTCCCTTTTCAATATGGTTCTGACCGTCAGAAGACTTTTTTTTTAATTTTTGTATTATTGTTTTCACCATTGCACGATAGCTTTCGTGGCATATTATAATAGTACACTGTATTAGTTCATTCTCACCATAGTCACTCAGTGTCGACAATATCCTTCCGTTCTATCAAACTGCCATCAATCTTGTCAGGTTTGTTGGGGGGGTGACTGATGTAGCATACTTTACCTATCACGCTATTTATTTAGTCATCTGATATATATCTGTAACGGTATCACATTCAAAACAACTTCTTGTCATTCGTCTGTATTGTCATTTGTCACTACTTTCAGTTGAGTTAGACTTTGCCCTGGAAAAAAATCGAGGAAGAAATTTTATTGCTGCAATGTTTAAAGAATGTTTTTTGCGATTTCCAAAAAGTCAGCTTTTTTGACTTAGGTCATTTTATTATTATAGGTGTGGGAAGTTTCAGCGAGGAATGAAAGGTGGGAGCGTAGGTCGATATGATCAATTACCGCAAAGGAAGATCTTCGTGTCCGGGCTAGTTGAAGGTGCCCGGGGCGGCCGCGCCTCGCCGACAGTTGTCCGTCGGAAGGTCTATATATAGTAATCGTTAGTAGAAACTTCGCTAGCGCGAGTTGGTTTGTATGGAGATAATCAGTGTTGGTACTGCGGTCGTCGTCATCCGTGCAGCGCCATCTAGTTAGCTTTGGTGTAACTTTTTCCACACGACATCATTGACATC
Organism: Charaxes varanes; assembly: GCA_024363005.1. Classification (NCBI taxonomy): domain Eukaryota; kingdom Metazoa; phylum Arthropoda; class Insecta; order Lepidoptera; family Nymphalidae; genus Charaxes; species Charaxes varanes. The sequence continues at coordinate 155,927 of JANCMC010043756.1, forward strand.
TCGTTATGTAACAGCAGCTACATAAGTTAGAATATTCGCAGCCATACTGCCTTATCTTTGTATGATAAGATGTCTTTTTAAGATCCTATCCTATCCTATATAAATCCTATCTAAATCCTATCCTATATAAATTGTCCTAAGCTCGTCATTAAAGGCCGGCAACGCATCTTCTTGCCTCTTGGTCGTGCAGATATCCATAGGCGTCAGTAGGCACTTAGCTGCCTGCTGCCTGCTCGTTTACTCCTTGTAACAAAAAAATAATGTCTCTATACTACCCCTTTGCCAGATTTCATCTTTGTATGTCCTGCGGTTATCGATATTTCGTAATAGATGCGGTTCCTTCCGCTTTTATGTTCAAAGTTCCACATTCCATTATTAACCTATAGCATAATGGTAAAAGCTGTGAGTATCGAAATCCCAACACCATAGACCCCATTCTCAATGGTAGCATGTAACGATTCCACCATCGTTTCGGGATTCAATTCTGTCCCGATGCTCACGACTGTCCCGCCTCCCTCTCCACTTCACACCGACAGACAAGGACAAAAAACACCGAGATATATGGTTCAGCGTTCACAGTCGTGACTTTTACAGAATGCTCTTATGTGTCAATTTCGCCGGCAGCATTATAGGCTGAGAGGACAACGAGGAAAATATGTCCTTGTAGAAACACTGCTAAAATGTAAATTTTAAGTACTAGTATAGTCGACCGAGAAAGTGGTTTACCACGCTAAGGTCGAATGTCGTTTGCACGTCAATTAGTTAAAAGGCTCAATTTTGCTTGTTATTCCTTACGTTAATTTCTAAAAATATCCCTTAGCAAAATTTTCTTTCACTAGGAACTGTCATCCAAAATGGTAAAGCACTTTCTTGGTCGATACATACTAGAAGAATTTGCATATGCAAGCACTGTAAATTCGTGTAGGTTAATTTATCAATACTGCAGTAACTAATTTTGTAACACCAGGCTTTTGTAGTTTTCACTATATATATTTTTTTTAAATTTAAATCACCACTTGAACTATTATAAGAATATAGATTTAATATATTTCTATCTGTTGCGAAATAAATTGTTTACAGCTACTTCGAGACATACAAATAAAATTCTCATGTAACTTACTTTTAGATCAAAGTTGGTTTCCGTTACCTAAATTACAGACAAGTATCAGAAAATATATTAGAGTAGAATCATTCATATTATAATTTACAAAGGTTGTTTGTAAAGTGTTTCTTTTGAGGAGGTCGTGGCTTAATCAGTGGTCGGCAATTGAGCCGATCGCTAGGTTAAGTAGCTCATGCTGCAATCGGATGATAGATTGGTGACCCATTCTAGAACTGGTATATATTTGATATCCGACCTCCTCCGTGTTTCGAAAGGCACGTAAAACAGTGGGACCCAATTAATGTCACTTTGTGATATTAGTCGTACGGTTGTAGAGATCGTGAGGGTTTCGAGGATGACGTCAGATGGTAATCTAAGCGGACCCTGGTATTTGACAGGGATAACACCAGGAAGAAGAGAAGAAGAGAGTTCGTAAAGTGTTTCTTAACACCTTAGTGTGTCAACTTTTTTTTTTTAATTTTTGTTCAAGGAGATATCCAATGTATTGTTTGCTTTAAAATAAAAATAAAGCTGTTACATTTAAGCGTGTACAGTCTCTAAAAAAATTTCAACTTGTAACATATTTTAAGCGGTGGGCTCTTGGACTAAAAGTATTATTGTTGAAAATTCTTTATCAGGCGCCTTCTTTGTAACATTCCTTTGGAGATTGTCTGAGAGCAATTTCCAGGGGATTGTTTCACGATTTAGATGCCTGGTGGCCGCAATGAAAAGTGGTTTATTATTCCATAAATTGCCTATCATTGACGCCTTGTTAGTGATTTGGAAGGAATTCTAATCAAAAATGTGCGATTCTTTATTGGAAATCAAGTATTGGAAATTAAATAAATAATAAATATATACAGGACTATATGACACACGCACGTCTGTTCCTAAGGTAGACAACTTAATGCCTTTGTTTTAGGTAACAGACGCCTGTGATACACAAATATTTTTATGTGGAATGCATAAACATATACATATAGATTAGAAACTGTAAAGAATTCTTACTGTTGCCTATCTTAATCCTATCCTATAAAATATTATCTGAACTTAAGATTAATTAAACTATGTGTTCGTTGTCCCGCACACTATGTAATGATATTTTTAATATATTATTATAATCGGCCATCACCCTGCTCAACCAGGTCGAGTCTGGTCTCATCCTATAATGATACCCTTCTTTTAGCCTTCATCATGGTGATGGCGGTCAATCTCATTTCTTTGATTATTATTGTACATGTTAAGAAGGTGGAGATAGAGTAATAGGGCAAGAAGAATAAGTGGTCAGATTTCAATAGAAATTATGACTCACACTCTAACACACTCTAGAAGACTCTAGAACACTCTAGAAGACTTTGTGCGAATCTTTAATAAAATTACCTGAACGAACGAAAGAGCTCACTAAAATGGATACAAAAACAGTTTATACGCGGTAAAAGTTGGAGCGAGGGGTATACCAGCGAAATCCATGTACAAAATACTAAAAGACTTTGGCATATCAAGTGCTATCAGGAGTTCTTTATTAGGAAGGACATCTAAAGTTCCACTAATAGTATCATAGCAGATGTGGCTAGGCAGGAGAGGTAACACTAGCAACGAAGGTGGGTGAGGAGTGAGGCCACTATGAGAGTACTTTTAAACCTACTTCTGGGTCGCAAGTCCCAGGCGCTACTATGGTTCCTTCGGATCCGGCAATCGCACGGTGATTCCATGGAACGCTAAGAAATTTATCTCCTAATTTACTAAGATTATTGCATCTGTTTATTTTTTTTGTGTTATTAGTTTGACGATCTGCCTGTGTGTGTGCTTGTGTGTTTGTGGGTGGCGTTGGGGAATTATTTACTGAATTCAACCCGAGTAGAGTATTGGGGAATTTTAAAATTTCGAATTAAATGTTATTATTTTATTAGTTTTATTTCAAATCGCATAGATATTGGTTTTACCTACATTAATAAAACATCAATTTTATTTCTGTACCCGTTGAGCTATCGAGTGTCTAAATTCTAAATTGAATAAATAACGGCCAAAAATAAGTTAAGTGCCCAGCGAAATTCATGGCCAGCAATTTATTTGACTTTAGCGTCGAGGGACGTGAAATAGGCTGATAATTCGCACGAGGTAGCTTCAACTTGTGAAGTGGGACGCCATACTTCATGTCGGAAAAAAACAGAAACCCCCCCTGGGAGGACAGCCGGCTACTTTGTTTATCCGGGCCATTTTAAGACCTCTCCCCATCTTTATGGGATACCTTTTAAATAATATGTTTCTGTGATACTTAAATGTAGCATATGAGACTTTGGATTTTGTGATTTTTTTCAATGAAATGAAATTTATTCATTTCAACACACACAATTGGTGTGCATATTGACCGTGTACCAATTTTTAAAATTCATTGACGGACTCCACGCTAGAGAAACCTGTATCGTGAAGGCAATAAAACGATTACCTAAATCCTTGCAAAGGACTTGGTGAGTTTAAAGAATTGGTTAAGTAGATTGTTGCTATTATAAAATAATTAATGGATAGGTTAATAAATGAAAAAGAAGAAACATACTCTAGGTTAATCTGTTTAGTAGTAGAAAATACCTGTTTAATAGAAATGCATGTAAGAGAGCAATAATTTAATACTTTAAGGCAGCCAAATAGATGCTAAACCAACCCAGTGGTGGTTGAAGGTTTCACCGTTTTTACACCGTAGATGCCTGTCCCGATACAATCTCATCTACTCCTTGCTATGGTTCTCTAACATCAGGGGAGGATAGCCTGTTTGTAATTATTGTAATATGGCAAATAAATAGATTAATAATATAATAATTCAAGGCTTGACAAAATACGAAATGAGTACATCAGAGGATCTTTTAAGGTAGCACCCATCACCGACAAAGTGATGGAGAGCTGTTTGCAGTGGTATGGCCATGTGTTGAGACAAAGTGAGAATCAAGCTGTAAGGGAAGCCGTAGATATACCAGAAAAAAAAGAAGGGTAGAGAACGACCATCGGCCACGTGGTGGACAACCGTAGCCAATGATTTGGCACGAGCACAGACGAGTGCGAGCGGCGCCGGTAGGCACTTCGGTGCCTGCTGCCTGCTCGTCTGCCACCTTGTAACATAAAAAAAAGTATCACTATATGACAGGTCGTTCTGTGGTAAGGCGTCTCTCTATATCTAGGTTTGGAATTTTTAGTCCTTCGGGCGCCCTCACTCTTTTGAACGGTCGAGATAATTAAAGACAATTTTACACCGTAACCATCTACTCCCTATGTAACGTGGCTTTCGTAGTATTTTATAATTATATAATTTACAGTTTGTTATTATAAACGTGAATTTATCGTTTGAATAATGTTTTAATGTACAGCGTTTTACTTCATTTGCAAGTGACACATAGCCATGCTCACTCGCGTTTAGTATTTTACGAATATTTACCTCCAAATCCAATAGTAGCGCCGCACCTTAACTCGTGATAAAGTGGGGGACATAAAATTCGCAAAATGACTGCTCTGTCAGTACCAAGCACGCAATTTATCCCTTGCAAGGATATTTTTAAAGTAAAATAAGTATTTTATGCTCATTTTCTTCGGATGGAGTGCTTTCCCCTTGTTGGTCTTTACAATTCACCGGGTTATATTTGAATAGGAAAATCTCTCACGTGCTTTAAAATTTATGAAGCTCTATGTCAATAACATCTGATAATACCAGAGGAAAATTTGGTTGCTACGACTTATATGGTGTCCTGGACCCCTTTTTATTTAAATAATTGGGCTCTTTCTCTCCCAGGGATCTTCCTTTATCTGTCCAATATCTGGTCAGATTCACTACGGGTACGTGATCCCGGAGCACCCTAGCTGCTATTATCCCTCCCCCTTTACCGTCCGTGACAGTAGTATCCGCATCCTTTCTCTCCTTCCCATCTACCTTAATATCCTTTTTCTCCATCTCTTTCCCCTACTCCTGTCTTTCTAATCAGAGGTAGCGCCACTCTTGAAGCCGAATTGGGCCGGCGCGTCCGGGTACAAGTACTTCCTTCTCACATGAGATCGCCGTGAAGTAACGCGAATGCTATCTAGTCAAGTGATGGTATTGTTGTCGCGTTTCGTTCAGTTTGTGAGACTTTCCGGTCCGGTCCTAAACTCGTCATTTAAGGGGCCGACAACGCATCTGCTAGCTTTCTGGTCGTGTAAATGTCCATGGGCGTCGGTAGGCTACTGCCTACTGCCTGCTCGTTTGCCTCTTGTAACATAAAAAAAAAGTAGAGTTTAAAAGAAGAGAGTGAGAGTTATATCATATTTATACATACATGTCTCTAATTCGTTTTAAGTATTTTCTGTAGCCAAGAGAAACCAATTAGGCGATTGTAATGTTTCTCCTGGCATATTATAAAGAATTATATTTATAGTAGCAACATTTGAAAGGAAGGGGAGAGGATGTCATATTTGCGTGCATCATACGCGGGTAGCGAAACAAGTCGAATCTTTTAATTCGCTACACTCTGAATACCATCATAGTTTCGAATCGAAATTATGATGGTAATCAGAGATTCGCAGTTTTAGATTGGAGTCGAAATCAATCGGAAATTTTGACCTGTGAAGTCGAAGATCTGTTACATCCCTGATAGCAGCACAGTGTGTATATAGAGATAAATTTTATCTGTTGGGAACTGATTAAATTATTGTTTAATATGAGTTATATCTTATCATATAATATTGTTTCAGAATAGAGGCACCTTCAAGGTTTTGTATGCAAATGTTGTTTGCTGTCTCTCTATTTACTTACATATATGAAATTTTATATTTTTGTACCGTTATTTTTGGAATACGTATATTTTATACATACATATATATTACCTCTACAGCTTTTAGAGCTTTTACAGCGGTAGAGGTAAGAGCAAGGGGTATACCAGCAAAATCCCTGTACAATCTAATAAAGATTTTGGCTTGTCAAGAACTATCATAAGTTCATTATAAGAAAGGACAATTAAAGCCGCACTAGAAGGATCATACCGGATTTGGCTAGGCAGGGGAGGAAACACTGGCAGTGAAGGTGAGTGTTAGTGATCACTATAAAGAACGCGCTCTTAAACCTACACCAGGTTTAAGAGATAACAGGCGGTTGTTACCTATAACACAGGCATTAAGTTGTCTACCTTAGGAACAGACGTCCGTGTGTCATATAGTCAAAGACAAAACATAATTACAAGCCTTGTAATTAGATAATATATAAGCTTTAATTTAATAGCTTTGGTGGCGAAACGAAGATTATTATCTGTTTACCCCCTAACTGAATGAATGAATGAATGAAAACTTTATTCAAAAAAGTTAGGCAACTATAAAAAAAAAAATAACAAGGACTTACACAAACAAAAAAAATACATATCATATAGTGGTGTAACGATTCCAAAAAGGATGACTACCCAGCTTTTTATGAGGTCACAAATGACCTCAGCTGATTTTCTGTAGCTCCCGAGCGGAGGGCGTACAATACAGTAACATTGCCGAGTATGTATGTATAATAAATTACAGATTTTAGGGATATGTTAGGATAACTCAGCCTAGAGTTAATTAAAAAGCCTAAAATTCTAGGTTAAAACACCAATGATCGGCGTGAAGTGGCGGCATTACTGCCACGTCCAGTGATGATATTGTTATGGCATTTCTTTCGTCTGTGAGGCTTCCCGGTGGCTTAATCTCGTCAATAAAGGCCGACAACGCATCTGCTAGCCTCTTGGTGGAGCAGATGTCTATGGGCGTTGGTAGTCTCCTTTTTCCTTGAAAGATAAAAAAAATATATAGCAAAATAGCTCAACGGTTGGGCAGAAGTCCGTAAGGTTCCTGATTCAAATCCCGATGTCTATAGGGCATTGTCGCACCTCCTCCTAACACAGGCTTTTAATTTAAGATTAGTAGAAAGAGAGAACAGGAATATTAAACATGTATAAAAACTGTTTCCAATTATTCTTGTTATTTGCATCCCATTGCAGGACAAAGGCCTCCCTACCCTCTTTCCATTACTGGCCGAGATCGCAAGACCGCTCTGACGTCTCCGCCGCGTAGTGGTAAGGAGCAACCAGGAGTTTTAGACGGTTGGAGTTCGACAAAACCCATCGTCAGCCCTTTTGGCGGATGGGTACCGGTACCGGGGCACCACACTTAAAAAATAAATCTATTTCTATCAGTCTCTGTCTGTGACTATATATTCTCAGTTTCTGTCAAATATATCTAAGTCATTCTTCCATATCGTTGTTGTCGTTGTATTTGTTTACTGAATTTCAAAACCCACGTCTTTGTACACGCGCTCACATCGTGATAGCATAAATATTCGACAGCGACGGCGGAATACCTTCGCCGCATTTAACCGCACATTTAACCGCATGCGGTTAAGCCCGCAACAATTCTAATAAGGCTCCGCGGCGCCCCACAATGCCCCAAATGTCCCTATGGCAATTTTATGTCACCGTAAAAGCTGAACGCTGCGTTATCTACACATCTACCATATTGTGCGTTTCAGCGGGCTTGTTGCGAATGCTAGAGTACTGTCAGTTGAATACATACAGACAGATATTTGCTAAGAAAACGCTCACTTGGAATTTTTACGCGCGTTTGTGCGCGATAAATATTCTTTTATCATGGCTGTACTTCATAGTTAAATTTTTAAAAAGAAATGTTTATCAAGGATTTCTTTTACTGGTTGACCTTGAGATTCACATTATCGTTTTTGATTTTTTTTTAAAAGCTGGCGCTTGTTATATTTAAACACTTATTTGGTCACTAAGTGTAGCCGGAGACTAACCGCAAGAAGTTTTTTCAAATATTAGAAAAAAAAACAATCTTTGGCATACCGGGTGTCTCAACAACAGTGAAAATGATGTCAGAAATGTCGGTAACGGTGACGGTCCACAATTTTTGTTCACCTAAAAACTACACATTAGTATACATATAGCTCTTGGAGGCTGGCCGTCATCTCGCACGATCCACCTTCATTGGTCAAACAAAACAGTTACGTAATATTGGCTATCCCGGTTAAGTACCAGGATCCGCATAAATTGCAAAGGAAGTGGCTGTGGGGCGAGCTAAGATGACCGATTGCCATCTGACTTCATCCTCGAACCCCACGTTCTCTACAACCTTACGACTAATATCACTCAGTGTCGGGCGTGACATCAATCATATCGCATGACGTCACATCTTGCCAAACAAATTGTAGTTGCTGACGTACATTCTAATCACGCTCAAGTACAGTTGCTTGTTTGGCAAGACGTTACGTCAAAAAGATGCCACGATATTTCAAAGCGTTTTGGTGCTAAAATTCAAATGGGTTTATAAAACACGCAAGGTATATAGAAACTAGTTTCTGAAAAATAGTGAATTACGTTACAGTTTATAATAAGCAGTAATTTATATTTATAGTAATTCATATATACCTCAAGTTGTACTGTCACTGGTAAACTATTTCTGTCTAGTTCTTTAAGAATTCTATCAAGTGTATCCACCATTCTATCAGCATCTTGTGTTGTGAACACCATGGGAGGCTTGAATTTCAATACATTACTGTCCGGCCCATCCCGGCTGATGAGTATTTTTTCTTCACGCATTCTACAAAAAATATATATATAATTTCCAGTAACCCTTGTTTTGTTATGCATAAGGAATGATATTGTTAGTCATATATTTTTAATGACAATGTAGTGATTTCATTAAAGAGGTTTAGAAATGCTTTTTTACATAAATCTGGGGACATACGGTACTTAAATGACTGGGTTCATCGAAAGACCAATAGGGTCGAGGATCAGACCAAGAACCAAACGGATTTCATATCGCAAAATTTGTGCATTGCTTTGTACCCGTGAAATTTAAACCTTATGGAATGCCTATGTGCGAATCTTACCTATTCACAACATATTTAGCCTCCGCAGTAGCCGGCGTTCTCGTTCCACGATCGGTCACCAACTCTACACCTACAAACAGCCCTCTTCCCCGCACGTCGCCTATGAGACTGTGCTTATGCATCAGGCCTTCACATCGGCTTAAAAGATGATTACCAACTCTGGACGCACGCTCCATTAAATGCTCCTCTTCAATTACATCAAGTACCGCATTCGCTATCGCACAGGATACTGGATTGCCGCCGTACTGTGGCAAACAAACATGTAATTTGCTTTAAGGTAACGTGGACTTTTATTATGGAGGTAGTCAACATTGTTAAGGCAATAAGAATACTTTTCCATCGATCAGATTCAGACGATCTGTTGAAGTGATAACGTCGTTCTAAATCGATGAACGCTGCACGCACGATAAAGTGTCACGTTCCGCCTGAGCCGAGCGTGCAAACGATAGAGCGGAACAAGTGAGAGAAATGCACGATGTTTCGCCTGTGCCGACCCCGTAGACCGACTTTACAGGCAAGCAATATTTTTTTAATTAAATGTAGGTGTTACGGCGGTTGGTCCGGTCCGTTTATACTGCTTTATCAAAGTTTTAAACATCATTATTTACCGTATTGAAGTATTCCACGCCAGTGTCAGCAAAACTTTTTGCGATTTCTGGCGTAGTAATAACTGCTGCGATTGGATGCCCATTGCCCATGGGTTTGCCCATTGTTACAATATCTGGGATTACGTCCTGAGTTTCAAATGCCCACATATGACTGCCCACACGACCAAATCCCACCTGCACTTCATCAGCGATACACACACCATTAGCATCTCTTACGTACCTAAAAAAAAGCCATTTTCAATCATGCAATTTTTTTAAAACATTACAAGGGGCAGGCGGTTCATCGAAATGACTACCCATGCTTCTGGTGGAGCACATATCCATGGACAGGCTCGCAGATACGGTGCCGGCTTTAAAAAGAGTTTTAGGCCACCGGGGACTCTCTCAAACCGAACGAAACGCGACAAGAACGCCTTCACGTGACGTGAAAGCATTGCCGCCACTTCACGACAATCTTATGTGAAAGTGGTAGTGATACCCGAACGCGCCTCGCCGGCCCAACTTGGATGCAGACCCAAAAAACTGCTAGCGTGGCGGTACCTCTTAATATATCTTATCTATAAAATTCTCGGATCACAATGACAGTAACCGTACTCCTCCGAAACGGCTTGACCTATTTGTATGAAATTTTATATGCTTATTCAGTAGGTCTGAGAATCAGTACTGTCTTTTTTTTATACTCCTAAGTGGTTTTTATACTCCTAAGGGGTCACGCGGAAGAAGTCGCGGGGTACATGCGTAATTATCTAAAAATATAGTTAAAAACTTAATGTTTTGATGATTTTTCAATTCTCACTAAACTCGCAGGATTTCTGAATAATAAAATTACCGAAAATATTACTTGAAAAACTTACTCGTAAACTTTTTTCATGTAACCATTAGGAGGAATGATTTGTCCTCCACAACTTTGCAAACTTTCAGCTATAAATGCGCAAACACCTCCATTTTTTCTCTTAATATCTTCACAGATTTTTCCAACTTCCTCTGCATATATCTGTCCTAATTCTTCTTCAGATTTAAAACTGGGATACGTGTATTTTCCTCTATACACGTCTGGAACCGGTGCCTTAATGGGAAAGAAGATATGTTTACTATTAAGTTAAAGAACTCACGTATAGCTCACAGATATAAACGTAACATTTACATCTTTCAACTGGATGTAATATACATACTGTATGTATATTACAAACAGTTCAAATATGTAAACATATATCAATGTAAAATAATTTTGAACTTTTCTGAGTTAGAATTCAGCATATGATTTCATCTCTCCCTAGCCGGTTTAGACTGTAGCCAAACGCTTTTAATTTGTCATGAATGAAGTGTCTGTCATTAGAATTTCTATCTAGTTTTGCTATTCATATTTCCTATTCAGTCATATTACCTACGTTCATAAGAGTTAATGAGTGACGTCGTAGTGAACATAATATTTTCTATTATAATTTAGTATTTACGGTTTTTTCTTTATTATAAATCTCTATGTATAAAACGTCAAGATGAATGTAACATGTGTGTGGCAAATAAAGTTTAATAAAATACTAATGCTTGTTATATAGAGGGTACGAAATTTCAGTCGTAATAAAAGCGGACGTAAATTTATATTTTTCGCTTATATTGCGTCGGCTACGCAATACCAACCTAAAATTATTAATACAATATTCGCACGTTCGTTCGTTTACATTTTGCCAACGTCCAAAAGTTACTGCAGGAGACCCGGATCATATTTACCAAGTATAGACAATAATAATATATATGTGTAATTAAGTGACTATAGAATACCGAAGCGTTAATTTTTTTTGAGTTTTTTTTTTTTGGCAAGTTCTTTGTTGTTCGTTACAAAAAAAATATTTAAATTTAATATTCGAGTGTCGTCTATTTTTACTATTATAAAACTTAATGAGCTATTTCGATGATATATTATGGAATCGTCAATCTAGGAAGAAACAAAACTGGGCTAGCGGTATACGTGTAGGTAAACTATTCCTGAGTTCTTTTAAATTTGTGTTTACCCGTGGTTGGGGAAAACACAATTTAATGAATTTATCGAGAAGGTGCATGACGAACTCACCACATGAACCCACTCTGGCTTCTCTGGCCCTCCAGGTAGGTTAAATTTGTAGGGCGACACATCAATCATAGACGTAAGATGTCCATGATATGCGCTGTAACAAACAGGCGCTAGTAGCACCCAAGTAACACACCCATCCTACCCCAAAACATTGATTTTGTGGCGTTTGTTGCTTCAACAAGTCTGAGTAAAGTTTATTCAATTATACTGTTTATATCTTAGTAGTTGTTCATAAAGGAATTCGTAATATAAAAACAACAGTTCCTTCGCGTTCTAATTTGGAGTCCTTAACAAATTCACTGTTTTATACGACTTTCAAAGAGAAAACCCTTCTTGACCATATTTATATATTTGGATGTAACTGGATAAAATCGTTGCTTCTGTTAACCGATTTTGATGGTTCCTCTTTAGCGAATCGAAGATACTACCTCCTAGGTTGCCATATGGATTTGAAAAAACTGAAGGCCGGTTACCTAAATTATTTATCTTTTTTTATCAACGTAGGTATATATGGGATGTATATTATGTAAGCCTCGGATTGGATATACATAAGCTTGAATCTCATATCATAAATAATAATACGGCATTAGATACTTACTGATCGAGGGTGACAACGTCTTTATTTTTTGTGTGCACTCGTGCCAACCTCAAGGCAAGATCGTTGGCTTCCGACCCGGAGTTAACAAAAAAGCAGACCGAAAGGGACTCTGGCATGGTTTTCACAAGCCGCTCAGCAAGGATGACTATTTCGTCATGAAGATAACGATTGTTAGTCGATATCAGTGACATCTGATTACGGCCGGCCTCGACTACGTGTGGATGACAGTGTCCAACTGAAATTAATCAAGTTTGATTAAAATCGTCGACTTTGAGTGACAGTAGCTTAGCATAGTCGTACATAGAACCTAGTACTGTAACATTTTCACTTCACCATTATGCCGCTGGACTATCAT
>JANCMC010043756.1:168636-267831 GCA_024363005.1 Charaxes varanes
CAGTAGCTTAGCATAGTCGTACATAGAACCTAGTACTGTAACATTTTCACTTCACCATTATGCCGCTGGACTATCATTCAGGATATAAAGTTTAATTTCTATATATTCTGATAACGTTTTTTTTTTAAATATTTGTATGTGTAAATAATAATAGAAGTTTATACGATTTTACTTTTTTGATTTTAATGTAAAATTTCATTTTAATATAAAAGTAATTTAAAAGTTTTTTGCGTTCCTTTCAATTATGGGTGCAAATACGATGGTATATGTGAGTATTGAAAAAATGTGTATTTATACATGTTTATACATGTTTTTGTTTTTGAAATATAGTACTCGAGATTTTTAATTTAATATACCTTCATTTTTGTAAGGACTGCTAGCGTGGCGGTAGGTTTCTTTAATTACATACCAAGTATATTTAAGTACGTACCAAAATTAACATACCTGCTATAATTTCTTATCGCATGCTCTTATGTACCAATATAATATAAATTACGTGTCCTTTTTTACTTTTAGCACTTTTAATCTCGTTATTTATATACGTTAAATATTATATTGGAATACTTAATCTATTTAAATGAAGACCCGCTAAGACTGCCAATTAATTTTATCTTATATGTGTGAATGATTAATTTAATTGGCATCGTTATAATGTGGAATATAAATATATATTGACAAAAAGTAATATGAAAAGAGTACTTTTGACAATACATACATATATAATTTTGATATAGATTGATATAGAATAATTTTTGATTACGAAGCGTAAACGCCAAGGATTCTAGTCTACGTCTTTTGGGTTAATAAACACATATATATAACATCGTCATAATTAATATCCCATCCTGAATTAAATTCTTTATTCTCAATGTTAAACCCTATTATTATTGACTAGCTGTGCCCGCAACTTCGTCCGCGTAAATTTAGGTAAAAAAAATAGATTCTATTTAAGCGTGATGATTTGTATACCCTTCAGCCGTCCTCGACAAATGGGCTATCTAACACTGAAAATGTTTTTCAAATTGGACTAGTAGTTCCTGAGATTATATAAACAAACATACTAACTCTTCAGCTTTATATATTACCATAGATTATTATTAATCATATTGCCAAAGCAACTGTAACTCCAATTACATTTTGTGAATTAAAGAAAAAAAATAGTAATTCTGATTTAATCACTTCAATTCTGTAGGTGCGAAATATTAAAGTCATCTGGTTACTAACCTGTACTTTATAAAAACACTACGACCTAAGACCTTAACAGACAGTAATTAAGAAATCCTAAACTTTAATTTTGTCTATACGTAAAGGCGAAACTAAATTATACAGCAACGTCGGCAATTAATTTCGTATTTGATCTCTCTCCGTAACAATCATTAGTGCTCCACTGTAACAGGATTTTCGGCCGTAAACGAAATAGTAACAGGCTTACGCAAGTTTTGACAGAAATCGTGTTCAAAACTTATTTAGTTAAATTGAAATGTAGTCAAATTATCATTATATTTCAAACTAGTTAAACCCGCAACTTCGTTCGCACTTCGCGTTGACTTTTTTCCAAATTTAAAGCTTTCATTTTTTGTACGAGACAATAGTTCTTTGGTTAAAGGTAAAATAGACATTTTATTCGTTGAAAATTAGCTAAATGCCAGTAGATTTCCCGTCAAAATCAGTTCTGCCGTTTGGAAGAGCACTCGTAACAAACAAAGACATCCAAAAAAAATTCTATATTTGTACCGTATAACGTCAGAGGCATTTAGGAAGAGAAATGAATTTTTCGATAATACAAATAAACATAATATACCGATTAGTTAAATATATTTTTTGTCTGTTAGCGAATGTTTGAGCCGAGAGAATCACGTAGTTTATATGTATGTAGTTTTTTTTTTTACAAAATAACAGGGTAGCAATCTGAAATGGATCTGGACAGGACATGGGACCTGACACGGTGATGGCAGGTGGTCTAGGGCTATAAGCGAGCTATTATTAAAACAATAAAGGGAAGAAGAAAATGGAATGTATAAAATCGTGTTAATGTTGCATTGTCTACTGCAAATTAAGATCGGCGTGAAGTGGTGGCAATGCTGTCACGTTAAGTGATGGTATTGTAGTTGTGTTTCGTTCGGTTTGTGAGAATTCATCGCTAAAGGCAGGTAATGCATCTGCTAACCTCCTGGTCATGCAGAAGTCACTTGGGTGAACCGCCTGCTCGTTTGCCATTTGTAACATACAAAATTAAAAAAAAAAACAGTTATTAAATTAAAATTGGTGTAAAATGGCTTTAAAAGTATGCCATAATTCTATCACCACTCACATCTCATCGCATCATTCATATCTCTCATGGAAGTATACCATTGTCCTATAAGTGATATTTCTAATTAATAAATATTCATCCTGCAGGAGTGCCGGTGGTGCGCGGGCTGCTGCCGCGCATGCTGCTGCTGTGGAGGAACAGCTTCCCACGCTCCGCCAAGGAGCTGGAGTCCGAGAAGGCGAGGGGGGACGCCTTCACGTGGCAGGTGCGTGATGTCTTAAGAAAACTTCTTATTACATTGATAAATAAATAATTCTTTACAACTATTTCACATAAGTAAGTCGCCGCGGCCGTGTGATTGATGGGTGATCCATCCTAGCATTGGTTTCCGAAAAGCCTTTAACCTCCTCCGTGTTTCAGAATGCACGTGAAATAATGTTAGTGATGTTAGTCGTGAGATTGTAGAGATTTTTGGGGATGCCGTAAGATGGCAGTCGGTCATCTTAAGTCGCCCCACAACAACATCCTCTACGCATTAAGCGGGCCCTGGTACACGACTGGGACTAGGAAGGAGAAAAATGTTACTAACTATTTGATACAAGGATGTATGATTCTAAGGTAGACAACTTAATGCCGGTGTTCGGATAATAGGTGCCTGATAGATACAAATATTAAAAAAAAAAAAAAAAAATACATTCATGTACATAAAGTACCCAGACTCAAGTTGCTAATCGAACCCACATTCCCGGAACGGAAGGCAGGTTCACTATCAGCTGCGCCGACGGGCCAGCCAATATTAAATTTATTACAGAGTATCCACTATAAAATCTCCTTACTTCAATTCCTCTACTTGTCCTACTTACAGGTGACCCTGGAGGGGCGCGCCGGAGCCCTGTCGGCCCTACACAGCCTGCTCATCCACTGCCCATCGCTGGTCCACAACGACGACACGGCCAAGAGACTGACGCAGCCCATAGATGGCGCTATCGCTGTGCTAACCAAGTGAGTGTGAAAAATATTGCCTGTATCTATTTTGGACTATCGCATTATCCAAGCAATCCCCGAGATTTGCGACCCACGTTAGGTTTTAGTAATCTCTTTACTATACTTAATAAGGCTCACCTACATTGTGTTTGCTCTCCTCCCTAGCAAATTCTTGTATGCTACTAGCTGAGCGGTTATATATTCTTTACATTAAAAAAATTAAGTACTTGTTGAAAAGAATAAAATTGTTTTCACTTATTGTGTATTTAATTTTCATCATAGCGATTCGGTATTTATATTAAAAGTTTCACAGCTATCTAAAGTGGTACATGCGCATTAGGGTAGTTGTCATTAAAATAAATCTTAGTAAATTTTTGTTCTGAGCAGTTGATAGAGGTTTAAATATTACATAAATCATGGAGAATTACTAATATGTGTCAGATCGATGAAATTAGAGACATATATCACGTGACTCCAAACAGCAATCAGAGCGCATGACATCACATCTTACCAAACAGAATGTTTCTCAAGTTCTATAGCGAAAAGTTACGTCAAAAAATCTCCATGATAGCTCAGAGCGTTTTGGCGGTAAAATTTTGGTGAATTTATAAAAATGCAAAATTAACTAGGTAAAAGTTGGTTTTTGGCTGAAGTACTTATATTATTTATTTTTAGGCTAAGTTGACTGCAAGGTGATATTAGTAAATGATAAATTGGGGTCTGGAATATCGTCAACTAGCCTATTTTTTGTTGATATTGCGATGCCAGCGTGGGCACGGTGGTGCGCAACTACGTATAGATTTTTTGCAGAGGTTCCTAAACTTTAAATATAACGGGACACCAACCAACCGCCTTATATTTTATGGAGCCCCCATATGATTACGAATCAACGCTGAAATGTATATATGAAGAATTTTAAAGTAATGTGTAATATAATTGAAACACATTAGGTATAGTATAGTAGAGAAGGCGAATAATTGTAACTTGAATTTCAATCTAAGTTTACGTTTAGGCTTTTATTAAGGCGTGCGTAAACCTGAATGCTTGCTACCTACCAACCTATTTACAAACGTAATGAGTCCTTTTTTATCACACATTTTACACTATTTCAGAATAATATATCAATAAAATTCAAAAATTGTTTATTAACAAAAGGTATACATAGAAACAATGGTTAACAAAAACACAGTGTCCTAAACTAGAACTCCCTGTTTTGTGGGATCCAGTCTTCATTTGTAACTGTGGTATTATGTTATTGCTAACTAGCTGTGCCCGCGACTATGTCGCGTAAAATTAGATTAAATTTTAGCGTGATGATGTATAGCCTATAGCCTTCCTCGATAAATGGAATATCTACCACAGAAAGAATTTTTCAAATCGGACCAGTAGTTCGTGAGACTATTGCGTTCAAGTAAACGAACTCTTCAGCTTTATATATTAGTATAGAAGATATTAAATAATTTCGGCGGAACGCTGTTGACTATTATATATTCTACGGAATCCAGTTTGGGAATCCCTGGACAAGAGTATAGGTTTTTAGTAAGGATTTGTTATTTACCGGCATGGGTTATGGCAGCGTCTTTTGGGTCGTATATCTCGTCGTCTACCGCCACCACGGCGTACTCTCCAGCAGCCAGCAACCCTCGCCTTTGAAGCACATTCACGAAGTCCACCAACGCGATGTGTTCTCCAAGGAACACGTAGACTGTTGAAAAATTATAATGTTATACAAAACACTTCTATATTCGTAACGTTATATACAATACTAATATCCCACCAACACCATGCTGCTTTTTTTTTAAATGGTAAGGGCAACGAGCAGGTTCATTCATTTTTTTTACGGTTAGTTTTTTAGAGGAGGTCGTAGCTTAGTTAGTGGTTGGTATTTGAGTCGTAGGTTAAGCATTTTTTTCCGTGGTCTAATGGCAGATGGGTGAGCTATTCTAAGATTGGTTTTCAAATATCCGACCTCCTCGGTGTTTCGGTACGAACGTAAAACAGTGGGTCCCAATTAATGTCACTGATTGATATTAGTCGTGAAACTGAGGAGATTCAGGAGTAACGGAGAAGACGTCAGATGGTATTTATTACGAGAGCAAGCAGGGCCGGCCCAACAAATAGGGTGAATGAAGCGGCTGCTACAGGCGTCGAGTCCCAGGAGACGCCTGAGCTAGGGGCGAATCTTAATATGAGATTATTTTAAAAATATTCTATTTAAAAAAATGTAAGCTGAGCGTAAATGTAAAGTAACGAGGGCGCCATAAATTAATTTCGCTCCATCCTAAAATTGACCTCGAGCTGGCACTGAGAACAAGGAAAGTAAATGCTTTGTCAGCTTGCAGCAAAATAAGAAGTATTTATTTATAGAAGGCTGACAAAGCCACTGCGAGTTTCTAGTAATACAGACGTTTTGTCCTAAATTACAGTTTTATTACATAAAAAAAAATATGGTCTCGATAACTGGCCCTGGCTTAGTTTGTAGGACGTACAGATATTTTATTATATGGTATCGTGATTTTTCAAGCATAAGTCTAGGCTATAATAATAATAACTTAGGCTAGGTAGTAAAATTTCACTTACAGCTTGTCCAGGCCAAATAAGGACCCACTGTTCACGCGGACGTTCCAAGTAGTTATCATAGGACAGAGCAACCACGTGGTGCACGGAGGATTTCATAGCCTTCTCTAGCTCTAATAACCATTTCTCCACCTATTAATTAAAAAACAATGTAAGATATACTCTTGTAGCGGCTGCTACATAGCAAGATAGCAATGATGTCAAGTGGAAAAGGTTACACCAAAGCAAAAACTAGATGGCGCTGTACGGATGACGACCGCAGTTACTCCGTCTCAAGCAATACCGCCTTCTGTATCCGACTTTTGATCCAATTATTACAGTTTTATTCTGCTAAATACTATAGATAGATGAGAATAAAATAATTTATCCCAGATTTATTTTAATTTTATTTGTAATATAAAAAAAACGCTTATATAACCTGTTTATAATACCTGTTTATGTGACAATTTATGTGAGGTATTTAAACTTATATCAAGCTAACGTCTTCCGCAGACCTTTGACCTATTCGAAATATGATAATTCTGTACTAATATATAAAGCTGAAGAGTTTGTTTGTTTGCGTGAACGCGCTAATTATAACTACTGGTCCGATTTGAAAAATTATTCCAGTGTTAGATAGCCCATATGATGGACTATTTATCATCATGCCAAAATTGAATCTACTTTTTGTTACTTTATTTTAAGCGGCCGAAGTCGCAGGCACACCTAGTAATCTACAAAATCTGACAACCCCAATCAACCAAACTCAGGCCGAACACTTTTATTAGGAGTCCGTAGTCCTACAAATTACCCTTAAGGTTTTGGCTGTGTCTGTCCGTCCGTCTGTCAGCCCGAAAGGTGGTTCGCCCTCAGATTTGCTAACTATTAGATGTAAAGACTTGAAGATTTCCATGTTGATATTTCCACGGTAATGTCACAAGGAGAATTATTTTGAGCGAAATCAGACATCAAATTAAGAAGTTATTTAACAAACACCCTTATCGCCTATCTCATACGGAACCCTTCTATATTATGAGCGTGTCTTGACACCCTCTCAGCCACTTTACTTTAATAAATTTTATCGATTGTATAATTAATCAATCCAACTTTTTTCATGATCGCACCTTGTTATTAACTATGTTTTGGATCTGTGTTCCTACTAACAAGTAACATAACACATTATATAATGTCCTACTTGTTTAACAAATTAAATAATGTTCGACTAAGGCTTGTTTGGCTTTTGTTGTACACACGCGGACTACAATGTTAATTTCAATGAATAGACACTTTTCAGTGAAAAAAAAACTAAAAAAAAACAAAAAAAAAATAATTACGTCCCACACTAATAAGAAAAAATTGATAAACAATAAACACTTTCAAAAATACATACTTTTCGAAATCTTTTTTTTTTTGATTTTCCTACATTTTCTAGGTTAAATCCATTCTTGGTGTGGTTGCCGTTCATAGCCGACGCCATCATGAAGGCTTTGGAAAATGGCGACGACAATTTATCATTTTGCGAAATGCTGACTTCCTCCCAAAGTGCAGTGGTGACAGAGGTAAGTAAACTATGACGTCATGTTATAACAACGCTACCGAGAAATGCAGGGAACAATTAATAAGTTGAATTCTAGAAACAGCTTCTTTATTATGCTGGCTGGCCCGTTGGCGCAGTGGGTAGTGACCCTGTCTCTTGCTCTGGGGGTTGTGGGTTCGATTCCCACCTCGAGTCTGGGTGTATTATTAATATTTCTAAAAAAAATATTTGTGTAAAACAGGCGGCTGTTACCTATAACACAGGCATTAAGTTGTCTACCTTAGGAACAGACGTCCGTATGTCATATAGTCCTGTATATATTTGTATTTATTTATGAGTATGGCGTACTGTATATTTTTTACTATGTAAGTGCAATTAGTTTTCATACGACTAGAGACGATAAATGAAGATTAATTGTTACTAAGAAATATTGGAAGCGAGAAAAACCTTATTGAAATGAATGATCTAGAAATGTTTCCAGTAAGTAATTCTGAGTAAAGCAAAGTATTCATCAGTTTTTCAAAGTGGGATTTTTTTAATTATTTCTATATTATATTTACATATAAATTTACTGGCCCTTTGGCGCAGTGGTCAGTGACACTGCCTTCCGCTCAGGGTTCGATTCCCGCCTCGAGTCTGGGTGTGTTAGAAATATGTATATATTTAAAAAAAAATGTTTAGAACAGGCGTTTGTAACCTATAACACAGGCATACGGTCTACCTTAGGAACATTTTTATTTATTTATCTTCATATATAAACGTAGAAATGGGTATATGTCTATATATACAAAGCAAAAGGTCATAACGCCGCACCCCAAGTCAGAGTCATCCAAGATGACAACAACTACGATTTTACTAGTGCGGGTTTAAATGTCCTCACCAGCTAAGGTCTTTAAAATAACATTTCTATGATTCTGTACAAAAAGGGAACTTTATTTTATAAGCGTATTCTCATCATACTACTTATGCATTTTATCGTGGAGAGGTATGTACGTCTCGAGTGCTTCCTTCAAATAGTCGTTTGAGCTATTGAGGTGTTATTAAGTGTGTTGTGTGAAGTGGGCAATAACCGGTACCAATCCTGACTCAAACGTTTTCATGGGTGTCGGTTGTTTGGCGTCCGTTTTATGAGCGGTCCCATAACGGCCGAGCCGCGGCGCACTGTAATCATCCATAAATCCAGTTTAATGGCGCGAATCATTATTTGCAACTTTTCATTGCTATTTCTCTTTTGTGACTTCAAAGTTAAATACAATTTCTGGATCCATACTGGAGTATATCGGTTCGGAACCTTTAGAATGCCTCTTGAGCGGATTCTAAGTAATGAGAAGGTACTCGTAAACATCATCTGAAAGCACGAATAAGATAACCTTTTGAACTAATGTTATTTCTATATAAATTATAGGATTCAGTGCCCTATTTTTCAATTATTATTCCTAGTGAAATCGTTAGTACATTACGTTATTTTAGCTCCTAAATAAAATAAAGCCAAGGTTAGAAGCCTTGTAGTGTACTAGCTGTGCCGGCAACTTCGTCTGCGTAAAATTAAGTACAAAAAGATTCAATTTTAGCGTGATGTTATATAGCCTATAGGCTTCCTTGATAAATGGGCTTTCTGACACTGAAAGAATTTTTCAAATCGGATCAGATGTTCCTGAGATTACCGCGTTCAAGTAAACAAAGAAACAAACTCTTCAGCTTTATATATTAAAAAGTATAGATAGTATACAAAATAGATAGCTCTACTAGTTAGTGTATATGAGTTAGTTAAAATATAATATAATTAGTTGTAAGCGTTTCCTGTAACCTGGAAAAACGAATTGGGTGACCGTAATGTTGTTACTTCTGGTATATTATTACAAATGAAGAATAATTCAAAAACCCTTGGGAATATAACCATATTTCTTATAAGAAACAGGCGCGGATCTAGCATTCAAAAAAGGTGGTGAGCATAGACGCTCCGATTTTTGACCAACTGTCGACCCATTGCGAGTCTACGTGCTTATGATTGATATAGTGCATTCTTACAAAGGATTTGTCTATAAATATATGATTTTGGTACATTGTTTTTGTAACAGGCCATGAAAATATGACTTCACAAATTTATTAGGGTGGTGGACGTGCCTATCGAATCCAATACGGTAGATCCGCCCCTGAAGGGAAACTTCCTTTAATTTTATCTCTGTTGCAAGAAAACCATAAACGATCAGGCGGGTAACGTTTAGGCACCTGGTGATTTACGCACCATCGAACGATTCTTTATGGGTGATTAGAATCCGCCGCGAGCCGGCGGTATTAAACGTCGTAAAAGTGGTTCTATACCCCCGAAAATATATAAACAGGCACCGTGCGTCGTAATTAACTTGGCTGGTAAACAGTTTTCTGTTGGTATTCGAAGTACCGTGAAGAATTGCAATTACCGTCAAATATTGTACTCGAAGAATACCTAAAACTTGGTATCGCCACCACGACACTCTATAACGTACTTTTGATGTTAAGATAACTCAATAGTAGATGGACGGATTGAAATTAATGAGGTATTTTCAATATAAATTAAAAATTTCAAAGCGGCTGGGATGTTATCAAAAACAAAGTCTATAAATAGATGTATAGTCCCCATTACGTAAGATGGCCGCTGAGCGATCGTGGAAGGGATGACTTTACACATGGATATAGTCTCACGCGAAAGTATTTTTTTTTTATGTTACAAGCGGGCAAACGAGCAGGCAGAAGGCACCGAAGTGCCTACCGGCCTCCATGGACATCTGCACGACCAAAAGGCCAGCAGATGCGCTGCCTGCCCTTAATGACGAGTTTAGGCCACCGGGAAGTCTCACAAACCGAACGAAACGCGTAATAGAAATCCTTCGCTAGCACCAGCTTGATGAGGTTTGGGTCTTGGATGATAAGAGCCGGGTCTGGACCATAAAATGAACCAACATAAGGTTCGCCTGGAAATTTCTTACAAATTTCTTGAGCCACGAGTGATATATGTTTTCTAAACAGTAGGCTACTTCCATAGTTACCAAAAAGTGTGGACGGCTTCAGGTGAGGTACATTTCTCTTCTTCCAATAATCATGATTTTTGGTTAGGAAATTGTACACATAATATATTACCGTGACGATTACGCCGAAAACTAAATAAAACACGAACATTTTCGTGATCTTTTAATTCAACTAGCGATAAGGCTAAAAACTTTGGTATATATACGCTATGCACGAGGTGACCATACGTTGATAATATAAACCTGTATAAATTATTTTCGTATACAAAACTACCATAGACATATTCATATTATTTAACAATACTTTAAATTATATTTAAATTTGTTTGTTATCATAGAACAAAAAAAAACATATCGATCTTATGATAGCATGACATGCGTAGGATAAAAAATCTATTTGCTTTATGAGGCTTGTCAAGAGAAACGAACAACGAAATATGGACAAAAATGTCAGGTTCTGGATTTTCTTCATGATTGGGTCAATGGACTTGGAAAAATGTTCATCAACTATACTCAAAAATTTTTATTCATGTAGAGTTTTTAACAAGTACATATCCAATAATAAGTTTTGATAAGCAATTATTATTGGATAAAATATCTAAAAATAAAGATTTTGCAGTAGTTATTTTCGGTAACTGGAATTTAAATATATTAAAGGATGACAAGTACATTAGAGAATTAAGACCGATACTTGATAACTACAACTTAAAAATTCATAGTAACATCTCCACAAGACGAAGTGCATGTATAGATCTGTTTGCAAGGAATGTAAAGGAAGTCAAAGGTAATATGCCTATGCATGGTCTTTTTGATCATGAAATTGCACAAACAGTCTCATTTTCAAAGCACAGAATATTTTTTTAGAATGGTTAGAATTCAACTGGGACTATTCAATAGATAATAGACGTAAAGTTAATAGTTGTATATCAGCTTTATCATTTGCATATGCTAATTCTGGTCTAGATTGGCTCAAGATAGTAAGGAGTGATACAAGTGGGGAGAAGTTTTTGCCCAGCAGTGGGAGAAAAGGGGCTGTACATGATGATGGTAATTATCATATAGAAACTGCTTTTAACTATTTTATACAACTCATACAATTATTCTATGAATTCTATTTTCCACTAATAAGTTATAAATATACTAGTAAAAGACTACTATGCTAATAAAAGGGTTGAAAAAATCCACTATAGTTAAGAGACGACTGTCTCTCTTTAATTAGGCGAGGTAATAACAAATGTAAAACAATCCAGGCTATAATTAATAAAAACATTACTATTAAGGGCATAGATCGTATATTAATACTATAAGAAAGGTAAAGCAAATAACATCTGAACCAAAACTAATTACGGAAGAGTTTCATAAATATTATATTGAAATGACTAATAAAAACGCTCATATTATAAAACATGAATACTACAAGCGCATAGATTACATCAATAAAAGTCAATTTGTTGGCCCCACTAATCCACGTAAAATTTATAAAATCATTATCATATTAAGAAACTCAAAATTGGTAGGTTATGACGATATTAGAACCGATATACTTAAAAGAATTCTCACAAATAGATGCCACCCGATCAGTTATTTAATTATTCTATGTTTCCAAATCGGTACGTTTCCACACAAATTAAAAAGATCTGTAGTCTATCCAATTTAAAAAAAAAAGAAAAACAGAATATGTCTAATTATAGGCCGATGACACTAATTCCAATATACTCTAAGATATTTGATAAAGTTCATTAGATTCAACAACTTTGTAACTAAAACTAATATGCTAAAGAAAGAGCAATTTGGTTTCCATAAAAATAACTCTACCACATCCGCCTGTTTTAGTGTAGTAAAAAAATATAACTGAAAACATAAATGAACATATTCCCATGGTAGTAGTCTTCTGTGACAATCCATAGTAACCATTTTTATCTATTGCATATAACGAAATATTAATTAACAATATACGAAGCTATGTTAAAGAATACCGTATTAATCCTTATCCAATTAAATACGCTAGGTACGTAGTACATTTTATGCAGATCAAAATTACCCTTCATCAAAATGCCGGAGCACTTTAAATAATGTAAGAACTGTGGGATATGCGGCCAATAGATGGCGCTATATTTTAATATTTTATTCAATTTCAATAGTGACAGGAAGACATCCTTCGGACAGGACAACGTCAGCCGGGTCTGCTAGTATATAATAAAATAGTCTATCAATACTAAAACTGTCTGTTCACACTATCTGTCTCGAGAAATGGGTGTAAAAACTCAGTTCTAGTAAATTTGCGTGTAACGTAAAATAAACGCAAAAGAACGTATATATGGGCGTTGTGTTTGTATTTGCATGCATTTTGTAAAAGCACCGTGGAATTAGACCGGATTTAACCGGTTAACAATATAAAGCAATACAATTATATCGTAAAATTACTTACAATAGGAAATATCGATATAAAGCTAACTCCGAACATCACTAGCCTTAATGCTCTGCAGTTAAACTAACCGGTACAAATAACTTGATTAAAATTGTCACTTAATCTATTAACGCATTCATTTAACGAAGAACCGCTACGTTAATAGTTGTTAGTTGTGTAATTCGGTTTCGACAAAATAACTGGTTTCGTTTTAGTTTTGGTTTCAGCTGTTATATTCTTTCTCAGCAAATGGCTACAAACTATAAACTACCCAAATTTCATCTTTTTGCGTCCTACAGTTTTCGAAATTGATGACCTTTCGTTTTTGTATATAAAATATACTTGTCTATAAATTTATATTATGAAATATATTGTCAAAGTCAAAATATTCATGTTTCTTTTAATCATTTAATAATATGGTGATAAAATTTACGACTTAAAAGCTGACTTTATAAGGATTCTCGCGAGCTGCACTGAGAAGAGCCCGCAACAAACTCTGTCGGGAAATTTTTTGGTATCACCATTTTCATAAAAATTCAGATTTGGTTAGAGCAATTTACTCCCATGCATTAACATCATTCAATTAATCCTTTACATTATAATAGAATTTCTGAATGAGTTTACATTTTATATAAGGTTTAAATTTATTTAAAGACATCTCCAGAATGTCATAGGGGAGTTTGCTATAGAAACGTGTACACTTAAAGGCGGAGTTATTTTATGAAGCCTAGTAGAGTGCATTACTAGTTGTTCTTTATATCTAAGATTTCTGCTAGTAAAATCACCCATATACTTAATTTTATGTAAGTTTTTATGTACATATATCACATCCATTATAATGTATTATCAAAAGCACACAAAAATGCTACTAAATAAAAATGCTACTAAAAGATTAAATAACGCAACTTTATCTGTTACGTAATACCTTATCTAGTACTTAAATACAAGGATATCCTGATAAACGGTCCCGTTGTCTGAATGCGGTTGCTTTCTAGACCATTATCCGACAGATAAAGATCATTGTCAAAAACAAAATCGAAACAATAACTTAAATGTACTAACGGTCGTTATCAAAATGATTTTAGCAACTACTGAAATTGATACGTTTAAGAGTCGGAAAGCGTACCTATGTACTACGTTTTTCATTTCTAGTATTCAAAATCAAATTATTTGAAAAATACGTATATTTTATATTATATATTAATTAATTAGTTCTACTTTAACAACAATCTCCATTCTTCTTTTTTTTTGTGTTACTCATAATTTTTATGAAATTTCTAAATTTAATTCCATCAATTTTATGATTTATGTCTGTATTATGCTTCTTATATCTAGATATAAGTTATTTTTCAAATTCATTGGAAACTGTTTTGGTTTATGTTTATTCTATATATGTTAATTATGTTTCTTTATAGTACTCCAAAATATAAATAAAAAAAAAATACTATCTTCTTCAAGCCCTATCAAGTACCAGGGTCCGCTTAGATTGCAGAGGATGTGGCTGTGGGGCGAGTTAAGATGACCGATTGCCATCTGACGTCAATTTCTAAAAAAAAATATTTGTGTATAACAGGCGGCTGTTACCTATAACACAGGCATTAAGTTGTCTACCTTAGGAAGAGACGTCCATGTGTCATATAGTCCTGTATATATTTATTTATTTATATAGGTACCGTATGTTATATACATCATTTTCTACTTGATTTATGACCAGAATAAGCTATTATTATTTTTAAATATAATAAAAATACAAAAATTCTATATATTTTAACGTTGTTCTTTATGTAAAGTACGTTTATTTGTGTATATTACAAAGTAAACTTCAGTTTTGTAGAATACAGATTAAATTATTTGCAAAAGACATCGTTCTGGATCGCAACCCTTGGGTTTAGTACATGATACTAGACTTCCCAGTGTTGAAATTTTTCGTTGTGTTTTTAATGAAATGTACAATTTTTTCAACATTTTTGTGACTGTATAATATGATTATTACTATCTGTTCCAATGCGATTTTAAATCAGAAATAAATATCTTCAAAGTTTTACATCAACCCGCAATGTAAATAAAACTCAAAAGTACGTAACAGGGGTAGCGAGGCGCGGATCGTTGACTTGTTTTGCGCGTCAACATTTTGTTGACGATTGCTTCCCAATGTTCACAATACATTGCGCGCTCAAGAATGGGACGAGGATGGCAATATCTTGTGACCTCTCATTTCCGGAATGAATGATTTTTGTGATTTTATTTAGGACATTAAGTGTCTTTTTATATGTGTGTACAACCCATGTTATTCCAACAAAACCCGAATTACGATGTAGACAATCACAATATAATCTGATATAAATGAATATATGAACATTCTATGTAAATGGCTGAGTTATTTGTGATAACAAAAATGGGTTCTGTTTTACATAAGTATATTATGTTATCTACATTTTATTTTGAATATTAATGTAGTTCTTATCAGGTGACCTTATGTCTAATGTTTTTTAATGGAAGTAATAATATGATATGTCATAGAGAAATCCTTTTTTTATATATTTTTATTAGGTAGTAATTACAGTTTATTTAATTGCAAGCTTATATTGTAATATATCACAGTTTTATATCGTAGTAGCGGACTTAGTCAATTACTAACGCCATCTATTGAAAGCATTCGGAGTTAATCCGGCTGTTCTACATTTTTTTTATAGTTCTTTTAAATATTCTTTTGAGTTTTATTATCTTTCTTTTCCTTCAAACTTTACTGGAAATAAGGGGAATAAAACAAAACAAACTGGATTCATAATGGTTTAGCCGTTTCTGAGTTTAAAAGCGAATAAGACAAGCTGACCCGAAAAACTTCATGTTTTCAGTCATGATTACGGTGGATACTGATTAAATTAATTTGACGTTTGGTTTACCACCTTGATCAATATTTTCTCCATAATAATTTTTCATACATCTAAAGAACCAAAGTGAAGCCATACATGCAGCAGAAGATCGACGCAAATGGCGTAGAATGATCCACATATAAAAAGTTCATGTGAGGTCACGACTCTCAGCACTGAGGTAAACGACGCAAGGAAGGAAGGAAGGAAAGAACCAAATATTATGAAAGTCTCAAGAAAAAAAATAATAACGCGAGCGTAGCCACGGGAAGGCCCTAGAATATAAACTTCCTTATATGGAAAGCCTGCAATAAGTTTTATACGCTTATAAAATTTCAATTTAATGGACCAATAAACAATTAAAAAGATTTGTTAAAAATATTATTAATCTTCCATACTATATGTATATATACAAAGCTTTTTCACCTCCTGTAAAGGTATTTGTAAAATAATTTAAAAGTTTTTGTTCGATTTAGCATGTACTTAACGACATGAAAAATCATGCATGTACATATACAAATTAACATATACAAAAAGCTATGGGTTAAAAAAAAATATGCTGCCTTTCGTAATCGGAAGGACACTACGATTTAATTTATATGTGAAATGTGTATCCACATTCATCGTATAATATTATGCACATATGTAAAAGTCTGTCTGTTACGTTTTCACGCCTAATCTGCTGAACCAATGTTGATTAGATTCGGTATAGAGATTGATTGCTACACACACACACACACTACACACACACACACACACACACACACACACACACATAAATACACTATATTCTTTTCCTTTCCTATGTCTAAGGTAATATATATAATATATAATAGTAATTGAATAATGTAATGTATTCGTTGATTAATATCTCAAAAAACGATTTTATTTTTATTATCATTATATGGTTGTAGTGTTAAGGGTAGGCGTTAATAACTGCGCCACAGTTTTTAACTAATGTTTTTCCGTACGCGGTAAAGATTTGAACTAAATATAGCATCAAATCCACGGCTCCGTTGAAGTTAAATCTGTCCACTAATTACTTGAAATTTGTAATTTAATTTAAAATTTCAATCCAATAAATAAAATAACATTCAAGAATAAAATTTCAATAAATTAATTTAATTTCTAATTTCAAACTTCATTTCCGTTTCAAGTGAACATCTAAAACCTTCTTATACCAAACTTTTCAATACAATGTCAGTTGAAGATTTTTTAAGTACCATAACTTAAAAAAGTTACAACTTAAATTTTTGAGCTTGAGTTCCTCAAATAAGTGTCACACTTATTTCCTTGTTCTTTATTCACGCGAAATTATTCATTTCGTTATTGCTATATTTCGTGACTGTATTAATCACGAAAACGCGTTATTACATTATTAGCAACGACGAAAAACTCACTGTCATCAATTTTAATAAATGCCTAATGTCGTGTTCAAAATAAACTTCCATAATGTGGCTATAACGATCTGATTGTCATTTTAATATAGATCTTATAGTCTGGTAATAAGGTTCAAAGATCAAAAAAATATTTATGTTTCGCTCAGGAAATAATCCATTACTGGTTAGCATAGACTTAATATGCCATAATGTCATAACCTAGGAAGCGGCAAAGCAGGCATTTTAAAAGACTACCGTCAGTCATTATACCGGAGCTAGACATAGCTTCATTTGAATGATCATTTCAATGAATATGTAGTGTGGCCGGGGACTTTGTGTGGCTGCGCAAATTTTTGTAATACTTTGTAGTCTTCAAGGACAAAAATGTACAAACTCTTAGAGCTATGTCTGACTCCGGTATTAGACAAATCTGTCGTAAAAATGACCATCTAAAATATGTATATATTGTTTGTTAATAAGAGAATAAAAATTGTCAAAAGCGTGTCAAGACACGCTTATATAGAAGGGTTCCGTATCTGATACGCTATAAACGTATTTGTTAAATAACTACAAAAGTTGTTGTCCTATTTCTTTCAGAATAATATTCCTAATGAGTTTTTAGCATGTTCTACCAACATGGAAAATTTCCAATCACTACGTCTAATAGTTTGGAAATGCTAGGGGGGGGGACCACCTTACGGGCAAGCAGACGGACGAACGGACAGAGCGAAATTATAAGGATCACTTGTAGTACTACGGGACCCTAAAAATAAGGTTATTACAAAGAAACAATGTAATATATATGTTTTATGCGTAACATTGTTACAGGTCGTTTACAATTCTCAGTATCGCAATTTGTTGCTTGCGCGGAAAAAAGTCCTGTCATCAATTATAATAAATTGATACAACGTGTTTGTTCCAAACATGTCCCGAACTAATATAATGAAATATAACCATACTAACTGAGTACATATAAATAACGATCTTAAAGCTCGGTAATAAGGTTTAATGTTGTACACATTATGTCCAAAATAACAAGACAGCCTATGTATTGCCTATAAGTTAGGGTTATCAAGAAAATAGGTAGTGTGGGCTCTATTTCAAATGTAGAAGTCTCGAGACTGATCTCACCCCTGCCGAATAAGAAGAGGAATGTAACAGTGGAAAGAGTGGACTGGAATCGGAAAAGGACCTGGGTCAAATCCATAAGCGTCAAGCTTGTATCGGGAGTAAATAGGAGACTAGTTTGACGGGGTCATCATTTTCATTCGGCTACTAGCGGACCCGGCAGACGTTGTCCTGCCCGAACGTTGGTCTTTTTTTTATGTTACAAGCGGGCAAACGAGCAGGCAGCAGGCACCGAAGTGCCTACCGGCGCCCATGGACATCTGCAATTCTGAACGAAATCGGACAACAACTTTTGAAGTTATTTAACAAATACGTTTATAGCGTATCAGATACGGAACCCTTATATGCGTGTCTTGACACGCTCTTGGCCATTTTTTTTTAAATATGTCAGAAATGCAATTTTAACAATTTATTATTTAAAAAGTCTCAATTTAAATCTTTTTTTCTCTTTTAATTTATAAAAACGATTAAACACTGGATATTTGTGTTTCTAAATATTAAAACAACAATTGTCAGTTCAAATTTAAAAATGCGAGACGGATGACGATTATTTCAATGTTTTCTTAATTTAGTTTTCACACAAATGTCTTAAAAACGAAAAAATATATATAAATTTTTCTTGCAGATTATTTTAGAAACATGACTGCTTTGTTAGTTTTTCGAAAATGTATAAGAACTAGTTATTATTTCAAAGAAAAACTACCTTTGTAGTTTTTCAAGGGCTTTGAAATAATTAAAAATTTTGAAAAAAGGCGACTACAAAGGTACCTGGTGGAAATTTGTATTCAACACTAACGAATGCGTCAAAGAGAACAATTCTGCGCAAAACCTTGGATCCTCTAAAGAAGGAAGATGGCAGCTTCCGAGTCCGAAACGAATCGGAAATTAAGGATATTTTTGCCATTATTGAAGTCACTAGAGCACATAGTCTGCATATTAGAGGTAGCGCCATACTTGTAGCTGAATTGGGCCGGCGCGTCCGGGTACCAGAGTGCTTAGTGCGTGTTTTCTAACTTTTACGCGTTGGTAAAGTTTACTTAAATTTGTATGGGGATTGATCAGCGCCACCTAACGGTAACGTTGTAACAATGATCAATATCCATACAAATTGAAGTAAACTTTACCAACGCGTAAAAGTTAGAAAAACTCGTACTAAGCACTCAGTACCTCTTTCTCACATGAGATCGGCGTGAAGTGGCGGCAATGCTGTCACGTCTAGTGACGGCGTTGTTGTCGCGATTCGTTCGGTTTGTGAGACTTCCCGGTGGCCGGCAGCGCATCTGCTGGCCTTTGGATCGTGCAGATGTCCATAGGCGCCGGTAGGCACTACGGTGCCTGCTGCCTGCTCGTTTGCCCCCTTGTAACATAAAAAAAAAAATATCATTAGCGTAGTACATAAAACGTATTTTCTCGTACGTTAGTGCGGAAATCGCACGTGGGCGAACGATGTCAGCTGAACGATATTGATTTTTACGGCAAAACAACTGTTAGCTCCTAATGGGTTTCCGATTCGACACCACTATTTTTAACCGGTGACTATTCGTTATGACGCGGAATATGGACTGAAATCCATGGAACATTACGTGGAATACTCTATTTTGAGATAAAGGGAATTAGGAATATAGCAAAGGTAGAGTTATAATAAACCAGGCGAGTGCGAGTCAGACGCTCGCACTAAGGGTTCCGTACCATCAAGTACGTACGAATACTTAACCAGGCTATTTTAAGACATATACTTTAGACTACATATTTATATTTTGTATATCAATCTATTGGAATGCAGTTTTTCCTGTTTCACAGTTTTTTAACTAGCACAGGAACTTTAACTCGATTGTGCCAAATGTAACAGTTTCTTATGTTAATAAATAAATAAAATAAAAAATATATTTTCAATAAGATTTCTTTCACTTTGTTACAGTTATCGAAATTTTTGCTCATGATGCAACAACAAATTTACAGTTTTCGGATTTCATGATTCAAGGCCAATGGGCAGTATCCTATAGATTTCGATCCCTTTGCAAATGTATCAGAAATATGACATTAACGACTATTTAATAATATTTATTTTCTATCTATCATTTAATTGCGTATACTTAGAGGGTTGATCTTTTCGCAGTTTTAAAAGACCGCAGGCCTCAGTATTTTGTATTGATTTCAACTTTTATTTTTTTATTTTATTAGGGCACAAACAGTATACATAAATCTTATATAACTAGAATATAAAAATAAACAATACGCCAATTAAGTTGCCGCTTAAAAAAATTGTACATAAATAAGTATGTTAGCAAACGTTAACAACTAAGTTAAAAAAAAAACTAAAACGATCAGTGTTAAACGATCATTCTTGATCATCATTCGTGATAAATCGTCACTAGTCGTTGACGAGATAATTCGTTTGTGTTTGTGACATTTTTCTAACCGCGTTGTTTAATTAATTTCTTTTTGGTTAAATTATTGTGAGAACGTTGTATTTAACGTTACTTTGTGGCTGGTTATTTATTTTTTTAATTGAAATAGGATCGAATCTGCAAGAATATATATACGTCCTTGTAAATTTTGATCCCTAGATTTTTAATACACTGCTATTTATAAGTCGAGAGCGTGTCAAAACATACTAAATAGAGTGGTTCGGTATCTGAAAGTATTTGTTTAGCGATTTAAAAAGGTATTGTCCGGTTTTGCTCAAAGAAACATGTTCTATCTATTGGAATAGAAAATTTCAAGATCGTATTTCATCTAGTTTGGAAACCCTAGGGAGGGGGGGAGTTAGTACTAGGTAGTACAGATGGACGGGCGGACATGACAAAACTATAAGGGATCCTATCTTAAGAGTACCGAATCTTAAAATGTATCTTTAAAAAAAAAGATAAAAGTTAACCAATTTTGAGTATTCTAATTTTATATAATCTGTACTCTTTATTGATATTGAGTCAAAGCTGAATAACTGAAGCATTCGTTAACAAGTTTGATATCGAATTTCATCTCATTCTCTTTCGTGACTTCATTAAGCCCGGCCTTTCCGCTTTGAACCGGCGACGACGGAAAAGATGTTAAATCACGATATGACAGAGAGATTATAGTAACCTAATTATCTCATACTTTTGTTCACTTTTATGAGAGTTAATCGATTGGAACTTGGACGTCACTAATGGTTGGATAAATTAATCTCCATCTTTCACATCAATAACTGTTTTCGGAATGGAAAATTTAGCTCGAATGGACCCGCAAAGGTGGGCCGATATCGCGACTTCCTGGATGCCCACCAATGGCCGGACGACCCGGCAGGCCGAGGAAAAGGTGGCGCGACGATTTTGATACCTTTGCTGGGAAGTTATGGATGAGATTGGCCCAGGAAAGAGGAAGGTGGATCAAGAAGGGGGAGACCTTTGTCCAGCAGAGGGATACAACAGGCTAATAAACAGAAAAAGACTGTTTTCGGATACATTGTGGTCTGAAGAAGAAATTTCGCTGTACCCAGAATCTCTATTCATTGAAAAAAAATAATTCAAAATATAGTTCAATAAAAAGAGGATTTGGCTCAACAGAAAATTTAAGGAAATCTTTTATATAGCTTTCCCATAACTAATAGATGTTTTTTATATTACAAGGGGCAAACGAGCAAGCGGTTCATCACCTAAGTGACTACCGACGCCCAAGAACATCTGCACGGCCAGAAGGCCGGCCTTTAAAGCGGTGTAGGTCACCGGGAACTCTCACAAGCCGGAGGAAACGTGACAACAACACCAACACTTGACGTGACAGCATTGCCGCCACTTCACGCCGATCTTATGTAAAAAAGAGGTATTGGTATCCGAACGCGCCGGCTCAATTCGGCTGTAGAACAAAATGATGGCAAACGTGGCGATACCTCTAATTAAATAATAATAATTTAAAAATTTGTTCGCTAAAACAGATTTATTATCAAAGGTAAGATTGTAATTTTAACATAGTAATTAAAAGTAAAATATCTTACAAAGTGAGATAACGAGTTACTTTAACAGAATGTTTAAGCATCAACTAATTTAATAATGTAAGATTTTCTTGGAAATCCAGTACAAGACTTGGAAACCTTTTTTGCAATCTACTCTTTGTAGCACTGACGTGATAAAAATATTCTACTCCCTTAGCGTTTATAACAAGTTTATAACTAGCTTTAGCTCTGTAATATTTTATACGTTCATGGGCGTTAATGTTACGTTCAAGGAATATTTTTTCGTCGTGTCTTTTGTATTTTTGAGGAAGCGACGAGCACTTGATACTTGCCCCGTTATGAGAAGTTGGAAAATCTAGCAAAACAAAGATCTCTCCGGTCTAAGACTGTAAAGACCTCAGTCGAATCCCTTGAATCTCATCGAATCCAAGAGCTTGATTCGAAGCGTCTTCTCAATAAGAATCGACCTAAGCGTCTATACCTACATTAATTGTGGCCAACTTCACTGTGCTTCCTGCAACAAAATTTTCTTTTGTGGTTTTGCCAGCCATTGCCGCTCGCATGTCCACAACTGGCAAGGTTCATCGTTGACGAATACGTCAAGGAGGTTAACACACACAACACTTGGATGCACAACTAAGTCCACGAATTTTTCCCTTCGCTGTGAAGTCTCTCAGGTTTCTTGGGAATCATGAAACACCTACGGATTAAATCAACAATTGCCGTTGGTGATCATGTCACAACTACTATATACCACGATATTGTAGTTAAATTTATCGATATTTTAACCTTGTTGGATGGATCGTAATCACGACAGGGCTGATTGAGTACTTCCTTGACCACGATTGTGGTATACACCCGTACAAAGTAATATGATTAATAAATAAACCACAAAAGCTGAAGTTCAATTACAAGCATCATTCAGAGAATAATTTTTAGCGGTTATAGAAACGTCCTTCAAATGCAAGTATAGATTTGTCGCGTGAAGCGTAAATAATGCAAACTTACATAAATCGCAGTTTCCGATTTGCTCCGAAACACGATGTGTATAGAAGTTTTAAATCCACGTCCGAGGTACCGTAGCGCCTCGAGTTATTTATGGCGAAGCCGATAAAGTATTGATGCTTTAATGCCTTTACGTTCCAAAGGCAAGGGAAGCGACAGTGAGTTATTTCGATCGAGTGAGTCAGAAAAGAAGCACTTTTATCTGCATACAGTGCACATGACACAGAAAGCAGTAAAAAAGTCAGGACCGATTGAAAATTGATACCTTCTAAAATACAACAGAAGTTGTACTCTTTTACAGGATAAATAAACAAACGGTCTTCTATTTCTAACATAAGTAGTATGCAGAATTTTCACAATCTAATTTAATTAGTATTTTAAAATAGCGGATCCGTTAGACGTTGTCCCGTCCGATCGTTGGGTACCTAGTATTCACTAAATTCTATTATCCTACAGAATTATTCCCGTTCCCTTTCCCAATACTTTTGAAAATTACCCATAATAAACAGGCAGGCAAACATTAATAAGTATTCAAATCTTGCCCTAACAATAATGAACACAACAAAAAAGATCAAATTTTGTGCAGTCATTGCGAAATTACCCGCTTACATACATTTCGGAGATACATTTTTATTTAGATGTCTCTATCCGTTTGTGTAAAATTAAAAGTAATCAATGAAAAGAAATTCGTCAATATTAGTACAGAATGTGAACATCTGGGAAACAACTAATGAGTCTCTTAAGTAGATTTTAAATGTAAAAAATATAAAATCCGTTAATAATTTCCCACCAATGGCCTCCGAAGACCAGGTAGACCGAGGAAGAGGTGGCGCGACGACTTGAACGCCTTTGCTGGAAAGGAGTGGATTAGGTTAGCTCTGGATAGAGGAAAGTGATCTAAGAGAGGGGAGGCCTTTGCCCAGCAGTGAAACATTACAAGCTAATTAAAAAATAAAAGTAAAAAATACCATATTTCTTACTTAACTTATATTATTTAGTTAACCTTCATATCTTATTATAATCCATGTTCGTTTTTCCTACGAGGCCACGAGATAAAACTGCCGTTCAGTCTGTATATCGGTAGCGAGGAGAATTTACTGCGACAATCGTTTTGAAAATTTCAAAATCGATTCGGGAACAAAGGACTGGGCGACTTTATCAGACGGTAAAGAGAGTAAAATATGTCCGTTGCAGGCACACGAAATACCAAACACTACTTGCTAGCAGTTTTGTTCCGACCGTTTTGAATATTTTGCACTTAGCATTTCGAAGCCGATATTTTTCTCTCTGTATCGATATTCAAAAATTTTTATTTGACAAGAGGTTGACTCCGAGTGAGGAGGTCGTAGTAACCAGTGGCCGACATTTTAGTCGATCGCTAGGTTAAGTAACTTTTACCGCCGCTTGGTAATAGATGGGTGACCGATTCCGACACTGGTTTTCAAATATCCGACCGTTCTCCGTGATATCTCCAATTAGAAAGAAAGGAGTAAGGGAAAGGGATGGAGTAAAAGGATATAAAGGTAGATGGGGAGGAGAGAAAGGATGCAGATACTACTGTCAATGGCAGTATAGGGGGAGTGACAATAGCAGCTAGGGTACTCCGGGGTTGCTTACCCGTAGTGGATCTGACCAGCTATTGGACAGATAAAGGAAGATGGCCCTGGGAGGGCCACTTTATGATATGAAAACATTATTAAAAATTCCAATTACTGTATGTATGTCCAATAATGTATTACTGTATTAATCGAACACAGACTTTTTAAGCTGCTGATATTATTTATCTGCCTTAAAATTACTTCGTTAAACTCTGTAACAACGAAACCGCCAATTGGGAAACGAAGTTAGAGCCGATCCTAAATTATTCAAAGCCTGAATTTTTGAAACGGATCTTCAGTTCTAAGTTCTGTTAACTGTATTTATGTAAAGCTCGTTTAATACTTGATTGTGAGAGTTTTGTAAAGTTTTTTAGAGAGCATTTTGTTTCTTGTGTAAAAAATGTTACAAAGAATTCGACACAAATATTACTTACATTTCTCCGACTCCCTCAATCGATAGTGCAGTTTGACCGTATTGTTAATAGTATTATATTATTTCATACAAACTGACGTAATAAACTAACTAGTAACCCAGTAGATTAAGTCAATAAAAGTGTCTAACCTCAGACTCTAACGGAATAAGCTGAATTTTTATAGACCTTTATTTTAGCATCAGAAATGTTGTTTTTGAAGTCACAAATGTCACTGTTATTGCAAACTTAATTGGTCACAAGAAAAACTAATATAAAAATTCAGCTTGGAGCGTGCAATATAAACAGTAATCATCCTTATTTCGGAATAAATATAAGTAAGATATGTAATTTTTACGGAATTATTTCCTTCATGACCGCAAAGCGACGAATTCTTTAACATGCAACGTATTTAAGTCACAAATATGTGAGCACAGACCGACCTGAGAGTATAAATTATTCACGGGTCCGTATCTCGGTTGGCTAGCAAGGTGAAGGTACTGCTGGGATCGCTTTTAAATTTTCAGCACCAGCGCCCGAACAAAGGAGTGTCGGCCTTATTTAGATGCTAAGGAGAGTGAAATACGTCCATTGCATGGCGCTCTGTTTATAGCTTTCAGCGACACCGCAGCCACCTGCGATATTTCCAGTCTCTCTAGGTAACCTTTTAACGAATAACGTAGGTACTGCCCATATATTTAGAGCTCATTTCCAATTACTTTTAACAAGAATTATGGTAAGTGCGCGAATAAAACGACGGGAAATTAGTGCAATATTTATTTTACTCAGTTTATGTAACTCTATATTGTTACTAGCGGGACCCGGCAGACGATGTCCTGTCCGAACGTTAGGCTACTTAATATTTACTTCTATTATCCTATATTCTGGTCTGGTTCTGGTCCTCGTTCCCTTATTATTAGTAATAACGAATGACTACGAATCGTTTCTCTGAGTGCTTGTAATTTAATATGAACTTTATTGAATAGCAATGAAGTTCAAATTGACTCTACATTTTAGTTAGGAAACGTTTGCATGGGAAAAGGGTTGTTTTTAGGGTTGTCCCGGCAATTATTCGATTTTTTGTCGCCGTAAAAACCATCCTTGGACTTCAACGAACATTTAAAAAAAGAATTGGTAAGGGTTATCCCAGTTTAGTACCAGGGTCCGCTTAGATTGCAGAGGATTTGGCTGTGGGGCGAGTTACAATGACCAATTGCCATCTGACGTCATCCTCGAAACCCCCACGATCCGTACAACCTTACGACTAATATCACAAAGTGCCATTAATCAGGTCCCGATGTTTTACATGCCTACCAAAACACGGAAACGGTCGGATATCAAATATAAACCAATGCTAGAATGGGTCACCCACCTATCCGGTGGCAACAAAGGCTACTTAACCTAGCGATCGACTCAAATGCCGACCACTGATTAGGCCACGACCTCCTCAAACGGACTGTCAGTCGCTTACAATAAAATATATAACAAATTTAACAGTTTCATGTTAACATCGCAAATGCCCCTGATTGTGTAAGGGATGAAAGGTTCAACGCAAAACTTTACTTCGTTAGCTCCCATTCGTAACCGCCAAACGCTCAATTTGCGAATTATCCACCAATGTCTGCTGAATTATTCTGTTAAAATTTTTGTTGTTTTTAAGTATAACGTTTTTAAGGCTCCGTAGTACTACAAGGAACCTTTATAATTTCGCTTTGACCGTCCGTCTGTCTGCAGTCCTTTTTCAATATTTCTTGTAGATTCATAAAAAAAAATATCTTCCGATAGGAATTCAACATAAAACAGGACTTGAGAATTATGAAATTTGGCAAGAAGATATTATATTTTGAAGTACACATATAGAAAAAATCCGAAAACTCTAAATTTGTAGTGCCCTCAAAAACCAAATTATAGTCAGTTTGTCAAATTAAAATAAATCTTTTGAAAAGTAGAAACCTTAAAATTACCTGGCAAAGTACGTAATGGTACGGAACCCATATTGCGCGAGTCTGACTCACACTTTCTAAGTTTATATTTATATCACAAGAAGCAGACTAGAAAACGGTTCATCGGATTTTAAGTGACCACGGTTATTGATAATAAATAATTACTATACCAGAAGGTATCTACTTAATATATTGACGGCCTTTGAGTTAAGTCTTTTTAGAGTTCCGTAGTACTACAAGGAACCCTTATAATTTCGCTCTATCCTTCTGTCCATCCGTATGTCTACTCCTAAGGTGGTCGCCCCCCTACCATTTCCAAACTATTAAACATAGAGACTTGAAATTTTTCGTGTTGATAGAACATGCTAAAAACTCACTAGGAAAATTATTTTGAACAAAATCATACAACAACTTTTGAAGTTATTTAACAAATACGCTTACAGTGTATCAGATACGGAACCCTTTTATACAAGCCTGTCTTGACACGCCCTTATTTATTTTTTATTTTAAATTAATTTATATAGCAAGTTCTATGTATTTAATTTCATATCCAAAAACCTCTCATAAGTTTGTGGGGATATGAATATTCCTCAATATGTGATTATATAAAACAACGCAGGTGTTAACAAAAGTGACTTCTCACCGTGCAACTTGGCCATTTTTATTTAAGGAAGATTCCTTAATGTAAGGGCATGCTGGTTTTTTATCAACCCTGTATGACCCCCACTATACTTCTTTAAAATAAGACTGTAACGAGCTAACACTATAGTCAGATGAGGAAGTTAAATTCCGAAGAAGAAAGGAATACAGGAGTTTAATTCCGAAGTAATCTTGGTCTCTGAGGAAATCTAAGTGAGTGCTTAATTTTCATTCAGTATTCAATTAGACATTTCTGCCTTTCAATTCAATATCCCTCTAATCTAATCTGAATTTTAAACGGAAAATAAAGTTAGAATTTAATTTATTATAGCAATAATAAAAATGTGAGGTTTATAATTAAGTGAAACTAAATAATTTAAGCAAAAATGTTTTTGTCAAAACTAACGTTCACGTAAGTTTTTTGGACGTAACAATAGAGCCGATATTATGTGGAATAATCTTCTATACTAATATATAAAGCCGAAATTGTATATTTATTTTTTTTAATTAGAATATTAGGAATACTTTTTAGGTATGTCTGATATTCCCTTTTCCCCTCCTACTAAGCTTAAATTAAAAGCTTGTATCAGAAGTAGGTGCGACAATACCCTAACGGCGGTGGGGTTTGAACCGGGTACCTTGCGGAGTTCAGTCCATACCTTAAACCGTTGAGCTATTGAGGCTCTCTATTATTTGTATGCTTGAATGCGCCAATCTCAGGAACTACTAGTCCAATTTGAAAAATTCTTTCAGTGTCAAATAGCCCATTTATAAAAGAAGGCTATATGCTATATATCGTCACACTAAAATTGAAACAATTTTTTTTTAACTAACTTTACGTGGACGAAGACGCGGGCACAGCTAGTTATTAATATGTACCCTTTTAAGTTAAGTATTTTAAGATATTTATTCTTAATAAGACTACATTTTTACATTCACTTCCTTGAAAATATAGTTACACATTTTAATATAACCATGTCATTTCGTTCATTCACCACTTATTTATTAAAAAAATCACCCAATATTTTCATTGTCATCTATAGTCTGAGGTAAAACGTTGTTCTAAAAAAAATTGAATGTATATAATAAAGTTCACGTAATATTAAAAAGGAAAGTTTTAATATTACGTGAAGTTTATAAAAAAAAAAACATGAAATGATAGGCACGCGTATCAGAGAATCTGAGAAATTGAAAAAAAGATCAAAAATGAGTTAGAATTGTAAAAAACTATTTAAATTAGAAAGCGTTTCCCTCCTTTTACAAAGCCTCGACACTTCCTTCAATTTTATTTGTATGTATGTATGTATGGAATATACATCTGACGGGCCCGTTTGTGCAGTGGGCAGTGACCCTGCCTTCCGCTCCGAGAGTCGCGGGTTCGATTCCAACCTCGTGTCTGGGTGTATTATCAATATGTATATATTTATATATTTCTACAAAAACAAAATATTTGTGTATAACAGGCGTCTGTTAGGCATAAAGTTGTCTACGTTAAAAACAGACGTTCGAGTGTCATATATTCCTGTATATATTTATTTATACATAGATAATAATATACACTAGGAATGCTTTCTATGTACGCACAAAGTTCCAGATAAAGTACACATAAAGTACTATAATTCAACTAAATTGCTCTCATTCTGATACGAAATTCTGAACGGTTAAAACCCTCCAATCGGGTTTTAAAGAGTTAAAGTTGTTTGACTTCGATAAAAGTAAATTTTATCGACTCTCGAACATCACAACACTTAAGAAATCCAATTACACGATGTAATGGAGAAAATAAAATTTAAAATCGGTACATACTTCACCGGGATCCTTATCGACTTCTTTAAAGTCTATAAAGTTTCAACAAAGAGCCCACGATCGCAAAAACAGGTCATTCGTTCAAAATATTTTTAACGTATTTGTATAAAACTACACCGTATTGTTTAGAAGAGCTGTCAAATATATATTATTATATATAAGTAAATATTGTTTATAAATTTATCTATTGATACATGATATTCTTGTATCAATGAACCAATATCAATAATAAATATATACAGAACTATATGAATAGAAGGAAAATGCTTTTTCTTTCTATATACAAATAAGACAGCACCAGCATTAAAATGATTTATTAACTTTTTATTAGTTGCATACGTGAAAATAGAATGTTATAATATACATGTTATTCAAACATAGATATTTTTATTTTATTTTGGTTATTATGTTTTATGAAATTAGGCAAAGGAACTGCAAAATCTTTTTGTGAAGAGTAAAATTTGTCAATTAATGTAACATATGGTTGTCATGTATACGCTTTGACATCATCCAATACACGTGTGTGTAAATCGCCTGGCATTGGTGTGCGTGTGGTTTTATTTTAACAATTTAATATATTAAAATTGCATATGATAAAAAATATTAGCAATCGCGCACATACCTCTATATAAATTACAACTGTGCAAAATGTTATACTCCTTCTTTCGTGTAATTTTCGCCGCACGTGTTATTATATAAGAATTATACATACATACAACAATAATTGTTTAAGTGCTTATTTGAAGTCTTCTCCAAATGTAATTTATTATATGTATAATTATTTATACATATATATGGTCAGGTCGCTGCCACCCTTTTTTTTTTGTCCCAGTGGAAACTGCTCAACAGATACCCGGTCCTGAGGGAGGTGTGACCGGGTTATGTCGGGTTGCAGCGTCCCAGAAGGGGATCGCCCCGAACAACTAAAGCCCCTGGGCACTACCGCTTCGTCTCAATGGAGGGGGACTGGGAATCCGGCCAAGCCTTTCCATCCAGTCCCCACCCGACAGGTCACTGCCGCCTACACCAACGGGTCAGTGGAAATTAAAATAAATATTGTTTACATTTAGATGTAACTATCTCCTAGACTACTTTCCTATAAAGGATCCACGTTATTAACTGTAAACCTGCGCTTGCGTCGCTGATACAATCTGTAATAGATTGTAGCTCAAGTGACAGCCGCTCAATTTTGTTATAGAAATAATAATTTGCTTGTTACAATAACATCATATCTTTTGAATCTTCCGCCTAGGTAACAAAAAAATAGTTAATAAGTTTTGAGTCTAGACGCGGAAATGGGAATAGGTATTTCAATTTAGTGTCAATCTTTAATCAGTTCGACAAGATTTAGAAGTTTGTAAAATAAATTACTTACAGCGGCTAATTTTGTCTTGCTTTTTATTACTTGGGTAAATACTCATATAACATTAAATTCGAAATTAAAAGAACTCCCGATACTCCACTTGGGTATGTTAGTTGAATTCAGTAAATTAATCACCACTCTTGCCCGAACTTGGACTCTTCTATACCCAAATTAGATGATAAGCCTAATTATTTGATCTTGAAGAGTTGCAAGATAGAAAGTGCCTCTAAAACAGGCATTATGCCATTAACTTGACATCATGCCATTAACTTGACATCATGCCATTAACTTGACATCATGCCATTAACTTGACATCATGCCATTTACTTGACATCATGCCAATAACTTGACATCATGCCATTAACTTGGCCAATTTGAGAAATTTTTCATTTCTCTTTAAGTCCGAGGAAGTTTCTTATGAATTCTTATGAAGAATGAAGAAATAATTAGGCAAAATCATTGAATTCAATGCGGTCGACTTATTTGTATACATGAAGTGGTACTGAGTACATGGAATTGTGAACGTATGTAGTACTTAGCAATGCTAATTTTGTTAATCTCAGTAATTCTCGTAATCCTTGAACCTCAAGGCCTGTAGCAATCCTATTTCATTTAAACTCAGTGTATTGCTTAAAAGCTGTTAAATTTTACTTCATTAGTGAATCTGGCAGACGTTTTCTTGCCCGAACTTTGATAGTTTTAACAGATTTAGCGCAGTATCATATATGATAGTATCATATAAGATATATATATCTTATCCATATTTGTTGAAGTTAGGAGAATGATATTTTGTGGTCTTGTTATGTTCTCTGTATTTCAGCATTCACTGAACAATCTCCTTTATATCTTCTCCATAATGGAGATATATTATTACATATACATTATGGAGTTGCCGATCAATAGCCGAATATTTTATGAGATAATAATTTAATATGGCTGTCTGTCTGTTTGTACCGCGGTACAAATAATCGCCGAAGCGGCTGGGCTTCGCAACCGTTTTGGACGCGACTTTCACTGGTACATAGCTGATTTTATAAGCAATAACATAGACTACTTTGCTTTAAATTAAATAGTTAGGGTTCTGTACAAAAAATATTAACTCCAAAATTAAAAAAAACCACTCAATTCTCGCGGGGTACAGCTAGTTTTCAAAATAAAATCTAAAAGAATAGATCCTTCATTATCACAAGTCTACCAAATTGCTCCAAAACCTTGTTGTATC
Organism: Charaxes varanes; assembly: GCA_024363005.1. Lineage (NCBI taxonomy): Eukaryota > Metazoa > Arthropoda > Insecta > Lepidoptera > Nymphalidae > Charaxes > Charaxes varanes. The sequence goes on from JANCMC010043756.1 coordinate 200,671, forward strand.
GTCCACGCGAAGATTCAAAAGGTTTTTACAAAAAATTACATTCTCTTTTGTTGTACAATATTACCGCTGATTCATCGCCGCCTTCAGTATCCTTTGTATAATTTTATCTTTACAAGCTGACGTCTACTTTTTTGATGATCACATTTATTTTATTAATCAACGTAGTGATTTACAAACGGAGGATTCGTACGATATAGTATAATATATACAAAATAAAAATTACTTACTAAATAAAGGGCCAAGAGCATGTCGAGACACGCATAGAAGGCTTCCGTATCTGATACGCTATAAATATATTTGTTAAATAACTTCGAAAGTTGTTGTCAGATTTCGTTCAAAATATTTTTTCTAATGAGTTTTTAGCATGTTCTATCAAATTGGAAATTTTCAAGTCTCTATGTCAAATAGTTTGGAAATGCTAGGGGGGACCACCTTACGGGCAGACAGACGAACGGACGGACAAAGCGAGATTATAAGGGTTCCTTGTAGTTATACGGAACCCTAAAAACCGTATTCAAAAACACCAGTAAACAGAAAAAAACAAAAGTAATTGGTACTTACATACTATTTCCTAGACACCCACCAGATGAGTTTGAAGTCCGATAAAAGATACATAAAAAACTATTCTCGTAGTCTCTCTAGTATTTACTAGTAGACTTGTCTTGTATTTACAAGACTCATCTACTAAACTTGCCTAGTATTCACTAGACTTGTCTAGCATTTACTGTTATATTTATTTGTATTTGTATGTTGTTCTAAATTCGTTCCTTTTATGTTCATTGTTTACTATTATCTTTTTAAGTTTCCGTACCTCCAAAGGAAAAAAGGAACTCTTACAGGTTCAGTTCGTTTTCCGTCTGTCTGCATGTTCATCAAGACCTTTTTTCTCACAAACGCCTAGAGCTATTAAGTTGAAATTAAAACCAAATACTAAGGTTTGCAATCCCTCAAAACTGTAAAATAATTAATTAAGTTTACTCCCAGGTATATTTAGCACAAACATTGTTTATTTTTTGTGCGATCGTTCTTCACTTGGCGTCATGGTATTATTATGGCTATAATTCATATTTTTTGATAATAACCCTTGTTCTATACGTTGACCAAAATCTGGGTGTATAACATAGAATATTTTTACAGCTCTGCGTTGAAGGAAATCTACCGCTGTACTCAAACTATCAAGAATATTTTTAATAAATCTATTTCTTTGATCATCTGTCATTCCAGTATAATATTCACTAATTTGATCAAAATTATCTGGTTGCTCTTCAATGATTTTTATTAATGGTTGGCTATGTTCATCCACATAAGGAACAGGTCCGTTAAAGGAGTTTGGAAAATAATTTGGTACGTCTCTTTCATTGTCTCTCACTGGAGGTGAGCCGTCTCGATTATATACGAAAACTTTATTATATGGGCAATTAACTCGGATTCTGTAGAAATTTGTACCTAAACGATGGTACTGTGCATCTCTATATGACAACTTACGTGCTTTATAAAGAGTGTCCGCTCCACCGTATATACCATTTACAAGATTTGCTGGACTAAAAGCCAATTGTTCTATCTCAGCGAAATAATTGATCGGATTACGGTTAAGGATGATCTTTCCTAGGACCTTCAACGGATAAATATCTTGCGAAAGAGTTCTTGTAACATCAATTATCTTAGATCCTACCTTTTTCACTTCAGCCAAAGACACGACCTGTATGTATACAGTCCATACAGGAAATTGTCCATTTTCAATAGCTGTATACAAGTCTCTTGTATTGTAGTCAAGATCAGTACTTTGTATTTCTCTAGCTTGTTCAGACGTTAATGGAACAATACCAGAATTTGGTATAAAATGAAATCTGATAAAGTTAATGTCGCCCCGAACGTTTTCAACTTGAAAAGTGTGAACACTAAATCCAGGCATATGTCGATAGCCATTAAAGATTCCGTAATCTCCAAATAAATACGAGTACATGTGTAAGCTCTCCGGCTGCAGAGTTAAAAAGTCCCACATCATATTGGGGTCCTGTAGATTCGTTGCCGGGTTTCTCTTCATAGAATGAGCAAAGGTAGGGAATAGCCGGGGGTCTTTTATAACAAATACTGGAGTGCTTAATCCAACTATATCGAAGTTTCCCTCTTCAGTGTAAAATTTCACAGCAAAACCTCTACCATCTCGATAGACATCACTGTGTCCTTTATCTACAGCTATTAGGGAAAATCTTACAGCGATCGGAGTTTTTTTGCCATCCGTATTAAAAAGATTTGCTTTGCAGATAGATGTGATGTTGTTTGTTACTACGAAATAACCGAATGCTCCAGCGCCCTTTGCATGTACCACTCGTTCAGGTATCCTCTCTCTTGACAGATGAGTTATAGAATCCATGAAGTATTCGTTAGAAATCAATTCTGTGTTCAATGTGTTGGTAGCATCAGTGACAGAAATGGGTGCTCCGGCGCTTGTAGTCATTATGCCAATAGGGACCTGTAGGCACCATGAGGATAAATGATCAAAAATAAGAAAAATAATAACGTATGTAAACGTATTGACTTAGTCAACAAATTTAACTGCATTTATCAACGACGTTTGATAGATTCTTAAAGTCATCTTTTACTTTCTAGACATTTATTCCGATACTTAGAAATACATCTGTCACTATTTAATTTCCTTTAGATAATCCGTAATTATTTAGATGAATGCATTTGTAAATTTTATAACAAAATCATAATATTTTATAACTAACCCGTGTTCGTTCACGAAAAGACTCAATTTGGCTTAAACTTGAATGCGATTGTGTTGTAACTTGTGCTACGGCTAATACAATAAAGATTGTTTTAAAAATCATTGTCGTTATAACATATAAAGCCACAAAATTTATTAAATATAAGATTCGAAATGGTCTTGATGGTAGACACCACAATCAACTACTATTTAAAGTATTAATGATTTCTTTTATATGTTAGAATAATTCTACATTCTTATCTTATCAGTATAAAAATGTTTTAAATAGGTTTCTATTTACCTATTACTATAGGAATTACGGAGTAGGTGGTGTAGCTTTCGGGTTGCAGCATTACACCGATTTTCCCTCGTATTCATTCGCGGATTAAAGCAAAATAATTTACTTTTTCATGCATGTCATGGATTTCCGCAAAGTAACGCCCGATTCTATCAGTTATTTCAATTCTTTATACAATGACATTTTGTTATTTGACATAAAAAATTTGAACCTTTGACACAACTTTATAGTAAAATGTTTACGTGTGTGTATAAATCGTTTGGCAATGGTGTGCGTGAGTGAGTGTTTTAACAATTTAACATATTAATAATGCATATTTTATAAAAATATTAATATTCGCCCACCCTCCTCTACATAAACTATAATTGTGCCCAATTTAATATTCCTCTGTCCGCTCCATTATCGTAAAATGGTACCAAAAGTTTTCATTTAACCCATTATTAAATAGATAGATAGATTGTTTCGGTATTTTCTCCATCATCCAGTTTCTCTCACGCTACATAGCTACAATACACTGCTGGATGGAGGTGCCAATACTTAGCTACTGTGAGCTGATATTTGCTCTACAAATTAACGCCATACGTGTTTAGAACTGGACAAGTCACGATCGACAGCGTTTTTCATAAGAAACGTCTAATAAGGCGACGTAGATGAAGATCTTTTGACGTGGCGACGCATGCCATTACAACACTTTTTTTAGCGTTGCCTTTTTTACGCGCTTTGGACATTATTGAAATGGGAAAAAACCATCGAACTTGTGATCTTATTAACGTACCGATACCACTCGCGATTCGTTTACACTACTGTCGGCAGTCCCGGAGTGCCATTGTTTTCTTTAATTACACAGGACAAACTGTCATGCAGTTCCCTAGAGTTACTATCCATGCTCGTGGTCAACTGTACTGCCAGTAGACCTTGCCGGCTTTTAAGGGATGAGTAAGCTCTTTTTAGGGTTCCGTAGTCTACAAGGAACCCTTATAGTTTCACTCTGTCCGTCTGTAAGTCTGATTTTCAAAATATTAGATGTAGAAACCTCAAATTCTTCATGTGAATGGGACATTCAATGACTAATTAAAAGAAGAGAACATTATTTTAAGTGAAATCGCACAACTATTTTTGAAGTTATTTAACAAATACGTTTATCGGTTACGGAACCCTCCTATATAAGCGCGTCCTTATACGCTTTAGGCCACTTTATTTTTAATAGATTAATAGATCTTGAATAGGTGGAGTTGAATTTTGATAAATTCAAATGTTACCCGCTTTTGTCTGTCCTTTGCACCACGCCTCGCGAACACGCATCGTCAGGCGGGCGCGCACGACGAGCAAACACGGGGCGCGGCGCTAACTCCTCACTCACGACTCTGACGAAACGGTGCGAGTGCCGCAATTTAAAAATACCAGATTCGAACCCGCGTCGTGATGTTTTATAGCCACCGTGCTAATGGCTAACTTGTATCAAGTTTGCCTCATTTTTAGACATACGTAAATTTGGATGATGCGTTGCTTTCGAGATATTCACAATAAGTAGGAGAAACAAATCCGCCAATGAGACGAAATAATAATAGCTCATTCGGGTTATAGAATTACTTTAACTATGTTTAAAATTCTTGTTTACCTACAAATATTTTTAATTTGATAATGTCACCGGCGTGGTTTTTATGATGCAATTACAAATTTACAGTTTTTGGATATTTTTCTTTACTTGTACTCTGAGATTTAACTTTTTGTTGCAAGATACGACTTTATTGCCAAATTTAATGATTCTAGGCCAACGGGAAGTACCTTTGTAAATGTATGGGAAATGTGACATAAACGGCCATATCTTTTGATTAGGTACACTCAGAGTTGATTTTTTTACAACCTCAAGGGTCGCAGACTTCAGTATTTGGTATTAATTTCAAATTTATACATCAACGCGTTCCTGAGAAAAGCGGATTACTAAGTGCTCCTAAAGGGATTTTTCCTTTGGAGGCACTAAACCCTAAAACCCCGGCAGCGCATCTGCTGGCCTTCTGGTCGTGCAGATGTCCATGGGCGTCGGTAAGTACTTCGGTGCCTGCTGCCTGCTCGTCTGCTATATTTGATATCCGACCTCCTCCGTGTTTCGGAAGGCACGTAAAACAGTGGGACCCGATTAATGTCACTTAGTGATGTTTGTCGTCAGAGTGTAGTTGTTGTGTGGGTTCCCGGACTGTGGTCAGACGGCAGTCGATGATTTTAACTCGCCCCACAGCCACATCTTCTGTAATCTAAGCGGACCTTGGTACTAGACGGGGATAACGCTGGGAAGAAGGAGCACAAGGTTATATTTATTTAATATCAGTTCGTAGCGATTCAACAGGTCACCGGTATAATAAATTGAGTGAAATTCTTTGACTATAAGGTTCAAACGCTGATCGTGGTAAGATAATATAGCATCCAAACTCAATTTTTAAAATCCATTTATATACGCTTTTAACTAATTCTAACAGTTATACGTTTAAAAGAAACTTATTATAGACTTCCCAGTCTTGTTTTACAACACTACAATGCTTTTACTTTTCTATTGATTGCTTATTTTTAAGGTTTCCCAACTCATACTAATTTAAACAATTATTCCTTACGTAATATAATATTATAAATGTGAAAGTAACTCTTTATGTTATGTTTTTTCGCCTAAACCGCTGAACCAATTTTGATGAATTCTGGTATAGAGATAGATTGAGCCTTGGAGAAGAACATAGAATACTTTCCATGACGCAAATCAAATGTAAAAGGTGGAAGATAGGGATGGAAAGTTAATATGAAAGTTGAAGAAAACAAAACGGACTAAGTCGCCGGCTAAAGCTAGTATTTGAATTAAAACTCAATTCGAACTGGAACCAAGTGGAATAAACTTTTCAACTTGCCTTCTTTCAAGTGGCCACCTGCCAAGTATGACTGAGAGCTTTAATTGGTAGCGTCCGATTGCGTCCAAGCGCTACGAGTGCCTCTTATAAGCTTTTACTCAGTCAGAACACGTGCATGCACTTCAAATTATTGACGTGCAAGCCATTAAACTTTACAGTTTCAATAAAAATTTTAAAAGTACTAGGGGACCTGGCAGACGTTTTCTTGCCTGATTTATCCGATATGATTTGTGATCTACGATCCGACCGTCAGACGATGGGTCCCGTACGAATGCCATCTATTGGAAGTGTCTATTCCAAAGTTGCGATCGACTCTAAATTAAGTAATACTTTTGAAATATTCTTCTCAGTTTTCCTTTCTTTCTTTTATCTTTTACATGCCCAGAAATAACAAGAATGAAACCAAACGGACCAGTTAAATATGACCACCCGTTTCTGACTCATAGTGAGAAACATACGTAATTTAGATTACATACCGACAGAAGCGCCACCTACTGGGTCCAATTCTCTTCCCAAACCATCTATGAACTCTTGGAATATACAGAGTGTAAAAGACATCATACCGCAAACTTTGTGATAAGGCTACATTTAAATTTCTAAATAAAATCACAAAAATGAGAGATTACAGACATAGCTGTCCTCTTCCCATACTTAAACGCGCAATGTATCGTGAACATTGGGAAGCAATTGTCAACAAAATGTTGACGCGCAAAACAAGTCAACGACCCGCACCGCGTTACCCCAGTTACGTACTTCAAAGTTTTATTTACATTGCGGTTTGATGTAAAAATAATGAAGAAACTTGTTTCTAATTTAAAATCGCATTGGGACAGATAGTAATAATGATATTATACAGTATTCAGTTTAAAAAATGGTAAAGAAATTGTGCATTTGCAGAAAAAGCTGACGAAAAATTCCACCACTGGGGAGTCTAGATTCATGTACTGAACCGTACATGATTTTAGACTCCGCAGTGGTGACATTTTAGAATCATGTCCGGATACGTATCCGATACGATTTCTTTTACTCCCTGTATACACAAAACTTCATTTAACTCGGTTCTGCCATATAAGAGGAGTAGGGTGACAATGTCTTGAACAGTAGATTTATATATATAAAGACTAGCGAACCCGACAGACGTCGTCCAGTATGATATTCATCCTGACACTAGACCGGAAACAGATAAGATTTCTATAAATTGGACAAGACAAGACCGGAATTTTTTTCCACATATTCAAAGCACATTCTTTTTTTGCTCCGATCTTTTATAAACGAGGAGTCAGATTCAGAATCTAGTAAAACCATGTGTTTCTTCTTTTTACGTCCTATAAAAGATTCAGAAGATCTTCGACTAGTTATTATTGACGATCGACGCCTTTCTGGAGAAGAATGTTCTAAGAGAAACATATTATTAGTCACATTTTTTGAAATAATTATTTTATTTAAATGTACTATACTTTATTACTATACTGTACATTACAGTATTATTGTTATTATTGTTTATTGCAGTATTCATTTACTGTAGCCCACCATCAGATCAGATGTACACACCATCTTATAAAATTACATTATCGAGGTTATTTTTTTATGTGACCCTTGCCTGCAAAAACAATGCCAACCTTTGTTTTAGATCTATGAATGAACAAGTTATTTATAAGTGCTTACCATCTTCATCTGAAGAGCTTATTACTTTTTCTGATGAATTGGAATATCTACTGATATTTCCATTACTGCTTTTGTCTAAAAACATGAAATACATATATAAATTTAATATAGCAATGAATTTCTTAGCATTCTATAGATTCACTGTGCCAGGTTTGTCCATCGCATTGCAGAGGATGGAACCATAGCAGTACCTGGGAATTGTGACCCAGGTGTAGGTTTAAGAGCGCTCTTTCTAGTGGCCACTGACACTCACCTTCACTCCCAGTGTTCCCTCCATGTCTAGCCAAATTTAGTACAATCCTGTTAGTGCAGCTTTAAATATCCTTTCAAATAAAGAACCTATGATAGTTCTTGACAAGCCAAGGTCTTTTAGTAGGTTGTACAATGATTTTGCTGGTATACCACTTGCTCCTACCTCTACTGCATATAAACTGGTTTAGTAACTGTTTTTGGTGAGTTTAATCCTTTGTCAAAGTACTTGTTCGTTCCTATCAGACTTAGCACTATAATATTCTCAAAAAAAGTTTCAGGTATACCAAATGACAATTTAAGCAGAAATATTGATGCATTGAAAAAATACTGCTCTCTTTCTTTTAATAGCAACTTCTAAGTGATTGGTATTATGTAGTTAATGTTTGAATCTGCTTGTCCTAACCTATGGTGCACAGATTTGGTCATTAATCAAAGAGCAGAAGTCCAGATTCAAGGTTTGCCAAAGAGCCATGGAATGCAGTATAATAAGTATCACCCAGCCTTCCATGACTGGAGTAATGGGAATAAAACAGCATAGTTGAAGTGGGAGCGGGCTGAGCATGTAGCTCGAATGGAAAGTAAACCTAGAAGAGGGAGGTCTTGGCCCAGCAGAGGTTATTTCAAAGAAAGTAATTTTTTTTGTTAATCATTATCATGGAGGGGTGGAAATTGATGGAAGAGGCCTACGTTCAGCAGTGGACGCACCCAGGCTGAAGTGATGATGATGATGATGAATCATAATCATCATTGTTGCCTCTCTTTTCTTCTGCTACCTTCTTCCTTTGCCTTGCCAATCTCATCTAGCCACCTCTTACTACTCTCCTCACATCATCCGTCCATCGAAACATTGGACGACCAGTGTTTCTCCAACTCTGTCTAGGCCAATCAATCACTTCTACTAAATATTCGTCATTTGTGTACTACTCACCATCATCACTACTTATTAGTATATGTTGTTTTTTAAATCTATTCTTTACAGATGTAGGCTTGTCTTGTAAATTTTCTTTATCGGATTCATCTAAAATAAGATTTTTTTTTAATAGTATGAAATTTAGTTTCAATACGAATCTCTAAAGAGTACTGTAAATATAATTCATTATACCGTTAGTTGATTCGTCAGATTCAGGAACATAAACAGTTTGATTTTTCTTTGCTGGAGTTTTGGGAATAGAAGGCTCCGTATAACTATTGTCGATAATTTCCGTATCAGATTCACTATCAACGCCTGTTTTGTCACGATATTCAAAAAATGAATTATCCATTGTAGTCCCTTTAAAGTTTAATTGAACAAGAAATAAAATAAAAACTTTTACATTACTTCATGTAATAAAATAGCGATAATGGGTATATACTTTTTGAAAACAATAATACCCAGGAGCGGAAGATACGGACATTGCCAACTGTGCTGACTAGCCAAAATAAACAAATATCGTAGTAGAGAGCGTATCCCCCCTCCCCCCCCACACTAGTGAAAAAATATATCCCAAGGAAAACAATATTATAAATTGGGAGCTCTTGTATGTGTGCCGCCGGCGCGCGTATTCCGCGCCTCGGCTTTATTTCATTTGACTTTCCGCTGATGTATTTTCAGTTTTATTATTTCGTGACGATTTTTCAACTAGCTATCTACTTTTATACGAAAGAACTGGTTAAATTAGGAACTTTGACGTAACTCCGTGAGCGTGGTATTTCGAATCCACTTTTCCCATTTAACGCGACCAGCCACAGACCAGCCATGCCATTTTGGATTTTCGTGTATCGATCCTAACGACCTCTGGTTTACGAGCTTCCTCTCTAACCTACCTCTACGTATTCAATGATATATTAACTGTTACACGCGACTTTGTCGGCATAGAATTCTTTAAGTTGTTTTTTCTTGTATTAACAAAGTAATTTATAAATAATTTTATGATTAAAACTAGCTGAACCCCGCGACTTCTGTATCGTGGGACACTGTTATCACTTAGGGATTCTAAAATAGTTTTTCGATAAGGATTAACATTATGTTGACAAAAACACTTTCACAAATAATGCATTGTTTTCGAACTAATTCGGTTAGCAAAAGAAAGGTTATTATAAGCCAACCTTAAAAGAGAGACATATGCTGTCGCGGACTTTTATTTAGAATTTTTAAGGGGAACAATTCTTTTATACATGATTTTTGCTAAAATTTAACCATATACGCAGCGGATGCTCTTAAAAGGAAAAAGAACCCCCGATTTAGAAACATTCTTCATTGGTGCTCCGCTTCCATTGGTCTTAGCGTGATGATATACAGCCTATACCCTTCTTCGATAAATGGGCAATGTAACACAGAAATAATTTTTCATTCATGAGATAAGCGCATTCAAGCAAACAATTAACTCTTCAGCTTTATATCTCAGTATAGATATAGATAAGCTTATCTAGTCTTTAGCATCTTAACAGTGTACAATTACGAGGCGTACAAGAAGTGTTTTCCTCTGTGGTGACACACGCATGTAAACGTCATTACCAATAACCACAAAGTTGAAGGACCCTTGGAACACAACGAGGAAAACTACTGTTTATTTAATTATTGTCCATAACCTACTAAAATGTTACAAACAATTATGACGAAGAATCCACTCTTTCTGGTTACCTGTGTTAAACAACGTAAATGGCAGCGTAGTACTTTTCTTATTAATTTCTTACGTGGTTGTTTCTCTTAATCCAGTTAAAACGATGAGGAAATTTTACTCAGAGGTTTAAATGAATGTCCATTGTAGAAACAATTTTCTGATAATTTCTAGATTTTACGCTTTATGTGAGGGGCGATTTGCCTATTGCAGGAAGTATTTAAAAATTCACATGAAATACATTCATATGATTGAAAAGTTCAATTTTTTATTTAATAAGACTTGACCTCTCCACAGGTTTATATTGTAGCCGTAAGTCTGTAATTGATCTAAAGATTCAATGCGGTGGCTTCTGTGGGACTCTTAATTACCAAATAAAGCAGTATTTTACAATGGAACAGAAAATCGTAAATTATCAATATTTCTGTATGAAATATTTAACAAAATTGTTTATAAAATTATGTCAACAAACTTAAATGATGAAAATTACGTGTATATGTGAATAAAATATACAAGTATAAAATTTCCGTCAGATGAGCTTATAATTGGAGAGTAGGTCGAAATTGACGGACAGGCCTCCTCAGTTCGTATAACGCTTCGCGGTTTAAAAGTCGATCCAGATTGACGGCGCTCAAAAAAGAACGCAAAAATGCACTTTAACGATTTATATATAATACATAATAATTACAATCATATATAGATTATGACAATATTAAAAGTACACTTAAAGCCAAGATATTTCATACTCAAAAAATACAGACAAAATTCTTCCTGAAATGTTTCAGTAATACGAAAAACGGTTAAAAGATTTGATAGACACTTATACCAGGATTCACTTACATTGCGGAGGATATGGCTGTGGGGCGAGTTAAGATGACCGATTGCCATCTGACGTCATCCTCGGAGAACCCGCACGATCTCTATAACCTTATGACTAATATCACAAAGTGACATTAATCGATTTCTACTGTTTTACGTGCCTTCCGAAATACGGAGGAGATCGGATATCAAATTTAATCCAGTACTAGAATTGGTAACACATCCATAATCGCTGTAAAAGCTACTGAAACTAGCGATGGACTCAAATGCCGACCACTGATTAGGCCACGACCTTGTCGCTAGTTTAATTAATTATTAACTAATAATAAACATTCATTACGACTATAAATGTCTGATTGATACAAAAAATGCGTTAACAGAGTATAATGTCTTGAAGGAGCCGTAAATGTTTCTATAAAAGGGAAAAATTTAAAATACACAGCCATAAGTTTCAACTAAATTAATCCATAGGAAATTTTGCAGCTGCCTCCAGAACTAAGTTAACGTTAGCTTAAAAGCTTATTCTTATGTCCAGTTTCCTACATTTTCTACTATAAAAGGAGTGAATAGAAGTGAGCATATCTTAAGCTATAGTATTATTGCGGCTCGATAACAGTGAATTGAAACTATTTATCTAATTTTAAATAGATTAAACATTAGAGTAAATATGCAGTTTGGGTACTTTTTTTCTTCTGGAATTTGCTATTTGCACTCTAATGGGTGAAATACTGCTCATTAGAGTGCAATCAAAAACTTCGAGTAGAAAAAATCAAAAATATTCATTTTTGGTAAAAGTACTTGAACCGCATACAAAAAAAGAGGATAACTTAATATTTGAATAAGTATAAGACTATTTTCACAATTTTTTGGACACTTTATATTTTTAATCGCTCTCAATATTAGAGTAAGTTGTATCATAAAAATTTTAGTACTTTTTATTTAATATTGGAGCCTCACATAGGTGAAGTTAGATTCTAATAGGTATATAAGTTATAAAATGTCCCTAATTAAAGTTATTTGAATAAAATATTCGTTTGATTGACCGATGAAGCTAGCGGTCCATAAAGTCATTTGTTTGCTCCCCCTTAAAAATCCTTTTGTGGAGAGCGATAAAATAAATATTGACTCAAGTATGTGTCGCAATTGAGTAACTAGACAATTTTAATAAAAGCGATGGTAATTTTTTTTGTAACGCTTTCATGTTTTAACTACTCATGCTCATGAAATGCATACACGTTTTTCTTGACAAAGAAAAAGACAGATGATATATTTCATACAGAAAAACATCGTATTCTCGTGAGATAGATATATATAACGCGAGCGATGCCTCAGGTTAAGAGTTGTAAGCTGTAAGCCTGGTAGCAGACAATCAACTTATTTTTTCGTTGTAATTAACTAAAAAACATAATTAATAAGACTGTAGATATAAACTATTCATATAATAATTATAAGAAAATACTATCTATATTCAAAGTTTTTTAATTTAAAAATTCAGCTCATCATAGACACAGTTCGGGTGCTCCTCAAACAATATGTTAAACGAGCAATTTACAATCATAACTGTTTATTCGCTATAATATTATACTTTATAAAAAAGCCATTTAATCTCTGTACGAAGGGTATCCTATCTCTTGCACTATACAGCGCGGGTGTAAGGAAGCAAATGCGATCATTATTTTGGCTGTTATCTGGTCCAGTGAATCTCCAGAGCTACTTAAAGGAACAATGCCTTTTAACACTTCAATTACTTTCATATTTTTTAGAACAAAAGATGCTCATTTTGACCAAGAAACATAATTCGTTCATTAAACTCTTAAACACCAGGAATTCATATTCAGTAATGTTTTTACTTGTAATTAAATAATCCAAACTGGGCTTTAGGCCGTATGCATTATTATATAAACTGGCCCGTTGGCGCAGTTGGCAGTGACCCTTCCTTCCATGCTGGGGGCTTTGAGTTCAATTCTCGCCTCGAGCCTGGGTGCGTATATATATATACGTATGTATTAATATATTTAAAAATTTATCTGTGTATCAATTGGCTATAGCAGAGGATATTCAAATAAGTCGAAGATACAATGGCATGGCAATAATATTCGTAAGTGAGACTCCTGGAGGCGGAAAAAAATATCTAAAAAATTATAATCGTCACAGCTTACACATCTTTGTTTTGAAGAGTGATAAAATAAAATAAATATATATAGTATCAAACTATTAAAAGAAAAACGTAATAATAAATAAATATATATGACACATGGGCGTCTGTTCAGTAGACAACTTAACGCCTGTGTTATAGGTAACAGCCGCCTGTTATACACAAATATATTATTTTTGAAAATATATGAACACATCCTTATGGATAATACAGAAAGATTCGAGGCGGGAATCGAACCCACTACCCCTTGAGCGTAAGGCAGGATCGCTGCACACTGCCAGTAAAAAAAATAGCCATCATCTAATGTCTACTTCGCACAGCACAGTACAACTCAAATGAGAATATTGGCATGCCAAGAATTTTGCTGCGAAAGACTCGTGTGACATAATCTATATCACTTAAACTAATAAAAGTTTAAAATAACTTATTAAATAATCACCTCATACTTGTAAAAGATTTATAATGGCAGGTTAAGACTGTTGCTGGAAAAGACTATACCTGAAATTAATGAATACCGGCTTCAAATCTTCGATACACGGAAAATAGATGTTAAATTCGCACATGTTACACTATTTCGCATAGCTAATAAGTTAATAGTGGCATGGCAAGACCATTGCCACGTAAGGCCAAACAACACATAATATATTCCTTAGCAAATATATATATTGTTGTATATACATTGTGAACGTTTTGACTACATATGAATGTGTTATATATTTTTTCATGCTGTAAATATATTACGTGCGAATTAAACCCACTAAAGATTAAATTCGCAATTATCATCGTTTTTACAGTCAACTTCGCTCAGCTCAGATTTACAATGGCACAGTAAGACTATAGCCGTAAGACTTACCTTGCCATTTTGTGTGACTAAAGCCTAATAAATTTCGCACATACCTTCTTGATCAGTGACTGGTTGGCACCATTGAGAGTATCTAAGTGGCACGGCAAGACTCGAAGGCGTCGTGATTTATGTGACCAAACCCTAAACAAGAATAAATTCGCCCATATCATCTAGTTCAGCAAATCTTGGCACTGCTCAAAGTTTTCTAGTGACACAGCAAGCCTCGTAGAGGCGGCGCCTAATACATTTTGTGTGACCAAAGCCTAATAAAGATTAAATTCGCGCATGTCGTCTTGTTCAATGACTACTTGGCTCGGCTCCAGGCCTTTGATGTTGAACTAATCTAGCCGAATATTTAACGTAATGCCACGAGGATTCGTGGAAGCCCCTCGTCTTCACTATCTATTAGCTTTCATTAATCAAACGACATCAAAACTTCATTATTTTGTCGAATTCTATTTGCAAGTCAGCTGTTGGCTTCCCAAATGTGCACGTTTCCATTGCAGTGTGATAATAAAGCTGAGTGTAGAACGCACAAAATAGGGTTCATGTTTTAAGCGTCGCTTTCTGCATACTTTATAAACTAGAAGAATATTAAAAATGCGTACAAAAACAGTACGAGTCTTACGTAAGTGTGAATTATAATAATTTGAAGAAAAATCAATATAATACTTTAAAGTGAAATTGAAAATGTACTACTATATACTGAAAATTGCCGTATGGCCGATAAAAGACAGTATATTGGAAACAGGCTATCGTGTATTTGACAAAAGTCTTTGTGTTGTACGAAGAAAGAGCTAAATAGCCCAAATTAATTATTCCAGCCTGGTACCGCTATCGCCTATTTATTTTTACTTACTGATTGATATTCGTTTATGTATTCACAAATTTATCGCAAATTAATGTCCTCTAACGTCGTAAATCGTGTCTACTTTTTAAAACAATATTAAAAATAATTTTTAGAACCAAATTATTTTGTTTAAAAGAATAATTAGTATCGCACATATGACGTTCATAAGTACTTATAAAAATAAATAAATATAAATATATACAGGACTATATGACACACGGACGTCTGTTCCTAAGGTAGACAACTTAATGCCTGAAATATAAACCAGTGCTAGAATGGGTCACCCATCTATCACCCGGTCGCAGCCAGAGCAACTTAACTTAGCGATCGATCGTCCTGTTATTTTATTGTTTTTGTGTTAAAATGTCGAAATGTGCGGTAACTACTTGTAAGATTGATTCCCGGAAGCAAATTAAATGCAAGAATAATATTTTATTGATAATTTACTAGTTCTTTTGCAAAATTTTTAAGGTCTCAAAGGCAGTTGCGGGAGGTCTGGAACGGGTTTCCGCCTCAAGCTGTCAGCGGCCATTTTTTCTTCATAATAACTTAGCATTGTACAACAGGCATTATCGAATACGATGTATTAACTTAGCGTAATGTAATGTTATATGCTTAATGTAGGGCAGCTACTCACTAAATATATCCGCTGATTTCGGCGAGCACGATTGCCTTCGACTCAGTTTGAACCAGCTCGACGGAGTTCCACTAATTACGACTGAGTCCGACTAAGTTTGTCTTAGTTCGACCGTATTCTATTGTATTCTGATGTCACTGTTACCAACCCCTCTGATGACTCGCTTTCACTTCTATTGGTATTCCCGGAGTGACACTCTTCCGTTGTACTATTTTTCGTTAACTTTGAACAGGCTAGGCAAGTAAGTTGCGCTCTACCATAGTCCATAGCTAATTTAAGCAACATGTACAAATGAGAGAACGAGGTGAATGCGTCCACCTTTGCGAGAAAAACGTTAATTCAAGTAGTCTAGGATAGGAATGGTTTAAGAGGAGGAGGCCTTTGTCCTCATTGGGACACTATAGGCTAATTTTAAAAAAATGTTATATGTACCACACTCCCGCAGCTAGAAGAGGGATAACTGTCAACTGCGGAAACCGGCGAGCATCAAGAGCCAAATCAAATCAGCCATTAGATAAATTTGCAACGTGTGAAACAGTACAATTACGCCGCTGGCACTAACTAATGGTTCTTTAGCATAAGCATATCATCGAAGCCCAGACTTAGTCTGGCCAGAAACCAACCCTGTCGTCAACTATGAAGAAATGCCTATTTACACCCTCTACCAACTTTTGCTAAACGTGGTTGTTTAAGATATATTGGGACATACAGGCAACGTGAAATAATAAACCGGGTTTAAATGGCCATTTTATTGAGGAACAAATCTAAATCCATTTAATTAACAACGTTTAATCATACTTTTATAAACTTTTCATATCATATTTGATACCAAAGATTTCCCTAGGTTATATTTTAGTTTTGCTCCCCAATCCTTCTTTATTTATTTTAGTATCCACTGATATTGAAATTTAATACTATTGTATACTTTACACAAGTGTACTTATGACGCATTTAGTTATCTGTGTTGATATACTTAGTGCCACCATAAAAATACCCTCAACATGCGCTAAATGCGCCTCGGTACTTCCTAAAACAATTAACATGTCTATTGCGGCACTGCTTTCGTATTTTACATTACAATAAAAACATGTTGAAAAAAATTTTGATCAAGTGTCAACAGTATATTTTAAAGTAACGAAAACATGATGCCAAAATTTTTTATCAAGTGTTAACAGTATTTTTCTAAATGTACCTTTTTAAACTGTGTCTAATAATTTTGCTCTATAGGTGATATAAATAATGAATATGCCAATAGTTATTTTTATCAGGTACAAAGCAAAGAGCAATATATCAGATGCAGATAATATTGGTCATACTATATAATAGACTATATGATAAAATACTCAAACATATCGATATTCTGTTGATATCTATGATTTTCTGTTCAAATTTTGATATTTTAATTGTCTTGTATATTTTGTGAAAGAAAACAAAAACAATACATAATTTGGAGTTAAGGGTAAGCAATTTTAAAATTCACTTTAAATTATTTATTTGCAAGATTTTGGGTTGTAAGGGATTTTATAGGTTATATACATTAGCAAATATTAGCAAATATTTCCAAATATTTATCCAATAAGTCAAAAAATGTCAGTAAAAAATCAACAACATTATACAATGCACTAGAGTTTCAAACATTCGTTAATAGAGTGAAAATTTAAAATAAATTGATATTAATTATATATTTTATTACGTTAGATAATTTATTACTGTTCTTTTTTAATAAATTTAGCTTTAAGGAATTCTGGTGAAACTCTATTAATACCTTCATCGTTTAATATGTTGAAGACACTGTCGATCAAATGACTATTAGTTTACTGCTTTTAGACTTATACCCCGGAATCCAAGCCAGTCAATGAATTTTTATATAAACTTTTGAAATGTATTATCTAAATACGTATAAAAACATTAAAATTAAAAATATTACTCTTAACAGTATTTGTTTAAAAAATTATAATTACGAAACTATAAATGCTTCCAAATTTTATTACGGGATCACATTGATTAGTTTTATATAAGAAAATCAAAAAAAATTTAGACCAATTATTTAAACTAGTTTTTTTTTATCACCAATGACGGCGAAAAATTGTTCTACAAGGTAGACAAACAAATCTTGTATACATTTAAAAACAATATTTGTATATCTCCTTCGTTGAGAAATTCACTTTTAGATTTTCTTGACTAATTACTGACTGGAAATGTTAAAATTTCGCCAATTTTTCTTTAAATTTTTTAAATTAAAATTTAATCTTTTAAAAAACAAAATTTATGTAACATAATCATTTTAAACTCTGCGTCCCCATACCGGAATTGACACGCGGAGGCCTATTTTCAGTATTAAATTATCACTATAAATAATGATAATAGAGTTTCGAGATGTAAGTCTGTTTTTATAGCCAATTCCTTCTTCTTTAAGAAGCTTTTTAATTCTTAGTTCTTTTTAATTTTAAAGAATTTTACAGAAAACTGAATCTTAGAAAGACCTTCCATTAATCTTTTTTTGTTATGAAATAATTAAAAAAAAAACAATATTTGAACCTTAAAAATTCAGTCCTGCAGATTTTATTAAGATTCATTGACTGGCCCTGGATTCCCAGATTTTGCAATTATACGGTTTACAGCACTGCACTCTATATAAATACTACAAAATGTATTATATATTAACTGTTGAGACATCTTTACTGTAAATACACTAGAAAAATTTCGCTGTATATACCGAGAACATAATCACAAAGAGAGCAAAATTATTACAAATTTAAGCCTTTGTTATTTTGTGACTGGATAACTTTCCTTTACATCAAATGTATCTGATGCTTGATGATATAATCAATGATTCAATATACAATATAACTGCGACACACTTTCGCTATTACAGATTCTTTTTGAATAAAATACATGCTACTTAAAACTAATATATTTACAGAAATGGAGAAATTTTTATATGAATAGGCAATTATTTACGATTGTATAATGCAAAATTAATTTCTTTAATTTCATAATAACATTTCTTTAATAAAAATAAGTTCCGGGCGGATGTGAAGAAAGTAATAGTAAATTATTACGGAAAACATTCCTTCTTCAGAAACATTAAAAATAATAACAACACTAATACGAAATTTTACTGAAATTCGTTCCACTTACATTATCAGTAAGGATGACATTGACATTTCAAATTTACACGCGACCATCCTTGACATATAAAACCATGTAATAGAAAGATACATTAAATCGATTCACCTGAAGTTAACACTACACAAATAGCACATTAAAATACAAAATTCTGCAGACTTTGGAACCTCCTCCCTTTTCAAATTTGTTACAATTATCAAAAGTAAGTTTAAAATGATTTACTCAATCATTTCAGTTTAAATCTTTCGTCTTGAAGGCCTGCTTCTTTTCTGAAAGAATTTAAGTTTGTATTTGTGTTCCAATACTATACAAAAATTAATGTTATAAAATATGTATAAGTATGCATGGTCCAGAATGTTGTTCAATGAAGATTTTAGCATATTTTGCCAAATTATTGTTATTTCTTTACGCCAAATTCAAATCATCATCAACATCAAACTGTGAACCTGTATAATTTATGAATATAAAAATTAAAATTAACCACAATAAAAACCCCAACACGAAACATTTGTGAAGCAATTTAAAATAGTAAATTTAATTAACACAAGTCAAAGCAATTTTTTTAATCCTCATTTTCCTACTATATTTTATCGTGATAATAAGTCATATATTATAATAACACCCTACCAGCGAGCATATGCGACATAATTCGTGAAACCTAAGTCAGTTCATTCTTTCCTTTCCCAATCAAAATAACACGTAAGACTGTACTAGATAACTGAAAAATGTATTTTATGAACTATGTATGGTATTAAAATAAACACATTGTGATTTTTACATAATTGTTCCTTTAAGAGCTTTCAACTAGGTTGAAGTTTGTTTGATACTGCCTTATTGGAAATAAGGTAAATTGCTTTTAAAACTGCATCATTATTTATAACAGCAGAGTCATTAACATATCTAACTAACCAGTGTAATGCAAAATAAAAAAATAGTTTCATTGTAGTCTCTAAATATAAATAATATTCCAATGTCTATGTGTAAAGTAGATTATTTTACTGAATGAAATATGTATGGGGAGAATGTATAATTACAGTATTCTTTAATTTAATAAAAGTAAACCAAATTATTACCAACACAATAAATAGAAAGGAATCATTCATTAGGTTGTATGATTTTTGCAGAGTATTCAGTCTATTTATTTACTAAGATATAATAATAGTTCCGGATTCTCCATGTATGTGTCTTTTAAAACTTATCATTTAAATGAAATTCATAAAGCTATCATATAAACGTTTTCACTCCAGAAGAATTTTCTTGCTTCTACTACCAAACGTGTAGTGTCAAAATCAACGTCAAGGTTCACTAACACATGTGAAGTACAGGTACGCCTAACAAATTTATTGGCTATCTTATTATAGTTAATTTTACCATAAAGGATGAACTTTACAAAATTAGCATCCTTGCAGGTTTACAATAAACAATATTAGTTAACTAGGTAAACTTACATAGTTTACTACTTAGACGAATAGAAATGCGATCAAGACGTCGACATTAGTACGATTCATCGTGGTGTGTTCCGACGAACGGCTTTTCTTATTGGACGTCGACCAGCTACGTTGGGTGCACTGCCAATATTAAACTGTCGCTGCGGAGTCGGCAACGCGTTAGCTCCGAAGTTGTATACACCGCCTTGTGGTATTTGTTGCTGAAATAGCCAATTTTTAATTTAATCCTAATAAAAATCTTATGTTTTCTGTATTGAATTGAATTTTTATGACATAGATATCGAAGGATTTATCTTGACGACCCGCAGTCCGCATCAGGACGGTTCCAGTCCAGGTTTATCAATTTATTAACATTTACTCTCTTAAAATTTTATTAAAATTGCAATTAGAGCATTAAATTTTAATCTAACTTTTTGACTTTTACATCTATATAGTTTGGAGGCAGAATTAGAATAGTGGTAATTTATCAAGCATACCTAATAAATATAATAATTAATTATAATAAATACACACCTGTCCAAAACCAAAAACACCTGGTGTTTGCTGAGCTCCAAAGTTAAATGATGGTGTCGGTACTGGATTCATAGATGGGACTTCAAACCTTGGCATAGCATTGGGGGTGCCAAAAGAGGAAGTTGCTCCTACATTTGGAGTTCCGAATACCCCTACAGACATTGTGTTGTTATTAGCTGTAGGTGCTGATCCAAATATATTTTGCTGTGTTTGATTTTGTAATGGATTTGAAAATAATGATGGTTGATTATTGTTATTTTGATTTGATATACCAAAAATATTCTGTGGTGGAGCTTGAGACGGAGTACCAAATGCTGGAGCAGGGGTAACATTGTTAGAATTAAACTGCATCGAAGAACCAAAGGTGAAAGTTGCAGTTTTTTGTAAATTAGTCCCAGAATTTGATACAAATAAGTTATTTGAATTGTTATTTGTCCAAACATTTTCTTTTTTCTCCGGTACTCCAAAAATTGTATTTGATGGCATTCCTACTGAATTAACAGATTCTATGTTGTTTCCTGTATTCAGTTTCAGTGATACAAGTGAATCATTTGAAGTATTATTCACTGCAGACCATACATTTTCTTTCTTGGCAACCGTACCAAATAAGTTACCAAGCTGGCCTGTTGATGAATTATTTGCCATGTCTAAATTGTTTTCCGAAGACATTTTATTTGCATCCAAATTATTGCCCATCGGCCAAATATTCTCTTTCTTTGACAGTCCTGTAATGACCTGAAACGATGGAGTAACACCAGAGCCTAAATTATTTCCTGAATAAGTTGGACCTGTCAAGGAACCATTTCCTCCCATGGGGCTTCCTGCTGTTAATCCATTACCCATAGAGATACCACCTAATGGATTGACATTAGATAATCCATTACCTCCCCATAGTATATTTCGCCTGTTTCGCATCGCAAAGGACAAAACTCAGTATGCGAAGCTGACTGCCAACCTTCGTTGATCGCTTATACCTGTGCAGGATCGTGTTATCTCATGAATTGAAATAGAACGCCTATAACAAATTGATTTTGTAAATTAGCGTTAAACAAATATAGATTATTTATTTTAATGGACTTAAGGGAAAGAAAAAAATTGGTATCATCGCGAATTTTTTTCTCGTTCGATAATTTAAATCTTCTTATCGGTTGTTCTTAAAATATTTTAATGGGTAAAAATGAATCTACCACTCATTCAGCGTGCCTAGAGAAGACCGAAGAAGAAGATTAACTCATGAGAAGCTCATTTAGCTGGTTCTAACTCTTAGGAAGCGCTCTAGTGCTTCCCCTGTTTTTATTTGAATTTGATCCAGTTCTGACAATTCAAGGTCGGTTTCTTTTAAAAGAAAGAAAAATTATTTATCTGGGTGCTTTATAATATAGTTATATGAAGTGGTATGACTATCTGTAATAATTATATCGCAACCCTGCGGGTGGCGAGTAGGAGCAAGTAGATAGTATCAAGTTATTATTGATGAAGAAACTTCGGCGAACTTCCCGTGAGCGCTGGCTTGCTAACTCTGCCATTAGTTATGATGCATGTAGGTAATGGAATATTATATAATGTATGGGGTCATTTCCTTCCAGAACTTGGATCTAGGGAGCGATCGATTTTGAATTATGATCAGTTGACGTTAACGGAAACGCCAAGAGGAAAATTGAAATTGAATGCTGTATTGTTAGCAGACCAGGCACTCTAGGTAGTAAATATTGTAAAAGTGGAACTGTATATCAAAGATTTTATGTTAAATTTATTTTGTCAAATAAAAATTTTCAACTATCTTATTAAATTGCAAAGTAAAACACCTATAACGGCAATTTTAAATTTAAATTCTAATTGGGTACAAAAACTTATAGTAAAGACATATATTAAAAACGTAAAAAAGAAAACTTCAGCTCCATTATTAAAAAAAACATTAGAGGAAAACAAAAATTTAAGTATATAATATGTATATTAATGACATTATTAAATATAAATTCATCAAAAAAGGCTAGTGTCAAGATAAGTCAGTGTTAATTTGCTTATTTTTATATTATTTTTTCATAGATAGTTTCAAAAGTGAAAGAGTCCAAATGGACTCTTTCACTTATGCTTTATCTAGATTCGTTGGGTGAATTAAGCCTTAAAATAGCCAAATAAAAGGGTTTTAGTTTCAGTACACTGGTTGAACATTTTTTGATACACCATATATTAGTTTGAGGCACTGAATCTCTTTAGGCAGTAGTTAATGCAAAGTTTGACCTTCTAATACTCTAAGACTAAGACTATATGCAGATTCAGTAAACGTTTTAGTTTAGGCGGCTGATGCACTTTAGTTTAACACTTTAATTAGTTTCAGTGGGCAGATTAGTTTGAGTGTCTCATAGACTGAATGAAATGGTCTTTGTTATCTCCCTACACATGTTGCATTGTTTTTTAACTACTTTAAAGATGTAAAGTTTAAATTAATACCGAATACTGAGAGTTACGTTCACTTAAAGCTGTGTGAGAACATCAATCCTCTAAATATACGCAATCAATAGATATATCGCATTTCTCATACTAGTAAAATGTATGAAAATGGACTCAAAATCTATATGGTACTTTCCGTTACCCTAGAACCATGAAATTTGGCAAGAAACAATGTCTTATAACATAGTTAAAGAAAAATACTAAATCTGTAAATTTGTAGTAACATCACTGAAAAATTACGAAGACTGTCACATTCAAGGAAATCCCATGAGAAGTACTAATCTTACTCGTAAAATACCATACAAAAGTATTATGTGACAGTACGGAACCCTCAGTGCCCGAGTCTGACTCGCACTTGCCCGGTTTTTTTCTTGAAATGTACTATTTTTTTTCCATTTTTTTTAACTTCATACTGTATAATATGTATTATTATTACTATCTGCGCCAGTGTGAATTGAAATCGGAAACAAATTCCTTCAATATTTTTACTCAGTGCCCGAGTCTGACTCGCACTTGCCCGGTTTTTTTCTTGAAATGTACTATTTTTTTTCCATTTTTTTTAACTACCCGGTCGCAGCCAGAGCAACTAAACTTAGCGATCGACTCAAATGCCGACCACTGATTAGGCCACGACCTCCTCAAGTTCTAAATAGTTAAAAGTTCCCCTTTAAAAGTTCTAAATAAAAGTCCCCGAAAGCATATCTTTTAAAGTTGGCTCAGTATAACCTTTGTTATGCTAATCAAATTTGCTCTAAAATTATTCATTATTTGTGAAGGTCTTTTTATAAACTATTAATTCTTATCCAAAATATTGTAAAAAAAATATATTAATCCTTATCCAAAAACTATTTTTAAACCTCTAAATGATAAGAGTGGCACACGCGAACGAAGTCGTGGGGTACAGCTAGTATAAAATATCATTTCAATCTGGGAAACGGCTAGAATGATTTTCATGAAATTTAGTATACAGGGGATTTCGGAGGCGACTAATCGATCCAGCTAGGTTTTATTTTTATTCAACGCCGTTTTAACTAAGCAAAAACTCTGTCATCCAGATATTATATAATCATATGCAATTGATGCATGAGAAACTAAACTACTTTGCTTTAATCCGCGAATGATCATTCGCGGGTTAAAGCAAAGTAGTTTAGTTTCTCATGCATGTCATGGATTTCCACAAAGTAACGCCTGATTCTATCAATTATATGCAATTGATAAAAAAAATTCAACGTTGCAAACAGACAGTTTTATTTTATTTACATGTACACTTTTGAGTCTTTAATTTTGCGACAAAATCAACGTGTAATGACGAAAAGTAATTGCTTCTTTTATGTGTGTAAATTAACATTGAATATCGCCGGTCCTTCGGTTTGAAAAGTCACTGTTGTCAATAATGCAAACATTACTGATGGATCGATAAACTCATTACAACAAAAATGCAGCATTTTGAATCATTTATTATTAACCGAATACTTAATACTTGATAAAAAGAAAATAGCGTACTAAATCCTTAAATTCCGGCAACACATGTCCGCAGACGCGGATCCCGCGCTCAAAAAAGGTGGTGGGTACAGCCACTAAAATGCGAGTCGGTGCCTATATATGAACTTGCTTATGATCGACGTAGTGCCTTCCTACAAACGATATATGTTTCTTTTTTTATTGTAAATGGGGGTAAACGAGCAGACGGTACACATGAGTGTCTACCGATGTCCTTGGATATTTGCACCATTAGGAGACTAGCAGTATGTGCAAAAGATATAGAGTATTTTTACTCTTACGTTCTACTCTTTGATGAAAGCGTACAACGAATGTATAGACAATAAAATCGATTTAATTTCATCGATTCAAAGGTAAAGGTTGTATAAGCACAGTATGAGAGTACATTATAATCTGTTTTTTATTTATTGTTAGTTGTCATTATAATTTAAATTATAAAAGTAGATGTAGTTCAATAACTTCATACGTTAATAAGGATAAGTCAATACTTATCTTTAGCCAGACATGGCTCCATTTAAATGATCATTTCAATGATCATGTAGTGTGGCCGGGGACTTTGGGTAGCTGCGCAAAGTTTTGTAGAGCTTTGTGGTCTTCAAGAACAAAAATTTACAAATACTTTTAGATATGTCTGGCTCCGGCATTAGTAAAAGGCTTATTATAATCTGTGTTAAATTTATATCAGTATTGCCACCATTATAATCATGACGTAAGACGAACGTTATTGGCCGGTCGTAATGGCGGCATTAGTGACATATCGCGTTAGCAGTGCTACCATCATTGAAAACAGTATAATGAATTTCTATTGCTGGTTATTACGGCGGCAATGATATTGCAATATGTAAAGGAGTCTCAGAAGTGGATACTTATAAATAAAAAAATTATACAACAATATAAGTTTATTGATAAGCATGGTTTCCACGTACAATTGCTTTTATCAGAATGTGCTCTATCAACGCGCCGACAGTCTTTTATATAATTACCTCCCGCGTAACCAAGTGTCAACAATCAGTGTAACAATTATTATATTAGTTTCCGGTACATTTTATTAAACTTAATAAAATAAATGTTTACTTATAAAATCATTAAATATTAAGACAAAAATTATACAAATTATACTATTATGCTTCGATCAAAAAGGTCACTATCTCAGCATAATGCCAGGGGTTTTAACGTAACGCTGATTTTCAGATAGGACTTAAATGACGTTACTGACTCACACGGTCACTTTAACTCCAAACTTTCTTTACATAAACTGAAAAGGCGTAAAAGAACTAAGAATAATAAGAATTATACAATAAGAATAAGAATAATTAAAATTATACTAAATGATAAGGAAATCATAAGGTAATTTTATAACCACAATACACTATTCTTCATAGGGTCAAATGAAAATAACGAACTAATTTTTGAAAAGCCGGCAGTAAAATTTGAGCATTCTATAGGTGCTATCCAAGAGCGTCCAAGGCTCAATGATTTGTAGCTAGCTATATCCTTCTCCCCCCACTTATACTATATTATAAAGGGCAAACGAGCTGGCGGTTAGTAAATACTGACGCCAATGAACATCTGCACCACCAGAAGGCTTGCAAATGCATTGCCAGATTTAAACCACCAAACGAAACGCGACTACAATACTATCTCTTGACATCTCACCACTTCACGCAAATCTCATGTAAGAAATTAATAGTGGCACCCGACACAATCCGGCAGCAGACCAAAGGGACTGCAAGCGTGACGCTACTTCTAATTAACTTTTTGATATTTTGTGATTTTTCTAAGCTCTTCGAGCCTAACCTAATAATTTAACTATCCCTAGAGAATTTAACTCAACTTGGATTAGCAACTAGGTCTTATTCATTTCAAAATCGAAGTTAAAACAATATGTGCACAATATTGCCGTTTAGGTTCCGAGAAATCGACATGATGTTGGTTTCTTAGTATTTGGAATGATGAAAAATAAACACAAGTCGTCGGTATTTCGAGTATAAGGTTCTCAGTATGTATTTGTAGTTTTATTCTCTGCTATAAAGTAGATGGCGCATATTTATTGCTGATATTGAGTTAAGAAAATTTTAAAGCGAGATTTTGTAATTAATGATGGCAATCGAAAATTTTCTAGCTTTTAGTTAATCCTGTGCAGTTTTCTATCAATTAGTCAAATATTACAAATTCGAACTATTTCTCGATGACCGATTCGATTCTATCAATTGGGTGTGCTAATGTATCTTTCATGAAAATACAATAATTTAGTACCATAGACATATGGTCTGATGCTTCGGTCCCATGATCGTAACGGACAACGCTGCGTTGTGCGGCATGTGGTGTCGGACATGTACCACATGCCGCACAACGCAGCGCCTCTTCATCCGTTACCGTCTACGTCAGCGGTGAAAGACAAGCCTGGCATGCTGTGTCATGACGCTTATCACAGCGTTGTGCGTTACTATCAAGAGACAAAAGCGCTATTGTTTTGGCCATACTTATTTCCTGTTGACATAGAAATATGAAATTTGGAAAGAAGCTATATCTTGAAATACAGGTATGGGAAAAAATCCAAGAACCGTAAATTTGTAAAAAAAATGCAGTGACTTTGTCAAATTAAAAGAAATCTTGTGACAAGTATAAATCTTAAAATATCTTAGTAAATGTGGAGGTATGGAACCCTTACTGCGCGAGCCTGACTCGCACTTGGCTTGGTTTTTTGTTATTACATGTAAAAGTATTATTTTTGTTATTTTTGGACTTGATATGGACAACAGCGCTTTTTTAAAGTCGTTTAAAATTTTTCGCGCGTAAGTACTGTGTAACTAAGTATTGCTAAATAAGTACTAGTTATGTACTCAAAAGCTTGGGGCCCGTTACTTTTGTACGTTGAGTAATTAGTAAACATTTGTGCCTTTCGTTGGAGGGTTCAAGATAATGTTTATACGGCTGCATTTCAATCATATTGGTATGGTTCCTTTGACATCTATACTCTATCTCTTTTTTTATATCTTAACTCTTACGGGGTAACTCTGAAAGCACATGCAGGTAACGAATACATCGCATTGCAGAGGAAGGAACCAAGACTTGTGACCTAAGTGTGAATTAGAGGTAGCGCCATGCTTGTAACCGAATTGGGCCGGCGCGTCCGGGTACCAGTACCTCTTTCTCACATGAGATACAATACAATAAATCAAAATACATTAAATAAATCTAACGCAATAACGTGTTATGTTATAATGTGATTGTAGTTTGTTTGGGTACGTATTGTGCAGTTTAAACTGCTTATCAAATATTATTTTAGTTCTAACTTAAAAGATTAAATGAAACTGTTGGCTTAACATGTCTGTCGCATGTCGGATGATCTTAGAACCAAAATATCCACTTTATGAATCTCATCCGAAACTAGGGATGACTTGGATCATTACAGTACAGATTGTCAATGCAGAGCTTTCGACAAAAAACGGATACAAGGACGTTAGAGAAGCCTTTGCCCTGTAGTGGAAAAACTAGGTTCAAAATTAAATAATAATATAAATTGTGATAGATGAATATACATCCCTAAAAGAGGATTTATGATTGAAAGTTTGTATGACATAATTATCGTGAGCATCGATGTTTTACATATAAATTGAAATTATTCATTAATATTTTAATAAAGCTAAGGAGGGTGAAAATGGGGGATTACGCTTTGCTTGTTTGATCATTATCTATCTTATGTATAAATGCAGTCGATGCGTTGTCTATACTTGCTACAAAACTCCTTTTAATTATGCCGGAGTCAGACATAGCTTCATTTGAATGATCATTTCAATGATCATGTAGTGTGGCCAGGGATTTCGTGTAGCTGCGCAAAGTTTTGTAGTACTTTGTTGTCAAGACAAAAAGGTACAAACACTTTGAGCTATGTCAGACACCGGCATTTTGGTTTTTTACTATATCGGTAGCCAAAAAAATATATTGTTCTATTTGTTTGGGACAATTTATCTTTTTTTGTGATGGAAGTTTAACTACTTTCTCAAGAACTATCCACGAATATTGCAGCATAGTTTGGAGTCCGCAGTATTAGGTTCGTTCTAATAAAATAGAACGCATCCAAAAACGCGTCCTATATCATTTATGGATTTAAAGTGTAGAAAATATTATTCACATGAATCTCGTCTATCTCATTATGTCCCTTAAGGAGCGTAGAAAAACAACAGGTGTTGTTGTAGCAAAAATAATTAAAGACTTTATGGACGTATCTGAATTAATTGACTGCGTAAGAATCAATGTACCTCGAGAAGGAAGTCGTTTACATAATCGTAAGACTTTTTGTTTAACCAAGACCAAAAAAATTTGGGTCAACAAGGACAAATCCATCGAATGCAATTTCTTGCAAACTATTGTCGCGACGTCTTCCACGATAGTATTGCCACTATCAAAAATAAATTGTCTCACATGGAGTGGCATTGTATGTTATTACTAACTATTAACTTATTACTTATATTTTTAGTTTTATTTTATTTGTTTTATTGTTGTTAAGAAGTATATACATTTAAATATATAGGAGTTAGGCAAAAATTTTGAAATGTTATTTTCGTTCATGTCCTAATTTTGATGCATGCTATGTTCACATCAAGTAGACACAATTGTATATACTGTTAGTTTTTTGTGCATATAATATCCTAGATTAACAAGTTCTAAGAAATTGTTGTCAGTTTCGCAAACTATTAAAAAAAAAGGTAAACCATAGATGACTTGACAAAACGGTCAAAACTTGTATATTCATAACATAATTAATTATTGATATTTTTCTTGTATTTTTTTAAAATCACATCTTAAAGTTGGCCACCGTTCTGCTTAATACACTGTATGAGTAGAGACAGAGTTTTCTCTCGCTTTAACAAGCATTTCTCTATTGATATTAGAGAAAGTATTACAAATATTATTATTTAGCTCATCCAAAGTTTTTGGCCGATTAGAAATACACCACAGATTTTGAATATCTCCAAAGAAAAAATCTGAGGGCGCTAAATCTGGCGAGCGCGCCGCCCACTTTAAATTACCCCTCAAAGAAATGAGAGATCAAAGAGCTCGGGTAAGTCCGAAAGTGGACACTTAAAAGAGATATGGAAATTCACGCCGTTTGAGATGAATCCGCCGTCTTGTTGGATCCACACATTCCCACATCCATTTTTTTAATTTTAGGAAGAAAAAGTTTTTTCACCTTTTTGACATAGCGCCCAGAGGAAAGGAAGATCTTCGTGTCCGGGCTTGTTGTAGTTGCTCGGGGCGGCCGCGCCTCACCGACAGTTGTTCGTCGGAAGGTATAGTAATCGTAAGTAGAAACTTCGGTAGCGTGAGTTGGTTTGTATGGAGATATTCAGCGTTTATACTGCGATCGTCGTTATCCGTACAGCGCCATCTAGTTTGTTCTGATGTAACCTATTCCACTCGACATAATTACCATCTCGTTATGTACCGGCAGCTACATCACTTTCTAGATCCCAGACATTCAATGTTTTTTTAAAAGGGAAACGTAAGCTGCAGACTTATTTTCGTATTATATTATGCTACATAGTTACAGTGCATTTCTGGTCTTAAATTATGGAACAGGCGACAACCTTAGAAAACTATGATGCTGAAGCCAGCTTAAAGCTCTAGCCCTCGGGTCTTCAAGATTTACAGCGCTGTCTGATACAGCACGTGCGCTGAAAACTTTATTAACTTTAGTCGAGTTAAACGTAAGGTGAACCTTTTTTGTTTGGTATGATACTTGGTTTCTGTCTGAATTTCCATTATTAATGAATAGATTACACCTAAAACTTGTTCTCCAGAAATATATAACAACATTTAAAGACGGTAATGCAAATCTTAAAACGTGACTGACCCGTTGGCGCTGTGTGCAGTGACCCTGCCTTCCGCTCCAGAGGCCGTGGGTCCGATTCCTGCCTCAAGTCTGGGTGTATTACCCATATGTATGTATTCTTATATTTCCAAAAAAATATTTGTGTATAACAGGCGTCTGTGACCTGTCTGTATGTGAAACATAGGCATTAAGTTGTCTTCCTTAGGACCAGACGTCCTTGTGCTATATAGTCCTATATATTTATTTATTAAAGCAAAATCATAGCTAAATCGAATGTCAATTTTTTTCAAAATATCTTTCCAGCTCATCCCGGTAATCCGGCCACTGTCTGGTAATATGACATGTGCTTTATGTCTTATTCACCATATCATGCTATAAATATAATTTATATTTCAGAGCATGTATCACATTAGGGGGCCTTAGGCAGTATTCTATAATCAGACAAATTCGAGATTTTGTCGGATTACCAGGGATTCTCCGTGTTTTTTTTTCTTATTATTCCGTTTACGCATTCATTCTAATCTATAATATGGGTATACAACTAAATTAAGGGTTAATTTAGCGCCTTTAATAACAAAAAGAATAAACCTTTTATAAAAAAACAAGCAAAATTTATATACCAACATCCTAAAATTAATAACTTAAAAAAAGAGCTTGACTAGCAAAGTATTTTGCAGTTTTTGTTACAAAAGGAATAAGTAAAGAGTCAGACATTTCAATTGAACAGCTAAAGTATAAAGAACACGACTCATTACAGCACAATTTATTATTTAGTGCCGCACTTGGATGCTGCTCAAAGCCTTACAAAGCGCTGCATAAAACTGCAATACAACGTGATCCGGAGCGCGGAAGTACCCCGCACTTTACGATTATTGCTTCCGCCATGACACCAGTAAGCCAACATTTATTGTTTATTCTTTCACAAAGAGAAATAGGATAGCGTGTGATACCAATAAACCCTGCTGTAAAATAAACTTAATAGAAGATTCTGGCACGGATTATGTGATGTTATAACGTACATCTTTACGAAAAATCTTTAAAGAGTCTATCTCCTGAGGCATAACATTCTCGATGGTTTTACTTAATTTTACGTTCGAAACTGAACGTCAAATAAAACATCAATGCTACTGTTTTACACAACATAGTTGCTACATATTGCTAACACAAATGAAATCATAGCTCGCACGCATCCTCGACGTCATGTAATTTGTGTACAATGGAAGAACGAACCTTCATTTGACGTTTCGTTTCGAACTTACAAGTAAGTAAAACTATGGAGAATGTTCTTCGTAGTATGGTCCTATGACGATACTACGATGTCGAAGCGAAACCTGCGTTGAGGCACATCAGAAAGTCATTATAGTGCTGTGCTTTGGTGGCGGGTGCGATGGTGTGGCTTTCGTTTGCCGATACCTGTACGGTCAAACCACCCCGCTATCTACTTAAAGTTATACGAGTGATTTAACATGGTTAGGAAAAAAATATAATTCAATGGCGACTCCATACCTGTTCGTAGCCGTACTCGGTTTATATAACTTTAATGAATTCAGGTTATCGGTGCTAAGTTTTTAGTAACCCTATGCAATATAGGCGTATATTGATACGAGAGAACAAATCTATACACATAAATAATATAAGATTGTCTGTCTGTAACACCTAAATGACCGCCTGTATATATTCCTCCTTCATTGACTGTATTTACCTATACTGCCTATGACAGAAAAAGAACACAAATTAAAACATTTTTAAATAAGGAGTAGACCGCTTACGATGGAACTTTCACTGGTACATGTAGTATAATTTTGTTCAATTTTTGTTGCGGAGGCGCCGCAGTACCGCCACAAATCGAGCAAAAAAAGCGGCACAGCCGTACCATACTTTTCTCGAAGCAGTTCAGCCCATTTTCGACACCCTATAACTTCGCGTTGTGGATAAAATTAGAAGCCTGAATTTTTAGTAACCAAGCAGGCATTGTATAAACACGTTAAATTGCATAATTCCAACATTATATTGCAAAGAATCCACGTAGTATGGGAAATAATATAAAAATATGGGAAATTTATATGAAAATAAAAAACATCGCAATAATGAAATTTCATACAACATTACTGCAATGATTTGGTTCTAAGCAGAAAAGGTGGCTTTTCGGATCAGTTACGTAGTCATTAATGATAATATTACCGCATAGTTGGAAAAAAAAATATTTTATTTCCATGTTACAAACAGACGCTTCAATTGTATTTATTTGTATAAATATAGAGTAATATTACAATGCATCCTGTATTCTCATTTTTATCTATATTATGTTCAGGAAAGTTCAAGGTGGATGTTGTGCAAGCGGGAAACTAAATAAAGATAAGATTAACTACCAGAAAGTTCGCATGTGTATTTAAAACAAACAGAGATCGCCGGTGGGTCAAAAATCCACAAATCTTTTGATTTGCGTACTAGTTAGCCTAAGCTAACATTTAAAGAAAATAACATTTTAACGAAACTGTTATATTTGACAATTATTTGGTCGTCATGTCTACACTTTGACACAATCTTATAGTAGAATGTATACAAGTGCGTGTAAATCGTTTTGCATTGGTGTGCGTAAGGTTTTATTTTAATATTTGATAATTTTTTTAATATTTGCATTCGCACACCATATGCAAACTATAATTGTGTCAAATATACTCCTCCGTTGTTACACATAATGGTATTTGATAAACTACGACAAAACATATCGGCCATATGCATTTGATAAAAGAATTTTGTTTTTAGGTTACAAAAAGACCGTTCAATGTCATTTATTTGTATAGATTTGATTTTTTGAATAATGTCTGTTTCTTGGGAAGTTTGCGTTTTTCTAAACTGCCAACAGAAAGGGAGCGTCCGAGATAACGATTCAAGTAACATTGTTTTTTAAAAGTTTTTATATCTTGCGTTCTTTGTAAAATACATTAAGACGCTTAAAATTTATATTATTTTTGCAATATTCGTTGAAAAAGTTCGCGGGGTAATTTTGTCTTCGGAGATTTCGCCTTTGACATGTGTAAGTAAAAGATTCGGACATTCAATTTTAAATTAAGAACGAACACGATGTTGTTTTTATGGTTCCGTAATACTACAAGGAACCCTTATAGTTTTGCTCTGTCCGTCCGACTGTCCGTCTGTCTGCCCGTAAGGTGCCCCCCTCGCCTTAGCATTTCCAAACTATTAGACGAACGAAATTTTCCATGTCGATAGAACATGCTAAAAACTCATTAGGAAAATTATTCTGAACGAAATCGGACAACAACTTTTGAAGTATTGTAACAAATACGTTTATTGCGTATCCGATACGAAACCCTTTTATGTAAGCGTGTGTTGACACGCTTTTGGCCATTTTTTAAATTTTAAATGCGCGTGTCTAGGGTGCGTATGTTGTAATGAAAGTTCATCGTGGATTGATATTTTAAAGTAGTTGAACTTTAACAAGTATAAGTTAAATGTCATAGTTTATGCGAAACTTTATCATATGCCTTGGTCATGTCTAGCAGTAACCCAACGCCATATTTTTTCTCTTCTAGACGATTAACGATTTCTTGTATGTATTGGAAGACAGCTAAAGTAGTAGATCGGTTCTTCCTAAAACCGTACTGATGTTCATTTAGGATGTTGAATTTTTCTAGGAAATAGTAAATCCGGTTTGCAAAAGTTTTTTCAAAAATTTTATATATGGCAGGTAGCAGCGCGATAGGCCTATAGTTACCAGTATCTTCTGGTTTTCCGTCTTTTTTAAGGATTGGTCTTATTTTCGCAATTTTTAGTTTGTCAGGAAAGTAACCCTCGTCGAAAGATTGATTTATTAAGAATGTCAAGATAGGAGTTAGTTCATTTATACACAGTTTAATTAACGTCGTTGGAATTTCGTCTGCGCCTAGACTGCGTTTATTTTCTAGCTTACGGATAATGTTTTGTATTTCTTTTTCTGTGACCTGTTCTAAAAATAGAGAATTAATGGTTCTCGATTTAGTGTTAGATTTACATGGATAAGATGTTGTCTGCCTTGTGTTGTTATCATATGAGGATTTGCCAACTGAAGTAAAATATTCGTTAAAGAGATTCGCTACTTTTCCAGGGTCTTCGATGGGGCCTAATTGTGTCATTAAGCTTATGTTTTTAGTGGCCGTCGGTTTGTTTTTATTTGTGATATCTTTTATTATATTCCACATGGCTTTAGTTTTATTTTTAGACCGTTGCATTATTTCCATGTTATGTAGTTTCTTTGATTGTTTGACGCATTTTTTTAGCAATTTGCTATAATTTTTGTAATGGTTTTTTAGAATACTACTTTTAAACTCATTTGTTAATATTTTTAATATGCGCTTGTGTTTACAAGATTTTTTGAGGCCAATAGTTAGATGCGGTTTAGAGTTCGGAGTAATTTTCATTCGTTTCATAGGAAAACATATATTGAGGATGTGTGTGAGGTGATCTATAAAGTTGTCATAGTTTTTATTGGTGTTATTATTTAATGATATTATATTATCCCAATTTAAATTTTTAAGCATTTTTTGAAAGCTTAGCATTGATTTAAAATTAAATATACGTTTAGTTATATATTGGATGGGATTTATACGTGCTCTGCCGCTAACACAAATTGAGCAAATTGTACTTTTGTGATCCGAAATACCGTACTCTTCAATTGCTGGAATTAGGTTTTTTATATTAGTGAAAATTAGGTCTATACACGAGGACGTAAATTCTGTTACCCTAGTAGGCTTAGATATTATTTGAAATAAATTTACTTTTGCAAAATACGCATTAGAAAATATAAATACATTAAATTATTAAAACTACACGCACACCAATGCCAAACGATTTATACACACATGTATATGACGGTGTAAAGGCGTAGTCATGACAACCATAACAAAATAACAAATTAAGTTTTTAAATATGACATGTGATTAGATTGTCAAATGTCGTCATATAAAACATAAGTAAAATGTATATAGCTTTAGATTAGCATATGATATGTAAACGGAACAATTTGTGAGCGAACTTGACCAGTCAGGGATGTCTAGTAATACTTAAGGGAGCTAAAATCGTATTTAAAAAATGAACCTATATGATTAGGAAAAAATAAGCAACCTACTCTCTCTTTCTCTCGCTCTCTCTCTCTCTCTCTCTTGCACTCAGGTATAATAAACCTCACAAAACTTACCTCTTTATAATATTAGTATAGATTAAATTATGCCTGTATGTATATCTCGAAAACCGCGAGACGTACAAAGATAAATTTTGGCAAAGTATTAATCTAAAGTTAGTATACATCCGCTAAGTACGGCTTTATTAGATATATTTTACAGATTAAGAAGGTCTATGTCCAGATTAAAGGTAAAGTCGCGGAAAACAGTTAGTAACAAAATAAATAGCATTTATTAACGTTAAAAAACAAAAAAAAGTAAGAAATAAAGTTAAGGTTAAGTTTATTTATAAACTTTGAGGAGGTGTTGGCGCGCGGGCGGTCGCGACATTGTCCCGCTAATTATCCATAGACTCTACTAGAGTCTATTTGATAATTATCATTGAACTGTAAAAAATAAAAAAGCCAATTGACGTAAACCAATTCGTATAGCAAATACAGTTTTGTCAATGACTATATTAGTCGACTGGTCCGTTGGCGCATTGAGCAGTGATTTTTCTTCGGCTCCCGGTGTCGTGGGTTCGATTCCCACCTCGAGTCTGGGTGTATTATATATATGTATGTATTTTATAAAAAATTGTATATTTATAAAAAAATATATATTTGTGTATAACATGCCTCTGTTACCTATAACACAGGCATTAAATTATCTACCTCTGGAACAGACGCCCGTGTGTCATATAGAAAAAAAAATGTTCTTTTCAAATATTGATAATACACATACATTGCCTAACATGCAGAAATATTCAACGATATTTATAAGACAATTAAAACCGAAGAATTTAGCCGAATCACAGTAGTAGTTTTTGCGTGATACCCACATTAACAAACCTAGCTATATTTATACAGACGGAGATGCAGCTAGCCATAATGATAGTAATCGTTTTGATGGTACAAAGGATCTCGTCCCACGTTGCCAGCGGTCACGTCATCGAATTATACCAATCAACAAGATCATTCGTACCATCTTCATGCATAATTTATTTAGTTATAAATGCTACAGCTCCTGTTTCGAGAATACTCGAAAGGATATTACTATGCAACATATTTGCTTATCGGTTTTGTAAAGTAGAAATAGTAAAATAATATTTATTAATTACTGGAGCGGCTCAGAAGCTCGAAGTGAGTTTTGGCCTCCGACGGGATTTTAAAATAATATTTAATTAGCATATTTAGTTTAAATCAATCTTCGAACTCTATTTCTTCGTGCGAAAACAATTGATTTAGAAGGAAGCCATTAAAACATTCAAAAACTTATCCAGACATTTCGGAGGAATTCAGTGACATAAACACGGACAGATGAATTATATACTATCTTATTCAGCTCCTATCGAAAAATCCGTTTTTAGCGGATGTCAACTAACTACAAACTACTTCCCAGCCAAATTTCATCTTTGTGCGTCGCGCTGTTTTCGAAATTTCGTATTAGGTGATGTTTCGCTTTTATATATGTACGTAAGAAATTATTCCTCTTACGGCACTACAAATAATAAAAATAGATAAAGGTTAGTAAATCTAATGTAAAAAGAAACAGTAAAGGACAAATTATTATAAGTGTTTTTAAAACAGTTTACGATTATACATTACTTAAAAGAGATCGTACCATTTACCTACATACCTAAAAACACTTTACGGATAACCTTTTTAGAGTCTATCTCCTAATGATGCTTCGGTGTCGAAGCGAAACGTGCGTTGAGGCACATCGGAAAGTTAGTGTAGTTGCAGCATTACACCGATATTCCCTCGTATTCATTCGCGGATTAAAGCAAAGTAGTTTAGTTTCTCATGCATTAAAGGACAAACGTCCTTCAGACATTACAAATATTTCTCTTAGTGCATAATAAAGATAAACAAATAAATAAATCACTCTCTTTATGGCCTGTTTAAGATCTGATCGCGTTCATATAACTCCATTATCTACACTTTTATTTTTGAATAAAAATAAAAATTATCATCTTGTGTTGTGTATGCTACAACTCCGATAAGCGTACACTATCTGCATAAATCTTCCATAAACTTCCATTAATCTACCTTTATTACCACCGAAGAAGTGCCATCGAACCTACTTAACAACACTCACCTTTTTTATGTTATTCTACAAAGAGTAGTCCATCACATTACATCACCACACAACGCACCACCACACCATCGAAGGGAAGTCATCATCGCTAAAAATGGCATACGAGATGGTGATCGTTCCAAGACATTTATTAATAATAGTGACACCCCCCATTAAAAGCCCTTAATCACCTTTTACGACATCCACGGGAAAATATGAAGGTTATAAATTATTTTTTATTTTATTTTATTTTTTATGTTACAAGGGGGCAGACGAGCAGGCAGCAGGCACCGAAGTGCCTATCGGCGCCCATGGACATCTGCACGACCAGAAGGCCAGCAGATAAACCGCAATTCATTTCGGTTCTAATTTAAATGTAGTCAATTAGCGACAGTAACTACCTCTGAGTTGTGAGGTTCGCGCAGTTTTTAGGCTTAATTGTAGCGCTATTTAGTATTTTCGCATTGTAAAAAGGCGAATAAATTATTCGCGGACTTAAGCAATTTGGGGTCACGGTAGTGATCCCCCACGACGAGGCAAGCGTAACGCGAGGGCATCACCTAACTACCTTTTCTCAATACGCTTCATCGTTTTTTTCAACTCTTAGTTTTCCTTCTTGTCATAGATTTTCGCAAATTCATTCGTAGGCCTACTATTAAACTACGAAATTATTTTATTTACGTTCATACGAGCATTATGCATACACAGTCGAAATTGTTATTCAAAAGTAAATAAGCAATAACATACATTAATAAAATATTATATAAACGTATAAAAGTACTTGCTTATTTGTATACGAATAGAAATTAAGTTTTGCAAGCTTAAGAGAACACAGTTTTCATTCTAAATATATGTATTTACTTGCTTGAAATATTTTGAATCTGGAATACGGTTTAAGGCTTGATTACACTAATTGACGTTAAAGTAATGAACACTTAAAACTTACTGTAAGAAACTTTAAAACTTTAACTAAGGCTGGTACACAAAACGGTTCTCAAATTTAAACTTCAGAAATTGTATTTACACTGAGTTATGTTTTTAGTTTAGAAATTTAAGCTGATATGAATAAGAATGAAGTTTAACTTCTTTATAAACAGTTTCTTTGTTATTTTTGTAAAGTCTATCGCTATAAGGAGGGACTGAGGAGACATGCAATAAGCGTCAGCTGATTCAATAGACCGAGGACAATTCCAGTCCATTAGGCGGAAACATTCGAGCCCTTTCAAGTTAAAGCCCGAGCGGACTGATTGGATTTCTCAAGACTAGGAGATTTAGGCCGCGGCTTGGTTATACGAGCTTAGAGGTGGACCTAACTAATGGAGTGAAAAACGGTGTCGAATTTTCGAATCTTCCAATAGCAATTTTCTTAAGGTTCTTTCTCATAAATAAGGATCGAAGAGATCTTTGAGTTGCGTACTTTTAGGATGAATATTGTAAAATTCAAATTAAATGAATACTTAATATTAAAGTGCGCAAATTTCCTTTTCTAAAGTGCTATTCGCAGAAAAGATGAGATAATGGAAAAAAGTACAGAAAAAAATTTCGCCGCTACAAGATTAGAATTCTCACCTTCTGGTTACGCCTTTCTGTAAAATTTGTCTGTTTTTTTTATTTTATTTCTAAAAGTCTTTTGGGGTCCTCCAATGTCCCTTTGATTTTCCCAATACTCATCAAATATTTTAAATTTAAAAATTGTGAATTATCAGTTTAGTTGCTTTAATTTAATGCCATTAACACGTTAGTTCAATTTACTTCCATTTGACCTAACAAAATATATAGGCTCGAAAAAGTATTAATGTTCTATCTCTAATTAAGTCTGGACTAACAACGCATATCAGACATAAAACCAAATCAAAATCCACACAAATTTGAATCAACATTTCCCCGTTGATTCATATCAGCCCAAAAATTAAGTTACGTTATGCCTATTTATTCAACCAAATATATTCTAACAAAATTCCCGCGCCCAAAACGCGAGCGACCGTGTAAAATGTTGAAAAATTTTTGGGTTGAAAAAATTTCCATTTATATAAAAATTATTATTCCACGTTGGAATACGCATGTTTTAACTTTTGTCGAAATCCGCACGCGCCTTAATTCCCTTTTAACGAACAAAACTCTACGTGTAATTGAGGATCGTGAAGCTCAAACATGTCCAATTAGAGTTATTTTATTTTAGTGCGATTTTCACTCAAAATCCTCTGGGTAAATTTACACCTACATTTTTGATAACAAAAAGAGTAGCTGATTGATTTTGTAAATGATACTTCTGCGCGAAGAACCCTCGTGGACTCATCTTATATCGCCACAATATACAATATAGTATATAAAAAAATGAATATTATTCCTATATACATACTGCGCTTAAATTGCAGAGGATATGGCTGTGGGGATAGGGGCGGCCAATTCCTTGTTGAAGTCACGAACCAACTCACGCACACAAATAAAAATAAAATACATTAAGAAGAAAAAAAAAATAATAATTCAATTTCAATTGCAGTGATATCTCAAAATTTAGCTGCTAAATTAGTTATTAGCAATCCAAAGTTCAGCCAACGAAGAAATTGGTTTGCCGCGCTAAGGTCGACTGTCGTTTGCACGTCAATTAGTTAAAAGGCTCATTTTTGCTTGTTATACATTACGTTAATTTCTAACAATAACACTTAGCAAAATTTTGTTTAAGTAGGAATTGTCATCCAAAATGATAAAGCACTTTCTTGGTCTATACATGCAAGTTAACGTTCCTACACTAAATATCAAACATAATTTTCGAAAAGCCAACATACTTTTTTCTGGTTCTTTTTCATAATTTTCTGGAGGTAGATTTAAGAATTCGATAAAATTTCTATAATTCAAAAAAATTGTATAGTCCATTTTAAATAGTAAATATTGGAATTTTCTCATAATATTGTTATCATAAAAATGTACTATATTACTTCACGTTTGTTCCAGCTGTTCGTATTTCTCTTTGCACCAATATCGCAACATTTAAAAGAGTCAGATTTTACCAATAACTACAGACTGGAGATAGGATTGAAGCTGTGGCAGGCCATGTGGGAGTTCAGGCATCCCGATGCTGCATGTTTCACTACACTTGTAAAGCCCAAACCTAAACCTCTCGGAGGAAAGTATTCTAAGAGGCCTCAACATAATGATGTCTTTTTGGGTCGTGAGTATTCCTAGCTATTGCAGTTTGCTACTCTCCATTTATTGTGTGTGTGAGTTGATTTTGATAGAAGCTGAGCTCTCTTCTAATTCTTATTATTAGTTACTATTATTGTTGACGTGTGTCGTGTTATAAATCGATGAACGCGGACTGTACGCATGAAAAACTGTCACGTTCCGTCTGAGTCGAGCGTGCAAGCGACAGCGCGGAACAAGGGATAAAGAGTTATCACTTAAAATTATCTAACATAAATTGACTTTACAGACAACCAAAATGTTTGCTAAGTTTTTGAAGTTTTGATTTAAATATTGTATTTTCATTGTGTCAACTGGTTCTTTTGCGTTCCGACGGCAGGCATCTTGCAATCTCTGATCAAAGATTTTTTAAACTAATTTGTCACAGCTAGTTAATAATATCTATGCTACATACATAATACAATTAAAAGAAACTACTGTTCTCTTGATTATGTGAAGTCACACCAAGGGGAAGGAGGTTTCGAAACGTGACAACCTGTGACAAGGACGGGGAGAGACATAAAAGGTCATTAAAGTTCATGTGTTATGAATGACCTTAACCTTTCAAATGTTGTAAATATTATAATAAATAGCGGACCCGGCGAATATATGTAAACCTTCTCCTTAAATCGCTCTATTTATTGATGATAACCGCATTAAAGTCCGTAGTTTGAAAGATCCGCGCATACAACGCTGGGAAGCGACTCCTGTCTATACTATGTAATGATAAACTGTTGCAAATTTCAGGCAAATTTTCAAAAGAAGATAGTGCGGTCAACGGCAGCCCGCCCAGTCAGAACATATCAATCTCGCAATCGGAAGCTCCATCAAAACAGGCCAGCACCGAGGAAGAGCCGTGGCTTTCGTCACCAAAAGACACCATATTTCCTGAAACTATACCTGAAGAGAGTTCCAGTACAGAAGAGGAACATGTGGTAAGTTTAACAAACAAGTAACAAAGAAGAAAGTGGATCGAGGGGGCGAGGCCTTGGCTCAGCTGTGGGACACAATAGGCTAATGAAAAAAAAGAATTTTTACAGAAATTAAATTCATACATAACTATATAAAATGTTTTTCTTTAAATAGTACCTCATTGGTTTGTATTAAGAAACAAATTCTAACTGTTTCTTCTCGTTGCTCGAATTTTCCAAATCAGTGGTAGCTTTTAAAGTATTTGCCCTTTTTTAAAATATTTAAGCTTGTAAAAAAGTCTTAGTACTTTAATAAAACATCTTTTGATTTTGCTTGCATAAATATTATTTTTGTTTAGGCCACCGGGAAGTCTCATAAACCGAACGAAATGCGACAACAATACCATCACTTTACGTGACAGCATGACCGCCACTTCACACCGATCTTATGTAAGAAAGAGGTATTGGTATCTGGACGCGCAGACCCAAATCGACTGCAGACCAAAAGGACTGCAAGCGTGACGCTATCTCTAAATAAATTTAGATTGGAGTAAATGTCTGACAGCCGCCAAGAATGGATTTTTCGCAAGTCCCAAATTAAGGCAGACTAAGGGCAAGTTTAATTTTACACAGACGAAGTCGCGGGAAAAGGCTTGTATCACTCTATACATCTGTACCGGAACTGGAACGTCATTGCGAAATCTTACGTGTTAAAATTTAAATTATGTTCAGAACGATATAACTGTATTAAGGCTGCCTACAGACAAAACGTACATAAATTATCAGCCGCCGACTATGAGCGAGCGATCTTTACGCAGTATATTACTTTTCTATATGTATTCA
Source organism: Charaxes varanes (assembly GCA_024363005.1). Lineage (NCBI taxonomy): Eukaryota > Metazoa > Arthropoda > Insecta > Lepidoptera > Nymphalidae > Charaxes > Charaxes varanes. The sequence goes on from JANCMC010043756.1 coordinate 243,435, forward strand.
TCTTTTGTTCAAACCGAATAGACGATACTCCATTACACCATGCGTACAGTATAAAGTTGCTGACTATTAAGCGCACATTATTACGAGTATTTATATTGCCTTACTACGCACCGCAGACAATGATTGCCTATGTAGCCAAACGTAAGAAGTAATAGATATCAGCGCCGGTGGACTAGGACCACCTCATGTTTATGTAATATATACAGTTCCGAAAATGCATTTAGACTGCAGTACAAGAAGTCGAATCTTTTACTAGTGTGGAGTAAATGAAGTCCGACCGCAAGGTAGGACCCCCTACCCCCTAGGATTTCCAAACAAATAGATGTAGAGACAACTCGCTAGGAAAAATATTTTAAGCGAAATCACTAAGGACACCAAGTTTTGAAGGCATTTAACAAATACCTTTATCGCGTATCATTTAAACACATCGATACAAGCGCGTCTTGACACACTTATAAAATAAAATAAATAATAAATAAAAATGTTTATTTCATCAACTAAATATTTCTAAACTATTTACAGAAATTGGGACCATCCTTATAAGTTACACTTGTGGCCATTTGTTTTCGTTCCGATTACTTGTACCTCGCTAGATTTGTGTAATTAGTATGGTATGACCAAAAAATGCTGACTGATTTAACGTCTCTATTTATCTTTTTATTCAAAATACCTATATGAAAATGCTTGTGCTAGTCATGGGTGCGATAACAGCTCAGCGACGTCGGGATTTGAACCAGGTACCTTACGAAGTTTCAGTCCTATCTATGTAAGCTTTACATCTTTACACTGAGTTCGTTTTTTTTATACCCGGAAAAGGGCTTTCAGTGATCTTTCTTTAACGGTCGGCGGTTGATTAAACGTTTGGTTTGTAATCAGCCTTGTATACTATTATTACAAACATAATAGGCATTATCACGAGAGACAAAATTTCGTTAATTAGTCCGTCATGTTTTGTAGTAAGATTATCACGTTTGATCTTTAACCTTTAAACTTTATTGATATGCCAGATAGCACAAGGTTTTATTCATAGTTAAGATCAATTATTTCACGCCTAATTGATTTAACTTGACGCAATAAATGGTACGACTTGAAGTATTCGCAATTATTTGAGTATGCTAAATTTGTTTGTACAGGTTGATGTGTTGCTACGAGACTCTAAAAATGTTTATATGCCTAATACTTTTTTCTTTTTCAAAGAACAAAGTTGTCATTTTTGAATGGCAGTAGTAATATTATCCTTGAATAGAAGAAAAAATAACATTGCATATAATAGGGTAGTTGACAAAAACCAAACCCTAGTAAATTTTTGTTCTGGGTTGTTGATAGAGATTAAATATTACATAAATCAGGTGGAATTACTAAAGTATGTCAGACAGTTTGATATTTTGAGTCTTCTTCTTCTTTTTCAAATCGTCTACGCGTGATACCGTGACCAAGGGAAATAGGGACTCATTTTTATACATATAGATAAAATTAAACACATACATCACGTGACACCGTAGCAAATCAAAGCGCATTACACATTTTACAAAATAAATTGTTATTGCTAATGTACGCTCCATTCACACTCAAGTACAGCTGTTTGTTTGGCAAGATGTGACGTCAAAAAGCCATGCGCCACGTCATGATAGTTTAGATCATTTTAGCGCTAAAATTTAAATGGATTAATAAAAACGCAAAATTTACAAGATTAAAGTTTGTTTTTCGCTGAAATATTTATATTTTACGGTTAGTTCACTACCAGATATAATATTACCTAGTTTCTGAAGAATAGTCAACCCGCCTATTGTGATGGGCGCGTCGTCTGAAGGACAAAAGTCCCTAAAATATTACAGGCAGAATAATTAAATAAAAAATTTGTGATGTATTTTCGTCATCTGCTTGAGAACGTTTTTCAAAATTTAACCCAATCTAGATTTAGCTTCTAAGCTAACGATTACAGAGGCGGGGTTTTAATAGGATTTGGGTGGGCCATGTTGTAGAATTGGCAAGCTAGTTTGGACTCCGGCCCGAATATTGTATCGTAGATGCCGTGTGTTCTTGTACGCAGTAAGTCAAACGGCGTTAAACTGTGCGATCATTCTTTAGTATGGCCAAATGGTATTTTATCGCGACCGACGATTTCCGATGCTTCTATAACAGCCATTATTTTGGTTATCTTAAATGTGTAACGCTGCAGAATCTGCTTAGAAGCTCATAACATTTTGGCAATAATTCGTCGCGAACGTAACAATGTCTTCAAAACTACCCATGACATAGGTTACTTTCTTCAGTTCCTACTTAAGGGACCTTTTTTCTGTTGTTACGCAATTAGCTAACCTAACAACATCTTTATAGTCACCATATCAATATTAAAAATCTTTTATATTTTAAAGAAAATAGATTGACTTAATTTTTTTATTTCTATAATCCCACGTGTGTGTACTAAAAATAAAAAGAATGCCAAGTTTATGTTAATTAGGTGTTTATGTGTAATTTTCATTGAGTAGGTTCAAGGATTTTTTTTATGTTACAAGGGGCAAACGAGCGGGCAGCAGGCAGCTAAGTGCTTATCGACGCCCATGGACATCTGCACGAACAGGAGGCTAGCAGATGCGTTGCCGGCCATTAATGACGAGTACCATCACTTGATGTGACAGCATTACCGCCACTTCACGCCGATCTCATGTGAGAAAGAGGCAAAAATAGGATAGTTTAAGAGTTTCATTACCATAAATAAATAAATAAACTTTGCATGAGAAACTAAACTACTTTGCTTTAATCCGCGAATGAATACGAGGGAAAATCGTAACTATCGAAAATCGACATGCATGTCATGGATTTCCGCAAAGTAACGCCTGATTCTATCAATTAAATAAACTTTGTTTTGATATTTATTTATTAAGAGACTAAAACATATGCGAAGAGGTTTAGTGTGTGAGTGTGATGGTCTTGACTAAATGACTAATTACCAAAGATTCATCTATAACTCTGGTTCACAATTGAAAGATTATTGTTTACTGGCAGACATTGTCTTGTCCAAAGTTTGGCTCAACTGCTACTAGACAAGTAATCAATCTCCTTTTTATTTCTTCCATATATCGTGTCACTGGCCGAATGTTTTATAAAATAATAATTTTACACAGCACGTCAGTCAAAAAGTCTAGCATGAAAGTCATCTTGTAGTGGCCAAATCTGCGTCTTTTTGTATTTAAAAAAAAAAAAATCTTTAACCGCTTCCTTTATTCCTTTTAAACCTTCCCGGAAATAAGGGGAATTAAGCAAAACAAACAAAATTTAAATCCGACCAGTACTAACGAAAACAACGATTATAGTTTCAAGCTAATCACAAATGTGTTTTATAACTAACCAGCTCTTACCGAGAATTCGTCCGCGTAGAATTAGGTATAATATAAGGAGGCTCGTTTGCCCCTTGTTACATATATATAAAAAAAAAAAAAAAAAAAACATTATAATGCATCATAAACAACAGCGTTTTACCGGAATATATAATTCCGAGCTCCCACCAAAGAGATGCTTTCACCGGCAGAAAGAAACTGAAAATATCCCGCACAGTCAGAGGTGAGGTAATGGATTTTTAATGAGCTCAACTTATATAGTGTTCTGTGCTTAAATTGAACGTGTCAGTGAACGCTGTTTGTCCAATGCGATAGTTAAAACGTGGAACCAAGTCTATTTGAAGTTTGCCGACGATTTTAAGCTTTTATATTAATCATGCTTGACAAGAGGCCAGCTCAAAAATGCGGGTCGACACCTAGAAAAAAGTGCTTCCGTATAACTTGCTATCATCATCATTGGCCATTTCATCTGTTGCAGATGATTGGTGCAGTATTTTAGCGACACTTCCGTCTGTGGCTATGCAACCCAATCCTGGATTCACACGAACGGCCATACCCAGAGCAGATGTACACTCCGAGAGTACCAGATGGATGGTTGTGACTGATCTGCTGTTTGGCACTTTTGTCGGCAAGCCTGTCAAACCATGTTTTATCATGCACCTTGACACCTTGGTCAAGGTTTTCCTCGAGCCTCTCCTAATTGCCATACCTACTTACAAATTCTCATTAACCTTTATTTCTTCTTCTTCCATGCATCCCAGTCTAGTACCAGGGTCTGTAGGATTGCAGAGGATGTGGCTGTAGGGCGAGTTAAAATGACCGACTGCCATCTGCCGTCATCCTCGGAACCCTCGTTTTTGCTTAACCACGCTTACGTCCCGGGAACCCTCGTAGAGGGTCGTCGGCGTCGAGTGGGTCAAGACAGAAGGTCCCATAAATAGGGACTGGATAAATTAACTGACTTGGCATTACATGGATTTCAGAACTTTTTACGGCAGAAGAGTAGTGAGACTTTTTGTCTTTTACAAATTACGTTTTTGATGGCATATACGTTTAATTCCAGTAAATGTAACACGAATAAGAGACTACTTAGGGACCATAAGCAGAAGATTATAACGATTTCTCATAGATCAACAACGCATCTATGACCCTCCTCGTAGAGTAATTGTCCATGGGTACAATGGGTCGGGTCAGGTCAATCGCCCGCCCGTTTGTCCCATTATTATAATAGAAAAAATAAGCGGGTTAAAAAAAATACATTGAGACAAACGTCTCAACTCAACATTGTTGTTGTGATCGTTAAGTTAAAAAGTAATTTTCACTTCTAAGTGTATAATTGCAGCGGTTTATGAGGAATAAACGGCGGTTTTTTATTTCAACTAATTGCGGGTGTTGAAATTCATTTGTGCGCTCGAACGGCGCGAAGCCATTTCAATGTTTATTGTTAAGAGCCATTGTGTAATATGATGGCTGGTGCAATAGGTAGAAAATGGGCTCGTTCAAGGTTTTTCAAACATTATTCCATCTTTGTTACGCGGCTAAAAAAATTCTAACTACCTTCTAATAGGGGGTATCGATTGATGAAAGAAAGAAAGAAAGAACTTTTATTAGCGATGAACCCCAGGGTTAATTAACCCTATTGGTAAAATCCAGTGCATTGCAATCTGACGGCTGGTGCAATAAATAGAAAAATGCCCAAAAGCATTTCAAGACACACTTATATAGAATTCCGTACCTATAGGTTATATAGGGTTCCGTACCTGATATGCTATAAACGTATTTGTTAAGTAACTTCAAAAGTCGTCGTCCGATTTCGTTGAGAATATTTTAAAAAGAATCACCAAAATTAAGAGTAACGAGTTGTTGGACCTATGTTCAGGTTAGGACCGCATAAACTAAAAAAAATACAGCAGAATTCTTGTTTGCAGTCTCTTTATTTGATTTTTATTTCCTCGCAACAACTTGACATAGTAACCAGTTCGGAACATACAGAGAGTAGAAATAAAAGACACACTGTCCATAGACAAATTGAACAAATACTAACTTAACTGTTTATGGCAACATTATATATTTAAATTTATCAACTCAATACGAGTAACATTGATATGTATATACGTAGTACGGACATAAATTAAAAAAGTAAGGGCATACGCTTTTTAACCGACTTCAAAAAGGTAGGAGGTTATCAATTCGACGCGTACGTTTTGTTTTTAATGTTCCTTACCGCAGAACTTTTGAATAAAACTACAAATATTAGACTGCTACTAAGGCTTTTTAATTTCGGATGTAAAAAGTATGTTTTAGTATTATAAAAGGGTACATTTATCGTGATGTACAAAAAAATTAATATCGTAGTAAACTCGCTACCCAATGCTATTTTCTCTGGCAGTTACGTTAAATAAAACCCGCACGCAATTTAGCAATCAGTTGGTAAACAATTTAATAATTGGTGCAAAGCAAAATCTTGTATTATTTTTAAGTACTGCTAACCTATTTTCTTGTTGATAGGTGCAAAAAAATAGCAAGTTACCCCACATTCCTCCCAGGGGGTGGATCTTCCTTTATCTGTCTGAGACTGGCCAGATCCACTACAAGTACGCGACCCCGGAGATTAGCCCAACGGCGGTGGGGTTTGAACCGGGTACCTTACGGATTTCAGACCATACCATAAACTGTTGAGCTGTTGAGGCTCAACGGTATAAAGTACGGACTGAATAATATGTCTTTTTAAAAGAAAAAAAGGACCAAAAACTCTACTTTATGGATCCCAGATAAGAGACGACATCGCAGCAGACCAAGAATGAGATGGAGGAATGACTTGGATCGTTATGATGGAGATTGGCAACACAGCCTTAACCAGAACCTTATGAAAAGAGGGTAGGGACCCCTTTGCCCTGCAGTGTGAAAAAATAGGCTCTGAATAATTAATAATAACAGTAAAAGAATTTTCAAAATCAGTTCCGTAGAACCAGATATTCCTGTCTAATTTCACACACTTTACCTCTTTATAATATTATATCTATATCTTATATATAAAATTTTCGTGTCACAATGTTAGTTACCGTACTCCTCCGAAACAGCTTGACCGATTTTTTTGAAATTTTATATGCTTATTCAGTAGGTCTGAGAAGCGGCTACTATCTATTTTTTATACTCCTAAGTGATAAGGGTGGCCCACGCGGACGAAGTCGCGGGGTACAGCAAGTATATATAAAAGTGAATTCCTATTTCCCTTCGTCACGGCATCACGCGTGAACGGCTGGACCGATTTCGCTAATCCTTAATTACAAATAACTTAATACATTAATAAATAGTGTTGGGTGTGACCTTTTTTCAAGAGTCATTGTTGTCATTATAAATATAGGAAATTCAAAGTATTGTATAATCTAGTTAAGTTTTAAACATATCTTTAACTGTACCCTCAACTTTGTCCGCATAAAATTAGGTAAAAGAAGTAGATTCAATTTTAGCGCTATAATTTATAGCCTATAGCCTTCCTCGATAAATGGGCTAACTAAAGCCGAAATTTTTTATTTAAATCGGACCAGTCCTTCCTGAGATTAGGGCGTTCAAGCAAACAAACAAACAAACTCTTCATCTTTATATATCAATATAGATATAGATTGTGAATTCAAATTACGAATGCAAAACTACCTTAAAATTTAGTCTTTTTGCAAGGATAATTGAATTTTACAAGGAATAGCTAAATTTGGGAGATAGCATGTACAGATAAGCAAACATGACATGCAAACTGCGACACAATTCGAAGTAAACATTAATTAGCAGAACCTGACTTCGCGTATGACTGTCCAGATATGTATCAGCGACTTAATAACGACTAGTAACAAGTTTCACGAACAGCACGAAGATGTTCTTGGCTTGTTGTTGTTACGTTATCTAATTCACTAATTTGATATGCCAACACGTTCTAACGACTAGTCAAAATTATAATATACTTAACATTCATACTAGTTTTTATCTTTAACTAGTGGTTTTCCCGCGAATTCGTCTGCGTAAACCTGCGAGAGCCTTTGGACTTCTTTAATCTATCCCTATTGAAAAATCCGTTCTTAGCGAACGTCTACTAACTATAACACTGCCTTGTTGCCAAATTTCATCTTTGTACGTCCCGCTGTTTACGAGATTTTTAATAGATGGTTCGCATGGTAATTATGTAGTTTGAGGACTTTTCTCAAAATAGCATATTTCTGTATTTTTTTCTTCTTCTGGGAGTTGTTGTTTGCACTCTAATGAATAAAGAGTGGAATTCCGTTGGGGAAGGCTGACTTTTACATTCGAGTTATTAATGCTAATAGGACATTTTGAAACATTTCGACGTTAATGTTTTTTTATACATACATATGAATTTACGTGTTAAAACCAAAAAAATGGCCGCAAAGCAACAAAAGCGCTGTGTTACAACAGAAAAATAACCGTGAAGTGGGCAGGGCGATCGCGCAGCGAGCGAGCGTCCGCTCCTAACCCATGCGCAACAGAGTTACGTTTCGCGCAAAATATCAGCCTCCCCTGACGGAATATCGCTCATTCCGCGCGAAACGTAACTCTGTTGCGGATAGGTTAGAAGTGGACTGGCAATCGCGCAGCAATCGCCCTGGTCGCTTCGCGGTCATTTTTTTTTGTGTCAGCACAGCGACCGTATGCTATAACTTGCTCATGCGCAGTTGACATATCCGGTACTGCGCAGGCGCGACCGGAAGCTACTCTAACAATATATAGATAATTATTCAGTTTGGTTACTTTTCCCGAAAATGCATGTGTATATTTATTTTCTTCTCGCAGTTGTTGTCTGCATTCTAATGAGTGCTATTCCGTTGGGGGAGTCTGACATTCCGCTTAAAACGTAACTCTGTTATAGGATAAGTTAAAAGCGGATGTACCGTCGCGCAGCGATGGCCCTTGCTGCTTCGCGGTTATTTTTTTGTTTTAATACAGATTTCTTCCATACGTGTGTTAACATTAACGTCAAAATGCTCCAAAATTGTAGGATCTATAACTCAAAAATTTTACAAAAACAAAGTCAGCAGTGTGTTTGTGTATGTATATACTTACAAACAAAAAATTTATACACATACATCTAATACATATATTTTGCTGTATAATGCCTAGTTTAGGGACAATTGCCCATATTTGTTAATTTAAATATAAAAATTATTCCTCAAACAGCTATGCTCTAAGTATTAATTTATAAGAGGCTAAATGTCACATGAATTTTGTGTAACTATAGAAAATAAATATGCATCATTTTCCTTTAAAAAAATGGAAATATCTATTGTACATTACAGCATGCATGTATGTCCATTATTTAATACATAATACGTCAAAGGTCTTCGTCTCGCACGCCAACACAACAACCATCGAAGAATATTAAGACGCAAGTAATCCTCTTCTCTTTAACAGGCATCTGCACCTTCCAAGATTGTGACATATCTTTCAAGAAGCTGCGGCTCGCGCGGCTCCTTCGGGAAGTCGATTTTGCAAGATATCACTTCTACGACCGCACTGGAATATACGGCGCCAGTCGACAGCTGCAGATTAGCTCCTTGCAGGGATCCACGCAGGCCACGTACAGGCGCTCCGTGCCGCTGTTCGCGCCTTACAAAATAACCACAAAGGTAAAGATTTAGTTGACAGTTGGAAAACTGGTGTCAGCTAATTCCGTACAGAGTTTGTTCATATGGTATCTTACATGTCCCGACGCGGACGTATACAGGAACTCATGGCTTTAACGGCGGCGCGGGCGGTGGTGAAAGCATAATGCTTAGGGTTACAGTTCAATTCTTATTGAATTCTCAAACTCGGGCAACAAAGTAATTGAAATAATTATTTAGCTTATTTGTCGAAGTATTGTATCGAAGTTACTTGTAGTTCATATGAAAAAATGAAGGAAGGGAATCTTCCTCCGTTCGCGCCCGATGACGCACTTCCGTTACACAACCCTTACTCCCCATATTGCGTACCCCAAGCGTGCTTAAGGAAGTTTTACTTCAAGTATACAAATGATATGCTTTAAGTACTGTATCAATGTTCCAAAAGATGTTATAGCATTCCTTTTCCTTTTTTCACTATAGATTTAAGTGAAAATCGGTAGTTACATAAATATCGTGGGTAGACACACAGCAGCAGTTCCCATACCTTGCTGGTAGCGACTGCGTCCGACAGAAAACTTGCCAGTCCTATATAATTATCTTCGATCAGCTTATTGAAAACAAAATGTTCCTTTCAGTTAGTATATTGGGACGCGAGGAGTTTGTTCTTAGAGCACTCCGTGACAACGTTACGGGACAACACGCTGCGCTGGAAGCTGGTGTCGCGGCAGTATGCCATGGGCACCTCCCGCCGCACCGTGGCGGCGCTGTTGGCCGCTCTGTCGGCCCCTGAGGCGGAGCCCGAGTGTCCAGAGTATATTAAGACTTGGTTGCAGAGTATGCACCCCAATAGATTGACTGAAAACAAAGTGGCATAACTGCATACAATAAGTACTAAAATATATATATCTCTCTGTAAAAAGGTTGCGGTATATCAAGGTATGTAATAAAATACGAGTAGGGGATTGTATCCGAACAAATCGACAATAATACATCGGCCCAAACTAACACAATATATTAATGACATTTAAAAGAGTCGGATCTTTTATCTCGTAAAAGTAAAACTTATTGATTTAATTTACAAAGTCTTTATTCCAGTTCAGTATTGAGTCAATTTTCCGACACATAACATTTTATTCCTAACATCTACAACTGGTGAATCTGCCACTGGATTTTTGTTCTCGCACACTCTGAAGCTACTGAATCGATTTTGATTAAATTTCGTAACTATCACTACTTTATTCCAACTAACTTGGATTTAGTACCCTACTAGTATCTATTGTGAACTAAATTTTTAATACAATAATAGCGATATATTTAATAGTAAGCAATACATGATTCAAAAACGTCTGCCGTGTCCGGTGGTATATTCATGTAAAAAAGTGTTGCTAAGTTTCAAGCAGGACAACGACTGCCGTTTGCTAGAATATTAATTAAAAAAGTGGAATAATAATTAAATAATATTTTGCATACCATTCAAATAATTTAATGATGATTAATTCCCTTCCCATTAAAATGCGTTTAATACATTAAACACATTTTAATGGTGGCAAACATAGGAAAAATTATGGAAACAGTCCGAAAAACGTTTTGAAGGTCCTTTTTATTACAAGGGGCATACAGGCAGGCCGTTCAGCAAAGTGACTAACAACGCCCATAGACATATGTACCACCAGGAGGCTCACGTATGCGTTGCCGGCCTTTTAAAGCGGGGTTTAGTCTACCGGGATCTTTCACAAATCGAACGCAATGCGACAACAATACCATTACTTGATATGACAGCTTTGCGGACACTTAACGCCGATTTTATGTGAGAAAGAAGTACTAGTAAAGGACTGCAAGCGTGATGGTACGTCTAATAAATACATTGAAGTATCGGTTCGGAAAAAAATATTATTTGCCTGCTTCTGTTGCATTTCTGCAGAGTAACGCCTAAAAATAACACGTGTAAGATCCCAACCAATGTCGAAAAGTATCTACCCGTCAAGTACCAAGAAGCGCTAAATTAATTTTTGAACTATCAGTCCTTTTTAGTAAAAATTCGTTGCCTGCTTCTGAGGGATTTCTGCTGGGTTACGCTTAAAGCTATCACGTGTGACGCCCCAATCAACGTCGCAGAGTGGCTGCCTATTAGGTGTCAAGATACGCAATCAGTTAACGTCGATCGCCGATAATGAAGCAAAGGGTACGCGGGGTTCATTAGACGCTTCGAGCCTGTTAGTACCGCCAGAGCTGATATTCAAAGCGATACCTGTCTACTAGCTAATACGGTATTACTTCGAGACTATGTTTGTACTGAAGTTCTAGAATATTCTGTAAGATTAACTTCAGCTAGAAGCGTATAGCTTAATCAGGTACAGGGCCGCACTGAAGTCTTTGGAGTACTTGTTTTGATGCCTGATTTTAAAGGTTTGTTCATGAGACGCTTCGAAAGTGTTAGTGCAAGCAGAGCTGATACTCAAAGCGATACTAGCCTGTCTACTAGAGGAAACGGTATTACTTCGAGATAATATTTGCAGTAAAGTTCTAGAATATTCTATTAGATTTACTTAAGTTAGAGGCGTATAGCTTAATCAGGTTCAGGGGGGCACTGAACTTCTCGGACTACTTGTTTTGATGCCTGACCTTAAAGGTAAGTGTTCATTAGACTCTGAAAGTATTATTATAGACAGAGCTGATTATAATATATTTATGTATTGAAAACCATCAGACAGACAGTTCTTAAATAGAGAAACGATAGTAAAAATTTTGTTGTTAAGTAATTTCTTTCAAATCTTGAAAAAAATGGTGACTTTCGGCCGTCTATCCGGTACGGGCAGAATTTTAATTTTTAATATAATGTGTGTAACTCAGCTGCCGATATTCTTATATTATATTCCAGTCTTAGAATTAATGAAAAAACATGTACATGGAAATGCAGGTAACTCTGTATATGGAAGTGTATGTAGAGGTGTGTGGTGTCGTATATAAGCCGTAACAGAGGTCGTTAATGAGGAAATCGTGTACACAAGTGCAGATTGAATCCGATGTACTGAGTGAAAGCAGGCTTAGATATTTAACACAGTGGCACATAACCTGTAGTTAACTCGGCCGTACACGCTCCGTCAAGTATAAATCTTAGTCCAAGCGCGATTCGACGATATTGGCCATCCAGCTTAATTATGTTCAATTAAATTAAGTTCTTAATTATATACAATACAGAAAAACAAACTGTAGATAAGTGTTGTTAAAGAAAAAAGCTTATCTCGTATTTTATTTCTACGGGCAACAATAGAATACAATGTAATATTGTTACCATTATTTTCTTAAATTGACGACTACAAGCTAGTCGTTGTCTGAATTGTAGAAGAAATGAGAGGTACTTTCCGTGGAAAGTAAAAAACCAAAAATTTGACTTTGTTTTATTGTAGATAAAGACAGAATTATCAACTATTGAAATCCCCTCTATAACACGATGCTCTTATAGCACATTATTATGCGCATTCGGGATCGTACAAGCGCGTTGTAGGATTAAACTCGTTGTTTTAATAATGGGATAATGTTATAGCATAATTGAATGTAGTAAATAGTAAGTAACCCAACGTTTAGGCAGGACAACGTCTTCCGGGTTCGCTAGTTACATATATACAAGGTGTAAAATACATTGTACTGGATACGAATCCCGTGGGTATATGATTCTAAAGTCCCCAATGGTAAAACTTTTCATTGGCTTTTCTTGAAATGTACAATTCTTTCACCATCTCTTAAGCTGAATACTTTATAATATCAATATTACTATTTGTCCCATTGCCATTTTAAATCGAAAACAAATTTCTTCAATATTTTTACATCAGACCGCAATGTAAATAAAACTTAAAAGCCGTATCAGTGGTAGCGCGGCGCGGGTCTTTGACTTGTTCTGCGCGTCAACATTTCGTTGACGATTGCTTCCCACTGTTCACGATACATTGCGCGCTCAAGAATGGGACGAGGATGGCAATATCTGTAACCTCTTATTTCCGATATGAATGTTTTTTGTCATTTTATTTAGAACATTAAATGTAGCTTTATCACAAAGTTTGTTGTTGTTGCGGCACGATGTCTTTTACAACCTGTATATGTATAAAAAGATATAGCCCCAGCAAGAGTTTTCAGAAGTAAAACCATAAAACAACTCCCAGCCCTATTAGTCCTTAATATATTTACGGTAATAGTACACTCGTATGTATACCTACTAGCATCATACACGTGTTCTTGTGGTCACGGTCACTGATCAAATGTCTTGTGTATGCTAGAGTGTAGTAACTTGTATAATATTATTTATTTTGTTATAAGGGATATAATATAGCTCGCGTCATGTTTAGCTTCAAATTAAAAACAAAAACTTTGTATTACGTATTCGGCGCAGTATCGGTTTTTGATAAATGATAAAGAACTTGCATTTATCGTTGTGTTTGCGTTGGTACGGACAATGTATTTGTAAACAGTGTAGATATTTATCGTGTTTCGGTGATATTGTGTAAACAAATTTCGAAATGTATACTATAACACGAAGCTTGCTAAATGTTTCTGCCAAATATAACCAAGTGTTTGTTCTGAGGTATGTTCTTTTATTCTTAACCACTGGGCGTAAATATCTCCTTTCAAACATCCTTGTTTATCAAATTATCAATTGAAACTGTGTACCTGAATCAGCAAATAATTGATTGATTTGAAATAAAGTTTTATTTTACTGGGTGTTTTAGGTAATTCTAAATTGAAGCAGTTAATTATTATTAAAATAGACTAGAGTAGAATAGAGTGAAACATCATTGTGCTTTATTCCCCGTATGTTTATTTTATATCATGTATAGTTAAATTTTATATTATATTTAAAGATGTTTTGGTACCGATAACTTGCAAGAGGCATCTTGCATTTAAACAAAAGTTTTTATTTGAAATCACAGATATCATTTATCATATACTAATGGATCTGGCAGACGTTGTCCTACCCGACCCTTTTATCGCGAAGGAGAGCACGGGTATATATTTCGATTGTGACTAAGGTAATGCTATATTTAGTATCACAGTCAAAACATGTTTGTCATCAGATAACGGAATATCATTCATCACAGACTAAGTTAAATTTATATCTGTCATCAGTATAGTATAGTTTCTGATGAAAAAGTTATATATTTTGTCACAGGCTAAGGCATGTATATCTTTAATCGTTGGCTAAAGCGTATCGTTTAAGAGTACTTCGATGGAAACGAAAATATTAGACATTCCTAGTACTCTTTTTTGCAGCTCTGCAGGCCTCATAATGTTTTTTTTTTTAAATTTCATCTTCTGATCATGATTAAAATTATTATTAATAATGTGAGCAATTATAAAATTGTAACAAAAAAAAACTACTCTTTATTGTCAGAACTGGACCAAAATTAAAATGGAAGCACACGAAAAGCACTAGCTTTAAATTATCAAAGTTGGTGCACCCAGTCAAAACTTCTGGGGAGGCAAACAAAAAAAATACAGTCGAATTGAGAACCTCCTCGTCTTTGAAGTCAGGTGATAATAATCCATCATATTCAGTCATAGTTTAAGGACCCCATAATTGTACTTATTATACATTGTAAAATGTTGTTGGTTTGTCAAAATAAATAGAATAAAATAAATATTCAGGTAAAGGTTTTTAATAATGCCTACCGTGTGGGCACCCTATCACGGACTAGGCAGTAGGCACAAAATAAACTGTCACATTATATTCATAGTATTTATATGGGTCTTGGTAGGTAAGCAGCTTCATTGATATATCACTGTACTAGTTTTTGCCCGCAACTATTCTCGTGTTGTTTTACAGGACTAGTATATTTTTTGGATATAAGACATACATAGTTTTTTTATACTTCTTACACGCAATGAGACCGTTTTAAACAAAAAATTTTAAAAAAGCAGTTTTTAGGAGTAAAAGAGATAGAGGGTGTAAATTGTTCTCCGTCTCTGTCTATTTCCATATACTTTGATATACATTTTCTTAATTTTTATATAAATAAATTTACAAATTTGCTAATTGTTACTTATATTATATTGTTTTCTTTCTTTCACTCTTTTCATTTCTTATTTCTCTTTTGTAGTTCCATTTTTACTGTTTATTGGCAATATTTGAGCCAAGATCCGGATCGAAATTCCACGTCGGGGCAGCCATTTCCGCGATGAGATGGGCGTTACGGTGGCAGATGGCTTCTCTATGGTTGTAATCCACTACAATATATTCGCTCGCGGCAATCACTCTCTTCACGAAGCGATCTATTGCGTCGTCCGCGTCCTCGGTGTAGTTAACGCACTATTTCGAGTGACGGAAGATTACAACTACCGCATGCGAAATGCTGTTGTAGATGGGCATCTTCTCCTGCACGTAGCAGATAATTATGACCCGTTCGAAACGTAGACCTTACTACTCCAAGATCGGTGTGAAGTAGGCAAAGCTGTCACGTAAAGTGACGGTATTATTGTCGCGTTGCGTTCGGTTTGTGAAAGTTCCCGATAGCCCAAACTCTGGCTGGCAACGCATTTGCGAGCCACCTGGTGATGCAGATGTCCATGTGCGTCCCTGCATCGGTCACTTAGGTGAGATGCCTGCCTAATTCTTCTTTGACAAACTAAACCGAGAAAGTTCGTGTCAGATTCGCGCACTAAGGGTTCCTTACCAGGTTATTGTAGATTTATACTTTTCATAAGACCTTCTTCTTTTTTTAATTTGACCGAGTCGCCACAATTTTTTTGTGATGTAATTACAATTAATACTGGGAATAATCAATCCTTTAACTATACGCAATTAAAAATATGATCATTTATGTCATATACCTCATTCTAGTTTTTTTTTTAATGTTACAAGGGGCAAACGAGCAGGCGGTTTACCTAAGTGACTACCGACGCCCATAGGCATCAGCATGACCAAGAAGCAAGCAGATTCGTTGCCGGCCTTTAATGACGAGTTTAAGCCACCGGGAAGTCTCACAAACCGAACAAAACACCTCAACAATACCATCACTCGACGTGACAGTATTGTGTCACTTCACGGCGATCTTATGTGAGAAAAAAGTACCAAGATGTGCCAGCCCCATTCAGAAGACCAAAAACACTACAACCGTGGTGCTTCTAATTAGAAAGACAGGAGTAAAGGAAAGAGATGAAATAAAATGATATAAACTTAGGAAATGTAGATTTATATTCCCGTATGTATATATTTACTTATTGTTTTTGCACCAACCCATAATGGTTTCCAAAAATCCTGTCAGTCTAATTTTTGAAATTTGAGTTATAGAGTATTAATATGTCCTAAACTGCCTACGCAGGGAAATAGCATTTTGTTTCGGTAGTCACTTAAGAGTACCGCCTGCTCGTTTGCCCCTTGTTATAAAAAAAAAACAATAGTGTCAAACTTCGTAATCCTCTTTCCGTGCAATTTTCCTAAAGTTTTCGGGTCACGTATATATAAACTTTTATAGCACTGGTCACCATTGAATAGTTTAAAACATTTCCAATGAAACTTTTTTATTAATAGTAAAACATGACATACGAATAAAACGACAATATGCAAATCTGTCACATCCATCACTATAAGCCAATCATGTGAAAAAATAAAAAGTAAAAAAACATTTTATCTTTTTTATATTCGGACGCATTTATTTTGAAAATGGATGGAAAATACTGTGTGAAATGTCTAGGGCTTCAAGGGCAGGTTAGTCACGTTTTTTTTCCTCTAGCAATTCCTTCCTATTATCATTAAAATGGTAGCAGGCCCTGCAAACTTTGTCCTAGTTCAAAAAGGGGAAAGAAAGCCTCCTCCGACGCAATATCATAGCGGCTCCGTAAGCAGGCGTGAACGATAGTGTGGACGCTTTTCGCGGTGTTCGCACGCGTTCACGCTTGTACCCCGATCAGAGTTGGTATTTTGTCCCGCAACAAAGGGTTCGCGCCTATTTCGCGCGGCGTTGCGTATACACATCTACATTCACATCCCCGTGACATTAAATTCGGCCACTGACTTCAATATATTGGCACCTGCATCAATTTAGCGGATAACCTATTTGGCTTGGTACCGACTTCAGCACATCAGTAAGTGTCTACTAAATCGTATGAAAGTACTATTTATTTTATGCTTTTTAGTTCCTTGCTTTTTGATTTTGAAGTCGGTTTTCTTTTTATTTAAAAATAATTTGTTAACTTCCAAAACGGCAGGGACTGCTGAAAATCTTGTTTGTTTTGTTTTATTTCCCTTATTTTAGGGAAAGGTTAAAAGAAAAGAAAGAAACGGAAAGTCAAAATATTATTTAAAATTACTAAAAAATGATCGGGTTTGGTCATTACTTTGGAATACATAAAATGGACGATATTTAACCTTTTGACTGTAATATCATTATTTCATAAAACATTCGACCGCTGTCATGTTTTATACATTCATGTGTAGGACATCGGTTAACTGGTTAATAGCAAACGAGCCAAAATTTGACCCAGATAATGTCCGTTAGTACACAAATATTTTTTTGTAATTAATATATATATACACACATATATATTGTTTATATGTGTGTGTGTGTGTTAGTTACACTATTTATGACTCGAGAACCGTTGAACCGATTTGGCTAAAAATTTTAGATAACTAGGTCCTATCTGGTCCCCCTGGTTCTATGCTGCCTCCCTTACTAGGGACGGGTAGCGTAGGACCAGGTAATGGACATAGGATAAATAAAACAAGCACAACATCAGGAACAGGAACAGTAGCGGGAGTGGGAATAATGTTATAGGTTCAAATTAATAGTAAGTAACCGAACGTTTTGGGCAGAACAACGTCTCCTGTATTCGCCACTATATACATAATGTTGAATATATTATGTAACAGACACGTTGGTGTCGTTTCTGGTTTTATTAATTTGGGGATTAATAATACATCAACTTGCCAATAATCTTCTGGTAGACTGTGTAATCACACAAGCACTTATTTTTTACCGTAATCAACAATAACAACATGGGAACGTGCCGTCCAACAATTTGGCAAAACCTTATCTACTAAATGGAGGCTGACACTAGTACGCACCCTACACGAGTATAAGTTCTTGTTTACGCGAGCGAGATAGCACTATCGCCTTCTCTTTCTAACAAGATGTGCCTATCTCGCTCGCTGACCTGATCCTGGCTGATCCTGACTGACTGATTCTGGCTGGCAGTAGTACGTAACAAACATACTAGTACCAGCCAAGATCAGTCCGTCCGATGGCATCCACGAAGACGCCGCCATACCGTTTCTGTATCATCTGTCCGTAACATATTATGTACTACTTTAACTCTTCGAATTCAGCGATTTTGTTCAGTTTTGAGGGTTTTTATTTTTTAGTGTGGCACCCTAATTACTTAACTAGTAGCAAATTAGCCTATGTTATTCCTTGTAAAATTAGCTATCTACCGGTCAAAGTCCGGTCCACTCACTCCAGTAGCTCAGCGCCTTTCCTATAGGTTGTGAAAAGACACACTCAGGTGGAAAGTGAGGAATGAAAGTTGGGAGCGTAGGTCAATATGCTCATCACCGCAAAGGAACATCTACAGTCCTAGCTAGGTGGAGTTGCCCGGGGCGACTGCGCGCCCCGACAGTTTTTCGTCGGGAGGCCTAACTATAGTGATCGTATGTAGAAACTTCGCTAGCGTGACTTAATTTGTATGGTAATTTTCAGCGTTTGTACTGTGTTCGTGCGCCGTCTGTACAGCGCCATCTATTTTCTCGTTTCGTTATGTAGCATTGGCTACAAGGTAAAGTGTACGCCGCTAATCATACACAAATAAAAATTTCGATGTTACAAACACAGACCCTTCAATTTTATTTCATATGTATATAGAACTAGCTGTACCCGCGGCTTCTTAAAAAAATTAGGTAAAATAACTATATTAAACAAACAAACTCTTCAACTTTGTATATTAATACATATATAAGTTCAATGAAAAAGCAGTTCTAGTTTCTCTAGGTTTCCGTACGTAAACATGATGTTTGGTAGGTACATTTAAAAGTTGATGGTTGATTTCGCTCAAAATAATTTTTCTAGAAAGCTTTGAGCACGGTTAATTAAATTAACATGGTAAACTTTACGTGTCTAAATCTAAGAGTTTTGAAATCCTGGGGGGAACGGGCAGAGTGAAACTAAAAGGGTTCCGTGTTCCGACACCGAGCCCTCTCTACATAGTCCTCTACGGGACCCTAAATAACCAAGATAGACGGATGAATATATACATACAACAGACAAGTATTTTCTATATACATAGTAGTGTAGAAGAAAAGTAACACTGTTAGTCTGCCACTGATTAATGGTTACGTCTGGAAAATTATTCAAGCGCTATGAATCCTGAAGCGATATCTACAAGCCGTAAAATTAACTTTCCTCGCGGCAGCCCCGTCAGTGTTTTTGACTTTGTTTTTATAATAACTGTTAACTCTTTATAAATATAGAAAAATCGTTTTCCTTTCTTATTATGCTTACGTCTTTCCGATCTATCTTTTTTCTTTAAAGAGTTGGAAATCGCTCTGCTTCTTTTACCGAGGGGGGGGGGGGGGAACAAATGGCATTAATAGCTAAACCATTTAAGGGATAAGCTGGAATGGGTAATGGGGCGTTGGGGTATTTTCGTACTCACTCCTAAAACAAGCTTTTAATATTAGCTTAGTAGGAGGAGAAACGGAAATATGTGACATGCCTAAAAAGAATTGGGGGTCGCGGGTATATGACACACGGTCGTATGTTTCTAAGATAAACGACTGAACACCTGTGTAACAACCGTCTGTTACACACAAATATTTTTTTTTCATATACATACATACATATGGTTAATACACCCAGACTCGAGGTGGGAATCGAACACACAACCCCCGGAGTGGAAGACAGGGTCGCTGCCCACTGAGCCAACGGGCCCGTCAATTAAATATTATTTTAGTGTATTCATAATTAATTTGGAGTTCGCAAGTCATCTATTTATAGTATTCTTTATTTCCTTTCTTTCAAACTTTCTCTGAATTAAGGAAAATAAATCGTAATAAACAGAATTTGAATCCGTCCTGTGGTTTCAGAGATTTAGCAAGACTGACATAAACATTGATTTTATATATAAACAGAAGACGCAACAGACGTGTCCACACATACAACCACAAAGCGCTACTATTTTTTTTAAATCTATAATATCTTACACAAAAGTTGAAAATAACTCTTATAAAACTTCAATCGAGGCTTTAACCAACGTAACATTTGATGACGTAACGTGATACAGTTCTGTCTATCCCTTAACGCGCCACCGCATACATTCTCCATTTGTACGCAAATATGTCTAAGGTGAATATGAATATGCTGCAAACAGATGAAGAGGAATTATTAATGGGACCAAGTTATATTGGGAACAGATACAACAAAACAAGAAACTGTATAAACTTCATTTCCTTATCTGATTTGAGCCGGCTTCAGCCAGTTCAATCAGCTTTGAAACTAGATGAATGCTCGTCTTTAATCCGTTCCGGGACTCCGGGACAAGTCTAGAGCGATAGCTATGGCCGTAATCAATCCCCGACTGATCAGTTATAATCCGATAAAATCATACACTTCAACGTTTTTAACGCTAAGGCGAAGAAGGCTAACGTTTTTAACGCTAAGGCGAAGAAGGCTAAACTTTGTACCTAAATAACCAGTAAATATAAATAATGTTTGACTGGCCTGTTGGCGCAGTGGGCGGGGACCCTGCCTTCTGCTCTGGGGGTAGTGGGTTCGATTCCCACCTCTGGTCTGGGTGTATTATACATACGTATGTATTTATATATTTCTGAAAAAAAAATATTTGTGTATAACAGGCGGCGATTACCTATAACAGAGGCATTAAGTAGTCTACCTTAGGAACAGACGTCAGTGTGTCATATTCTTCTTCTTTCTTCTTTCAGCCCGCTGACGTCCACAGCTGGATATAGGCCTCCTCATATAGTCATACAGTCTATATATATAATCATAAACTTGCAAGGTGTTTCGATTTTATTGATGAAAAGTATATTTTTACTGATGATGAATGTTTCTTTTATTTCGTTCGGTTTGTGAGACTTCCCGGTGACCTAAACTCGTCATTAAGGGCCGGCAACTCGTCTGCTAACCTCTTGGTCGTGCAGATGTCCATGGGCGTTGATAGTCACTTAGGTGAATCGCCTGCTCGTCTGCCCCTTGTAACATACAAAAAGTAAGTGTTAGATAGACCCATTTATCGAGGAAGGCTATCATCAAAGTAACATAAATTCTATTATTGTGCCAAATTTTACGCGGCGAAGACGCGGGCACAGCTAGTTTAAAATAAAATTTAACCCGCACTCGCGCTAATACATTTAGAGTAATAAAACCTTATTTATGCCCAGCGTAATTTACGTAGGATTACCGATTAGCAACAACGCCGATTTTTTGTCTCCCTCACGCCCTAAATACCGTCAATCTTGTGCGGATATTTATACGTTTCCGAGTCCAATTCGGAGCCTTTTACCTGTTATCTTAATTCGTGGGGGATCCTTTTTTGGAACAACGATGTCCCAAGGCTGATAAACAGTGAGAATTTTCAGGTCTAATCTAAATATCCCAAGGCTGCGAAGCCAGGATACCTCAAAAGTAGAAGAAAAATTTCAACCAGTCCTAGTCTTCTTCTTCCTAGGGTTATCCCGACCTAGTATCAGTGTCCGCTTAGATTGCAGAGGATGTGGCTGTGGGGCGAGTTAAGACGCCCGACTGCCGTCTGACGTCATTATCGGAAACCCCTACAATCTCTATAATTTCACGACTAATCCGGCTCGAAGGACCATATTTGAAAAAGGCAGCTCCCTATCAAAATATCACTAGGGAGATCTGACACAAATAAAGAGTGGACTGTAGAACATTGGAGATTTATTCGTTACAACAGTACAAAGGTTAGAACGTAAGTGCGTGCGTATTATCCTGTGATTTAAACGATTCTCTTGTATTCGCGGACCGGTCGCTCCGACGGACCGCTTAGTCGGTCTCCCCGCTCCCGTCAGTGACATTAATCTTGGTCCACTGTTTCACATGCCTTCCGAAACACGGAGGAGGTCGGATATTTGAAAACCAGTCCAAAAAAGATTCACCCATCTACAACCCGGCCGCGGTATGAACTGCTTAACCTAGCAAACAACTCAAATGTTGGCCTCCGATTTAAGCTACGACCTCTTCAAGTAAAAACCAAACTTATATAATCTTCATGAACCAACCCTACGTTTCAGCAGAAATCTAACGTTACATACAGTATTGGCCCACTCCAGACTTGGAACCAGTTCGATATATCTGACAGTGCAAAAGGATAAGGAAAAAACGTACAAATGTCGCAATGATTCGACTCTCGTAAGGAAAAACGTTTTTCTTATAATTAACAAGCTCTATTATAATTAATTTTTTATCTTGAGGGACCGTGTGGGTGCCGGGTCTGTCGCACTGCAGAGGAAGGAGCCATAGCAGTGCCCGGGACTTGTGACCCAGGTGTATGTGTAAGAGAGCTCTTTATACTGGCCACTAATACTCACGTTCACTGCCAGTGTTCCCTCCCCTGCCTATCCAATTTTAGTATGATGGTACTAATGCGGCTTTTGACAATCCAAGGTCTTTTAGTAGGTTGTACAGGGATTTTGCTGGAATACCCGTCGCTCCTACCTCTATATATACTTATTAGGAACATTATTACGACAACTTTTGAAGTTATTTAACAAATACGTTTATTCCGTATCAGATACAGAACCCTTATATGAAACAAATAAAAAGTGGCCACACTTGTCTCACACTGTATTGTTTTACGTCATCAAATTTTCCTTAATTGTCTGAAAACCTGTTTTCATAGTATTAAAGATTATTTTTTTCTTGCGCGGAACCCTAATAATTTTGTTAAAATTATGTGTTTTAAATGTTATTTCTCAAATCGCAAAATATTTATTTAATATAGCTTTAATTTACGGATGCATCTAAATTAAATTTATAGATTTTTAAATTATACTAATATATAAAGCTGAAGTGTTTGTTTGTTAGCTTGACCGCGCTAATCTCAGGAACTACTGGCCCGATTTGAAAATTTTTTTGAGTGTTAGAAAGCCCATTTATTGAAGAAGGCTATAGGCACTATATCATCAGGCTAAAATTTCATCTATTTTTTTTCTAAATTCACAGCTAGTTAAATATACTGAGCGACTATATATTAAAAATATGTTATAATAATTGTTACTTGTCAAAAGAAACAGAAAAAAATATCACTTTTTTTATTTTGCTATACTGGTACCGTATATACGGTCATATTCATTATAGAAGAGATTTTAATTTCGACGTCGCACATATATAATATATATATATTTGTATAGAATTATTATTGAAAAATGAGTTTAAGTACAACATTTTTGAATTTGGAACAATTTTTTATATCCTTCCAAGGATCTGGAAACACTGAAATCTTTTCAGTACACCGATACATTACTGTTGTACACTCTCTGCTTTGGAGGGCGTACGACATTATAAAATATTCAATCTAAAAAAAATAAATGTGTAAAAAATATTATAACAAAATTATTTTCCTATTACAAGAATTGCACCCCTTTTTAAAAAAAATATTATGCGCCTGGCACTTATAGTATGTTTCGTATCTCACTTGATAGATGGCGCTAGTAGTATAATATATCGCGCTATAGGTTCGTCGTTATGTTAGTTTAAAACCAGGCGCTCACTCTACCGCAGTTGGACTTAAGATTTTGATGAAATTTTTATGTAAAGATTTTTTGAAACGCTTCTCCTTGGTTATAATCAAGGTGAGCGTCATAATGACGTATATGAACTATGACTATGGTTGTAATATAATGATTAAAGTTGTATGGACTATGTACTACTTCAAAGATCGGCCTTACATTTATGGTGTCGGTGCTTGACGATCACAAATATGACATTTGAGGTTATTGAATACATATCGAGTACAAATGACATTTTGATATTTGATGACATTAATATGAAGTATTACTAAATTTTGCTAATTTTCTTAGTAAGGGGATAAAAGAATGAAAAATAAAATATTTTTATGTATATAGTAAAAAACCTGAATAAATTCCTATTTATCGTTATAAAGTATAAATATTATAAAATAAGTCATTCATAAACAATATCAAACATTTATCAAAAACTTTTCTAACTAAACAAAACAAAGTGACATAACACGTCACTTCAAAATAGCGTACCAGTACAATTTTGTATCGTGTGACACGCCCCCTCTCTGTCACACATCCCATACTTTGCTTGCGGATGAGCGTGTAACGTGACAGACATCGCGACCATGACAAAATATTTGAAGCAGGACGCGTTACAATTTTTGTCTTACATTTTGACGTGTCCAGGACAAGTGATCGTCTCTTTCATGTCCTACTCAACGCTAAGGTGTTGTCATCGTCGTTGATGTAAA
>JANCMC010043770.1:0-22538 GCA_024363005.1 Charaxes varanes
TCAATAGGAGCGGAGCACCAATGAAGAATGTTTCAAAATCGGGGTTTTTTTCCCATTCGAAAGATTCCGCTGCGTGCGCTGCCTAAATGGTTAAAGCTTCACACAAGTCATGTATGACAAAATTGTTTCCCTTTTATAGTTCTAAATAAAAGTCCGCGACAGCATATGTTTATCTTTTAAGGTTAGCTCAGTATAACCTTTTTAATGCTAATCACATTTGTTTCACTATAAGATTGTGTCAAAGTGTCATCATAGCGATAGTAAAATATTAATTGTAACATCTTACAATATCGTCGTACAAAGAATTGAATCTACGCTAACCTAAGGATTTGTGGCCGAATTTCGACCACCAGGCAATCCTATAAATACACATGCTAGAATTGTGTGCATTTCACGGCATATATACTTCTTATCAGAAGAATGTTTTTCACAAATATTCCTTAATATACACATTTTTCTGATAATCCTTGCACAAAATAAACTCGCAAGGTGTTTCGATTTTTCTGATGAGAAGTATATGTATATGCATATTGCAATTTGTTTAACCTGTCTTCCCACAGCTGGGCACAGATCTCCAACAGTTTTTCGTATCCTGGGCCATCAATATCAAATTCCTTTTAAATTTGATGGAGACCAGAGGGCTGACTGTAATGAATATGGAATATTTGAATGTTAAATTTAACACGAGTGATGCTTAACTGGAATATTAATAAACATTACTTAATATTCCGTCATGTAAATTCGCCGCGCGTCACTGATTTTATGGCGTATATATAATCTGTTTAGAATTGATATCATCAACAAGCAGCTGACCCGGAAAGCCTTCGTCTGTCAGTGATGTCCGTCATGTATCAAAGATGGCGTTGTAAAAGAATTTATATTTTAAATATTTTTTTTTAAATTGTAATCCGAGAACGAATGTCGAACGAATTTTGCCTATAATTATTTTCTTTAAAAGACTAATACGCCTTCTTTACATCAATCTTAATACAAAAAAAAATAACTAAAAAATATGGGTCTAAAAAGAGCTTGGGCTATAACACCTTAATAGAAAACAGTACAAGTAAAAATGCGGTACCTACATGTATTTACTGTACATACAATTGAGGGCTTCGTGAGATTGTGGAGGGGGCATGGGCACGGGTCCCTCTTGTCCATGTGGTAATGAAGTTCCCGATGGATATGCATGTTAATTACATAATTGGTCGGGAATTTCGCGCCAGCCGTATTCCTGACTATTAGGTGATAAACCGCCGATTTCCATACACTAATAAGACTAATTACTATCTTGCCTCCAGTTTACGGGCGTTTAGTGAAGGTTTTGCACTAATTACGACTGTTGTATTAATTTCGGCTATTACGCTGTCAACTGATTTTGATTTTCAAGATATTGTGTACTAAAATATCCTTGTTTTAGTAATACAACATGTAAAATGAAATTTTCCCGTATTTCCGAACCTATCCCTGATGAATTATGGGCCTTCAAGAAGAATTAATTTTCCAAGTGCGGACACTGGTTCTTCGAGCTCTTTGGTAGTTCAGTCATCCAAGGACGTCGGTAGACACTTGTGTGAACTGCTTGCTCGTTTGCTACTGAGACATTTATCTTAGTGGTTGAAGTGAGTAAGTGACTAATGGAAAAAGTAACATCAAGGTTTGAGCTATTTATGTGTAAGTATGCTAGCCTCAGTTAACTAACCAGCCATTAAAAAAACAAAGGCCAACAAGTATTGCTTATTAGAAACTTTAAGTAAATTGTGAGGGCGCCACACAGAAAGAGAACCTGATGGTTCTCTTTCTTTCGTTCTCAACCAGTGCCTAATTCCTATTTAAGAATTTCGATATCGAATTCGGTTTTTACGAACAGTATTATAGTGATTGCTGAGGAAGGAAACACCTACCAACGTGAAGTAATCGCAAGTAATTCCCGTGAAGCGAACCTTTCCCCTTCCGAAAGTGGGGGGCCGGGGGCCATACGAAACAATAAACCTAATGAGTAATGAATTTGGTGAGTAGCTCACCTCTCGTTCAGGACCCGTGGCCGTCGATGCTTCTGGCGATGTGCTGAAATTTTTTAAAAGCTTTAGAAAGTATTATGTAATATTTAATATCTATATGTGAGAAAAAAACATACTAGCTGCACCCCATGACTTTATCCGCCATGAAAAAGTGCGTGATGTAGAAAAGGTGTTCAAGTCCGCACTGTAAGTGGTACCATCGCATACGATTTACACACATGAAGATCCGTTATCACTCAATGATAATATTATTGAATCAGGTGAACCGGTGACATCGAAATCGAGTATCTTCCAACGAATTACCCTTACCGTTAAAATATGCTGAATTATTTTGAGAACTTTCGTTCGTTTTGCTTTGTATTTTTTAAACAAATTTTTCAAAATAATTTATAAATAAAAAAAGTGTATTCTTATGTGTTATACTCCCCATCAAGTATACTAAAAAAATCCTTATATATACTTACTTGTACATTAAATTTCAGTGCCTGTTTGTAAATATAATTTTATGTCGACGTTACAAACTCACACTTTAAATTTATTTCTTTTTTAATATATAGGGATTCTCCTAAACTATGTAATATCTAGTACAATATGTAATACAAGTGATCATACCATCTGTGACATATTAATTAAAGCGTTCTAATTATACAACACGGAATAATTCCAAGAGGGCTTCAGTCAGAGTCAGCCAAATATATAAAATTGAAGTGTCTGCTTGTACGTCGAAAGATATTCTTTTACTGAATAGATAGGTATACTCCTCGGTTCCCATAAATAATATTTTGTCTAACTTTCCATTTTTAGTGGGTTTTATTTTTTGCGCGGAGCCCTTCACCTTGCTTTTGCCTAAAGTAGGTTGTTCTATTCAAAACAAATTCATGTAACTGCCAGTGGAATTTCTGTTAAAATCGGCTCTGTTCTTTTGAAGATTATGAGCAGAAAACTGTCTGTTTATCCGGACAATCCGAGGGCGAGTAGAAAACAAAATTAAAATTGGTTGTATGTGGTGTATGGACGTTCCAAATAGACACTTCAATTTTATCTACTTGTATATAATGTTTACATAGTATAAAATGAACCCGCTTCCCGTCCTTGTAAGCGTAGATCTTTAAAACTACGCAAGGGATTTAAATGCGGTTTTTACAATGAATGATAAGAAAGAGTTATTCAAAGAGAAAGTTTATATGTTTAATACATATATATCATAGTAGATAAAAGTCGGTGGGCTGAGCGATCAGTAAGCGCTATGTTTTGCTATTTGATATCAATAGTAAGTAAGCCAACGTTTGGGTAGGACAACGTCTGCTGTATAAGCTAGTTTATTATATGCATCGTTTAATATGTGAGAAGTGTTGCCAGTCATCTCTGGTGTGATGCAACGATACAAAGTCCACGAAGCCGTTGCAATCACTAATCTGTCGCCATGCAGTCTCTTCAGAGTCGTTTGCTGCAACCACAGAGTACCCTCACGACAAATACATCATTTTCTATAAAATAGAAGGCTACGAATAGTTTTGTATTAAAAATATTCATTTTTCGACTTAAGCTTAAGGCCTTTTCCAAGAGTGTATGCGACAATAGACTAAGTTGAAGGCTTCATTGGGAGGGAAACCGGAATATAAGGATAAATTTATTTCTAGTATTTAAAAAAAATCTTAATTAAACTCCATAACTCCATGTGAATATTGTTTTTCTATCCCTCAAGTTGATGCAAAGATATTGAAGTCAAAATTTCTTTCATTTTGTATGCATGCTTACAATAATGTTAAGTGATTTAACTTTTTGCTCTTTATTTCTTTATATAATAGTTTACTGGGAATTCCTTGTAGTCAGAAGAAAAGGCCATAATAAAGAAAATCGAGTATTTATTTATGTACCAAAATTTATACAAAACAATACAGTATCGATTTTTTTTTCATTATATCGCTATTCAGATACGGCAAAAAAAACTATTTTCAAAATTTATTATCATTTAGATAATCTTAATCATATTTTTATATTATATAGCTTTAGAAGTCATGACCTTCATGGCTTACCTTATCTATACAATAAATTACATAACAGTTAAATGTTTTGACCTTAATAAATCTATAATAATATATACCTACCTATATCGATACTATCATTCTCACTCCATATACCCACGCTATCAATCTCACTCCTGACACAAGTTTAAAATGAAGGTATAATGGGAGTATCAAAATTTGAACGTAACACATCTAGTCCATGCATACGTATTACATATATAATCCTAGTAATCTTATAAATAAAATTATTTGTTTTAATATAACAATCCTACTGGGCTATTGAATTCCATTGTTTACTAAAAAATCCACTAGTAATGTAGCTAACTATGTGGAAAATAAAGTAACGCGGAACTAGAATTATTTTGCCCTACTTATAAATAAAATTATTTGTTTTGATATAACAACCCTACTGGACTATTGAATTCCATTGTTTACTAAAAAATCCACCAGTAGCATAGCTAACTATGTGGGAAATAAAGTAACGCGGAACTAGAATTATTTTATCCTAGAAGGCAAAATCAGAAGGCCTAACAAGAACATTCTCGATAGTTTTACTCACCTTTACCTTCGAAAACTAGCCTCAAATGAAATGTTAATGCTACCGTTTTCAACAGCTTAGCTGCTAATTATTGCTAGCACGAATAAAATTAGAACTCGTACGTATCGAATCCTCGATATTTTAAAGCCATGAAAGTTATGTAAAATGAATGCACGAATCTACATTTGACGTTTAGTTTCGAACATAAAAGTAAGTAAAACTATCGACAACGATCGTACTAGGCCCTCTTCATCGATCTGTCTTCGACGATTCAACGACTTGTCCAATAAATTATAGGGTGGGCGATAAGATAAAAGTAATAAATAATAAATCATTAAAAAACAACAAATTTATTATTACAATTTATATATCTTAAATAAATAAACAGCTGGTTAAAATACTAACTCTTTATTGCATCCACATGCGCTGGCAAGAGTAACTGTTCCTCCGGCTGGTACATACCCTTCAAAAGTGACGTAGCCAATAACTGGCACGTTTCCTGCAATAGCCGTTGACCCGCCTACTGGCATTTCACCAGCCACAGCCACATCTCCATAACCGATCGGAGATATAGCCGAAATAGGTAGTCCAGACATAGATAGACCATTCAATCCCATCTCAGCATTAACAGCATTGTTGGCAGCAGCTATATTGCCTGCAACCGCATTAACAGCTGCAGCATTCGCCGTAGCAGCTAGCGCGTTCCCAGCAATTGCATTTCCAGCAACTGTATTTCCAATTGCAGCATTAACTAATCCATTGTTTAGACCAAGATTGTTGGCATTTGCTAAGCTATTGGCAGCGAGATTGGCTCCGATGTTATTTGGCAAACTACAACCTAAGTTATTCTGAAGTCCGGCGCCGTTTAAATTATTACCAAATATGGCTTGACTGAAAACACTCTGAAAGTTAAGAAAATTGAGATTAATTACAACACTATGTTTTCATTAGGTAATTTCCACTCAACAAATTTGTTCTTAAGCAATTTCGCAAAGAAAACGTCCCTAAACCCAGATTGAGTACTATAAAAATAAATTGATTCGTTAATAGTTAATTCAGATTACATAAACAATTAATCAATTAATAGTTAATAGATTATATGTTAATGTAATCTGACAGTCATAAATTTGCAAGATATAAACGCTTTAACCTGAAATTACCTGAAAAACGCAGGTCAGCAAAATAAGTACCGGAATTCGAAACATCGCGACGACAACTACGAAACAAAAGTACCTTAATTTATAACTTATCCAGATATATAAATAATCGATATCTATCATTTCTACTGTTGCATAATAATAAGAGAAACGTGATTCCGATGAAGATGATGATTAGAAAGCGTCGTAACCGTCTATGGATGTTGGTGATGTTATAACTTAATTGATAAGATAATCATTCGTTATCCATTATTCACGCTAAAAGTGTTACAATATTTCCTTTCGGTCATTATTTTTATACAATTTTCTTAATATTTCATTTATTTATTAGTTTATTTATTATATGTTATGGTAAATATATACTCCAAGCCCTCATTCGCGGGAGAGATTTTTTACCGCGCGTTAAACGCGGATTATTTGTGAGCAATAAAATACATTTAGCGCAAATACACTGACGGATTCAATTTCACAGACCCAAACTTGGAGATCCTTTTACGGAGCACAGATGAATTGTGTATGGAGTTGAAAATACTTTTAACTGGATTGTAGTTTTTTTTCACTTAATTCCGATAAGAAGATACCAAAAATATATAATACATAAATAGGTAATAAATTAATTAGTGGATTGGTTTAGCTCTGGATAGAGGAGAGTGGTAGACCACAGTTTTTGAGCAAAGGCCTCTCGATTTTTAAATGAGTGGGGAAGTTTTTGCCCAGCAGTGGGACATTACAGGCTAATTTAAAAAAAATGTGTTAATTTTTGAGATCCATAAAAAGCAATTACTTTGCCTAAATTCCTGAATCCATCTTTAAAAATTCAATATTTTTAACGCAAATACACTGATGGATTCAATTTGATAGACCTAACTCTGCGATCCTACTAATTCCTACTAGTACTCAACAGGGTCTGTCTATTATAAAATCTATCTGAACATTATTCCCAAACAATATTGAAGGCAGTCAATTTTATTATGTATATTTCTTTAGTTCTAGCTTATAAGAATACACTCATAAAGGCATTTGATCTGATCTCAACTATGACGGTACAACGGATGTGTTAATTAGAACCATAAATCCAAAAATAAAATTTATTTATACTATTAAATTCGAATAAAATATATTTTCAATTCTAATTTGAGTGTACGTTTGTGTACACAATTATATAAAACTAGGTGTTTCAAGCGACTTCGATCTCGATTCCTTGGACCTCCTTAATTTAGACTTATCGAAAAATCCTTTCTTAGCGGATGTCTACTAATTATAAACTACCCTCTTGACAAATTTTATCTTTGCATGTCCCGCGGTTTTCGAAATTTCGTTTAAAGTGACCTTTTGCTTTTATATTTATAGTAATACATAAAAGAGTGCCGACATGATTTTATCCATCTTATTCGAAAGATTCTACTAATTCTATACAGTTCTTCGCAAGTAAACTAAAAAAACTCTATTCCAGCACCCAATTCAAACTAAAGCAGCCACACTAACTTTCAGTAAATAGAAAACAACTCGGAGATTTACCTACAGCTCGGAAATTCAATTTTGCTGACCGTATTTCAGCTCAGCTTAAAAATGCTTTTATTAAGAACTACTTTTCTTCTAAATAAGATGTCCCCCAGGTGTAATAAGATTCGGAACGCTGTTTTAATGTGAAATGTGGATATTCTTTCTTTTAAATAACTGCGTTGATATATATCAAGGTAATCATCAGTAAAGGGACAAATAAGTACAAGGTTCGCCTATGTTTAGGTACCCTATACAGACTTACAATTAACAGTACTAACCCAATGTTTTATTGTACATTAAAAGGGACACTAGAGCAGGCGGTTGGCACTTAAATGACTATCGACATCCATGGTACTTTCATACGATTTAGCAGACACCTACTGATGTGTTAAAATCGGTGCCATCAGTTTAGCGGGAGACCTATTTGGCTTGGTTGTTTTCCGGAGGCGGCTTAGTTTTTATTTATTTATAAATTTATTTATTTATAAGTAGAAACATCTATATGTCAGCAACATCGCACTAACACTAAAAATCTCTTCTACCTTTAAGCGATCGTAGTATTGAATACCACTGTCGCTGAAAGGTAAAAAAAAATTATAAATATGGAATCACTTTACATACTTTTCACTGTGTTTTCACAATGCTTGCTCTATTCGTCTTGCCCAAGGAAGAATTAAAATTTTAAATATTCAACGAAAATTCGTCTAAGTCCACAGTTAGGTAAGTGCGTGTCCCAACGTCCAGTAATTCCCCCATAATTCGAGGGTGCCCGCTCGGGTGCAAACGCCGATGGTTGGCGCTGATAGCGACATTTTATATGATCCTGGAGGACTCCTCGCATTCACTCCTTATCGGTACATCCGTTGGCAAAAAAAAAACACCGAAACTTGGCGAAGTCCTAGATACATACAGTTTAGTAATAAAGTCTAGTCTATACTTATACTATACTAGCTTACCCTTACTCAATGACTCACCGCACCTCACTGCAGCGAACGTCTCCAGATAACGCATGTGACTCACATCACATTGAATCACCCTTAAATGTACTTGTTAAAAGCTCTCTAAAGCTTTTAACCCGTCCAGATCTTACCGGTGCGAAAGGTAGGTTGGAATTCGAGGATACTTGAACCGATACTAGCTTATAGAAGCGATCCATCATCTAATCATTCTTATTGTGCTTTGTTGGCAATGTTGTAGCTTTCGAGTGACAGCATTCCACATACTTCCCTTAGTTACATTACATTAGCAGGACCCACCGTTAATAATGTTTTCACTGTAAATATGTCTAGTATAATTACGTGCGGTTTGTCTGCTTTTTTTACTTTCACCAAAATATAAACCTGTGTGACATATACTCCTTATGTAACACATAGGGCAGTTTTATTCTCAAAACTATTTAGAATTCGTTTACGTAAACTCTCTTAAATAAAATTATTCAACACTTGACCCAGCATAATCTAAGAGGCCCTAATGACAGTATTTATAATAGCACATTAACCTATATAAACCAACCCTTTTCTAAAGGGTGTGGTACTAGAATATAAAATAATACCCTCAGGTTTATTCTAAAAATTAAAGTACGAGTATCAAACATAGAATAAATGTTAATACTACGTACATAAGGTGCACTTTGCTGTGAACCTTTGACTCGGGGGGTGGCAGGCCCCGTGAAATATTGTTATGAGCGCGTGCCAAATAACTCCTTGAATTATTATTAGTAATATAAGGGTAGAGACAGCACCCGACGCGCGTGTCTTGTTTACTTTATGTAAATTAAACTCAGTAGCTCAACGGTAGAAGCAAGACTGAAATCCGTAAGGTGATCGGTTAAAATCACTCCTAACTTAAAAAGAAACATTAAAAGTACCCTTACGAAATTATTTCTTTTAGATTTTCTTGTGACATTCTTTTCAAATCGCTATTTCTGTATCAATCAAAGGTCTGTAATCTTACTTACTTACCGGAGTGGCTCTGAAACCCAAAATGAGTTTCTATAATCTATAAACTGTAATTATGGTTTTTAGACCTTTCATGTCTACTTCAAAAATAAAGACATAGTCGGTAGTAATTACAACGATCAACGTAATTAGTATTTATATTTAAATACTTTTTTTTATTGTTTATGTCTTCTTTTTGTGTGACAGTAAATCTTTCTATCTATATTGATGCTGTAAAGACGCATTGATGACCCTCGTCTTAACCCCCCTTTAATGAAAGGGTGCTTTCGTTAAGTGGGGTGTTTGAATGAAGAGCCTGCGTTTTAATGAATTCGGCCGGCTGCATTGTGATGAGTGTTTATCTTGTCGTTCGTTACTTGTTCTGATTGTTTTGTGCGCTTGTTAATTTAAACCCCTTGTTCTTAGTCATTTAGCCGACATGTCTGTATGTAATGAGGAAACGGAGCCGATGGAGCATTTGTTTAGTGGATGTGGTGGGCTGCTTAGCGTGAGAATGATGATGAGCACGAGAGGAGAAGACCTTTGATGTGGTTTTTCCACGGTCAAATAATTGCAGTTCATTCAAGATTATTAGAAATTTTCTTGTGGATATTGGAGACTCCTAAAACTGTCGATATATAGTCGCAAAGCGAATCCCATCATTATTATAATTAAACTAGCTCCTATTTTCAGTAACCGTTTTGGCCCCCCTTTTTAGGCAAGGCAAGTTTAAGGCCCTGTTTAAATCAAACCTACGTACATAACTGTGGATACAAGGTAGTACTCCTCGGTTGGCTAGTTTAAGACTAAGCTGGCTGATGGCAGTAACCAAGCAGCCACTTTTTCATTAATCTTTTACAAACAGAAGTAATGCATTATTACATAATTACAATGGGGATTAATAGAGTCACCACTATGTGATTTATTTCACTATGTATTTTAATTAGAGGTAGCGCCATGCTTGTAGCCGAATTGGTCCGGCGCTTCCGGGTACCCCAATTCAGCTTTGCTGACTTCTTCCCTATTAAATTAAGATTTTATAAATAAAATAGCATATAAATATGTATTTTTTTGTATAAAATTATTTTTGTTTGTTTTTTTTTAATATTGTCAAAAAAAGAAAAAGATTTAGAGGGTGGGGGGGGGGGGGGGGGGAGGGGGGGGGGGGGGGGGGGGGCGACCTTACGGGCAGACAGACGGACGGACGGACAAAGTGAAACTATAAGGGTTCCGTAAACTTAATAATTATACACATGGCCTTCATAAGTACTGTAAAGTCTATATGAATAAAACATTTTTGACTATGACTTTAATAATGCGACCAAGAAAGCCTTCAGTGACCGTCAAGAAAAGAATACATTTTTCAATTGACGGTGAAATAGTCCACTGGCGTTAGTAAACACTTAATAACGATGCTGAGTGTGGAAACGAATCCGGCACAGTGTTGCCCTCGGCAAAAAACAACAAACACTAAAACATTGGGTGCGGTTTGTTGACTTTACAATTAACTGGCAACACTCGAGGCGTGGGCACTTTAACGCCCCGAGGCGGTTTAGGGCGATTTTTACACTTTTCGTTATATCAAATTTATATAGTACTAGCTGTTTCCCCACTACTCCGTCCGCATCAAATTAAACTAGCCCTTGGTCCTCCTAAATCTGGCTCTATGTAATACCGTAGTCAGACATAGCTCAAAGTGTTTGTACATTTTTGTCCTTGAAGATTGCAAAGTACTACAAAACTTTGTGAAGTTACACAAAGTCCCCGGCCCCACAACATGATCATTGATATGATCATTCACATGATGTTATGTCTGGCTCCGGCATAAGGATTAGTTCATAACGGAAGTCTACTAACTATGAACTACGTCCTTGCTAGATTTCATCTTTGTACAACCCGCGGTTTTAAAAATTTCGTGATAGTTTAAATTTCTCTTTTAAATTTAAACTATCACGTCATTCCATGTATTTATAACTATAAATACATGAAAATCAAATAATTTTTCGAACCTTCCAATTTGCAAAAACAAAAACAAATTTTGGATATAATAAATTCGCTATTTCGGTATCGGTATATATATTCGATAAATCACAGCTTCGGTATTTCCGAACGGATACGACTTAGGGACCCACAAGAAAAGAGCATACTCAAAGGCCGGCAACGCATCTGCGAGCCCTCTGATGTTGCAGTTGTCCACGGGCGTCGGTAGTTAGTTATGTGAATGCCGCCTGGTCGTTTACCCTTTGTTATATAAAAAAAAAAATCGTAAGAATTATATACAGTACAGAAACTATTTTCCTCATTTTTTTAAATACCCACGATAAACGAATACCTAAATTATTGAATACTTATCGTTAAAGAAATGGTGAGTCGACGATCGACTGACATTAGTCGAGACCTACCCTTTCACGTGCTGAAGACAATTGCGTCTTTATTTATTGTATTAAAACAAATTAGAAATATCCATAGTGACATATATATTTCTGAAATTATTACATTAGAATTCTACATGTATATGTATATATATATAAGAGAATCTAAAAGCAGAATGAATTGAAAAAGAACATCATCAATGTATATTGTTTTTAAAAATCTAAGATATTGCACAAGCCAGCCTGCGCACACATATAACCTCCTTGGTGCGTTGACAGGTGCTATATAATGTGTTTTAGATGTTTAAATTAAATTGACAAAGTAAATGTTTTTGATAGACACTAAAAACATTGCTTGCAAAAACATCGCGCACCCAAACACCATAGCGAGGGTGAGAGACGAGACCGAGTGACAATTTTCACACGATTTTCTTACCCCTTGTATCAACGCATTGTTGTCGCAGGGGTTGGTTTTTTAAACAAAAATAATGCAATTTAAAACCTGTTCATAGAAAAGATATACTTAAATATTTTTAGATAGAGAATAGAGTAATTTTTTTAATTTTACAAGGGGCAAAGAAGCAGGCAGCTATGTAACTACTGTCTCCCATGGAAATCCGCATGACCAGGAGGCAAGCAGATGCGTTGCCGGCCTTTAAAGAGGGGTTTAGGCCACCGGGAAGTCTCACAAACCGAACGAAACGCGACAACAATACTATCACTTGACGTGACAGCATTGCCGCGATCTAGAATCTCGCCCACCAGAGGTTTGACTCGGGCGAGACTCGAGTGTGGCTGCGAGTGGTTGCGAGAGATAGGCTTCCTTTGTAGCGATCGAGCAAATCGACTAACGGTCCCGCCTACTCAGCGCTCGCTGAACCTCCACCTTGGTGCCTTTCCCCAATTCCTATGTATTATCATACATCTATTTTTTATTTCACACAAATGTTTACCTATAAATAAATAGGTATTATGTAGTAAGGATGATTGGATTCGATGTATTGGGAATCGATATATTAGAAAATGTGTTTTTCCTGTAAATTATCACCCCCTGGACTTTTAAATCACATTAAACTGGAAAACACATAAATTATTTTTGACAGGCTCTTTGGCTAAAAGCTTATTCCCAGATCCACTTAAAATTTGCTTGTGATTGATTGAACCGGATTGAAGAAAACAGTCGATTGGGCCGAAATACAAGCCCTTGTCTAATTGTAGGACCTTAACAAGTTATGTACTTTTAGTATTATTCCGTCGTTATGTCAAAAAATATACAAGTTTTTTTATAGTTATAGGAGTTTCTTACTATATTCTTGTATCTTTGGACACAAAATACTTACTAAACTTCCTGGTAGTATATGAGTTCAATACATTAACTGGAAATGGAGAGGAAACTTGGCAGTAAAGTTTTTTCTTCAAGTTGACAGAATATATATTATTATTCGGAAAAATTCGCTGCATCCACAAAGTTACAGGCCTATTCGGGTCGTAATAAGAGGCTTGCCAACTTTATAGCTTTTCTCAGATACCATGACGAGGAAAATTCATTGAAATAACTCCATTTATATTATAACACTTCAAAAATCTAGCTTTAGATAAGAAATAAAATGAAATAATAAAAATATAGATACCTGCACTAGTAACATAGCATTAAACTTTCGATTTTACCAAAAATATGGCGCTGATTTAAAACGGAGAGAAAGAAAAGGATTTTTATGCATTATACAAATATTTAATTTGCTTTTAAGTGTATAAGGACTTGAAAATTAAATAACAAAATGGCCAAGAGCGTGTCAAGAGACAAGCGTCTCTTATATAGAAGGGTTCCGTATCTGATACGTTATAAACGTATTTCAATAACTTCAAAGTTATTGTCCGATTTCGTTCAAAATAATTTTTTTATGAGGTTTTAGCATGTTTTATCAACACGGAAAATTTAAAATCTCTACGTTTAATAGTTTGGAAATGCTAGGGGGGGGACTATCTTATGGGCAGACAGACGGACGGACGGACAGAGCGAAATTATAAGGGCTCCTTGTATTACTACGGAACCCTAAAAACCCAGAATGTTTAGTCAAATTTAATCCTTAAAAGTTTACTTAAGGCTCTTTGCTATTATATTATTTTGCTTATACTAGTATCATAACATTAAAATCTTGAGTTCCACTTTAGTCATCGATGATACAAAGTCTGATCGATGCTCTAACAGGGTTTCCAACTCGTGTATAGCTTCGCCACTATTTAAACAGCATCAAACAAACTACAGCAGTCAAACAAATATAGTTTGATTCTGAGTAAGACTTATATAAAGTTTCATGTTTTTTTAGGGTTCCATACCTCCAAAGGAAAAAGGAAACCCTATAGGATCACTGTCTGTCTGTCTGTTAAGACTCTTTTTTTCAGGGCCGCGTAGAGTTACAAAGTTTAAATTAGAATTAAAAGTATAAATCTTAAAATAACCTTGCGCGAGTCTGAGTCGCACTTACCCGGTTTATTTTTTTTTTATATTACAAGAGACAAACGAACAGGTGGTTCATCATATTTGACTACCGATGCCCACGGACATCTGCATCACCAGAAGGCCCGCAGATGCGTTGTCTGCTATTAAAGAGGGGTTCAGGACACCGGGAACTCTCATAAACCGAACGAAATGCGACAACGATCCTATCACTTAACGTGACAGCATTGCCGCCAGTTTACGCCGATCTTATATGAGAATGAGGTAGTGCTGCAATTGAAAAGTTGCACACCAAAAGGACTGCAAGCGTAAAGGTACCTCTAATTATTAATTATTAATGTCACTTTGTGATATTAGTCGTAAGGTTGTAGAGATCGTGGGGGTTCCGAGGATGACGTCAGATGGCAATAGGTCATCTTATCTCACCTCACAGCCACATCCTCTGCATTCTAAGCGGACCCTGGTACTAGACCGGAATAACGCTAGGAAGAAGAAATAATCATGTGCGAAACAAGTACCATTCGATGCCGTATTCCGTTCTATGATCCAGTTGGGTCAATTTTTTTTTATTTTTTAACAAATGTTGCCAAAATATACATATATTTCAGCGGGCTACGAAAATATATACGACAACCCGTTCCTGTACCCGTGGCTGGCGTGCCAGTTCGTGTCCTCTACCTATACGTACACGTGGGACGTGAAAATGGACTGGGGGCTGCTGAGCGTGGGCCCCAGCGCCGAAAATAGCTTCTTGAGGGACGAAATCGTCTATAGTCCTGGGGTGAGTTTTTAGCGTTCCGTATTCCTACAAGAAACCCTTGCAGTTTCGCTCAGTATTTGAAATTGGTCTCTACTTAATTTTATTTTTGAGACTAAAATTAATTAGGTGCACTTTTGTATGGACATATTTTGATATGTTATTCGGGAGAAATTTTCTGAACACACTATTTTAGTGTATTATTGAGTAGGCTATAAACTATCTGTTAACGCCGGCCAGACGCACGAAAAACCACGACTAATTGTCACGTTCTGCCTGAGCCGACTGTGCAAGCGAGAGCGCGGAAGAGCACAAGTGATAGAGAGGCACGATCGGCTGAAACGTTTTGCGTTATCACGTAAAAATATCGCCAGTAAACCGACTTTACAGTCAACTAATGTTGTTTCTTCTTTATTTCCAGTTCTACTACTTTGCCATAATAGAAGACTTAGTGCTGAGGTTCATTTGGGTCCCCTCTTTCTTTCTGACGGAGAACAAAATCGTCAGCGGCGACACTATGACGTCATTGCTGGCTCCGCTCGAGGTTTTCAGGTGATGCACTCCCATTTCTAATAGATTAGACTCGCTACCTGTGTTTTCACGAATAAATAAAGCTGCCAAGCTAAAGTACGTTTGGGCTGGACATGTCGCCAGCACCCCACCTCCCCTTTAATGTGTGACGTCATTTATTGATGATCCCCCCCCCCCTGTACGGGCAAAGCACCGCACAGTCATATGTTCAGGTATTGTGCATAGGTAGGCGCTTTACATTGGTAAGATTTTAGTATAAATAATAAATTATTGGGTCGATCACCAACCATTATCCAGTAACCAGTAACCATTAACCAGTAACCATTATCCAGTAACCAATAACCAGTACCAGTATACATTTAACCATTCGCAACCCAACCACCCAAGACGTCTTTGATTTTACCACAACCATACATAAATATATCTGTACGGCAACCAGCCCGCACATCGTGGTCCTTCGAGCCGGATATAAATACGGCTCTGTACGGCAACCCGCCCGAACAACTTCTATTCTACTTCAAATTTTCAATAGTTTTAGGCCCTTTTTTGGGGCACGCTAATCCTCGAAAATTGCGAGTCTATAATTTTTTTTGTATCCCCACCCCCCCGCTACAGTGTGATGAGCATATATACATTCTGCACGTGCAAGTATTTGTAGTGATAGATTAATAAATAATAAAAAAAAACATGAATTTCCATAAGCAATGAAATAAATTCGAAACGTTATTTTTAAGTAGTAATGATATAAGTAGGTATATTTCTGCAAATAAAATTTTAAAAGAAATATAAAGTCTAACGTGTGGAGTGGGATCTATGCGCCCATTTAATTTTTAAATTCTTTATTTTTTTTTAAGTTATTCTATGTTTACTTTGTGTGCTCTCAAAGTAAACAGTGAAATAAATAGCGTATTTGATTTCGAACCATTTGATCCGGCTCGAAGGACCAACAAAGACGAGTGGGTGATTTGTTAGTAGTAGACGGACTAAATAGTTTATTATTTGTAATGTGATTGTTAACAATTTATTAATAATTTTGCTATGATTTTTTATGGGATGACAAATATCTATTTTAGGGAAGAAAATTGTAATATTTTTAGTTTAGGAAATACTTATCTTATTTCAATATACGAGATCGACACTTGTCAACCAACCACCAAAAGCGCGCCAACACCAGTCAAATGTCATCTTGACAAACTCCATAGACATAGATCTTACGCTATTTTTATAGATAAAGTTAAACATCACATATTAATACTTTTATAAATAATTTTTTTATAATAAAAACAATTAATTTGGCTGAAAATTATTAAACCTAACAGTACTTAAAAATATTAACAATCTAGGAGCTATTTTTTTCAATATTTATTAAAGTAGCGTGTGAATGGGCCAAGATGAAAGAATGACTTAGGTTTCTTTAACAACTAGCAACTCCTGACTATAGATGCTCACAGATAATAATAATAATAATAGTAAATATTCTTTATTACGATCGGTGATCGGTGGTAAGCGGTCGTGTCATTTGGGCCGTGATCCTACTCACTTGTATTATTTGTGCTTAAAAACAGCGGACACCACAGTTTCAACATGCCCTAATTTTCTACCCCCACTCTACGCCAGGACTACAAGTCCCTGCAGGATATCATCGCTATTCTGGGGATGGACGAACTGTCCGAGGACGACAAATTGACGGTGGCCCGCGCGAGAAAGATACAACGCTTTCTCTCGCAACCGTTTCAGGTATTTGCTTTTAATCATACACGAAACTCAAAAGCGCGAGATGAGATTCATATAGACGAGCCAATATTCACATAGATGAGACTAGATTGACATATATGAGACGAGATTCACATTGACGAGACGATTTTCACGTCGACGAGATGATATTTGGCATTCGCGCACCGTCCACCGTCATAATTGTGCCAAATTTCATACTCCTCCGTCTGCGCAATTTTGGCAAAATACCGTACCGAAAGTTTTCGCTTCACGTATTTATATATCCATACCTATACTAATACTAGCTGCGCCTCGCGAATCCGTCGGCGTGTGTCACCCTGATTACTTAGCAGTATGAAAAATAGATGTTGACCGATTCTCAACCCCAGCCAATATGCACGCAAAATTTCATAAAAATCGGTCGAGCCATTTCGGAAGATTTTGGCAACGCACCCCGTGACACGAGAATTTTATATATTAGATATATAAGAATTTCTCTTAAAAAGGATTTAATTTAAGCTACATTTCCCTTCTATTATTCTAGATCAGCTTCGTTGAAACAAATAACCGAGCGTGCTGTTTTTGTTAAAGAAATTAATTTATTTCCCTTCTCGTTCCTGCCTTTTATTGGTGAACAATAAAAGTGTGTTTTGTTTATCCATTCACTCAATTATTCACAAATCAATTCCACAACTCACCAATTGTTCCAAAACCCTCCCTGTTACATATTATTACTTTTTAAAGACGTCGCGTCGCTATGAAATTTTCCTTCCGCACTATTTGTATTTTACCGCAAAAACGAATTTATTTTCTCCGCGTTGA
This sequence comes from Charaxes varanes, assembly GCA_024363005.1. Lineage (NCBI taxonomy): Eukaryota > Metazoa > Arthropoda > Insecta > Lepidoptera > Nymphalidae > Charaxes > Charaxes varanes. The sequence goes on from JANCMC010043770.1 coordinate 17,834, forward strand.
TATTACCGATCTTTTATATTCTGCAAGTTTTCCCTTCAGCACTTAGTGGCAGAATTTTTTCAGCCCTTCTTATCTATAAACAAATTTCGACACCTTTCGCTTTTATATAGTATGTAAATTTTTAATAATCTTAGTTCCTCCGTCTATCTCTTCTACTTCCAAGCGTTATTCCGGTTAAATACCAGGGTCCGCTTAGATTGTGGAGGATGTGGCTGTGGGGCGAGTTAAGTTAATCGATTTCCATCTAACGTCATTATCGGTTTCTACAACCTTACAAATAATATCACAAAGTGACATTAATGGGGTTCCACTGTTTTACGTGACTTCCGAAACACGAAGAAAGTCGGATATCAAATATAAACCAGTGCCAGAATGGGTCATCCATCTATCACCCGGTCGCAGCAAAAGCAACTTAACTTAGCAATCGACTCAAACGTGGCGACCATTGATTAGGCCACGACCTCCTCTTTCGTCTGTATAAAATTATCTTTATAAATTAAATGAGAAATATAACTAATTTGCAGGCATTTCTTTTAATATGAAAGCTATAAATAATTATTATTTTGTTTAGCGATGCGATCTTTTACGATACCTATCAAGTCATTTTCGTGGCGGATTCGGTGGTGTAGCTTTCGGGTTGCAGCATTACACCGATTTTCCCTCGTATTCATTGGCGGATTAAAGCGAAGTAGTTTAGTTTTTCATGCATGTCATAGATTTCCGCAAAGTAACGCCTGATTCTATCAGTTACCTTTTTTTTTTAAACATTTGATGGTCAATTTTTAGGGTTCCACAGTAGTATAGTAGTTTAATTTTGCTCTATCCGTCCGTCTGTCCGTCTGCAAGTTGTTCCCCCTAAGATATCCAAACATTAGATGTAGAGACTTGAAACTTTCAAACATTGATGGATCATGCTAAAATATCATTCAGAAGGATTATTTTGAGCGAAAACAGACAACTTTTAAAATAATTTATTAGATACTTTTATCGCGCATCATCTACGGAACCAGTCTTTATATGTCTTACGCGTGTCTTGACACGCTAGCCACTTTATTCTCATTTATATATTAATACGTGAAGCGAAAACTTTTGGTACCATTTAAAAAAAAATTGCGCCGACGGAGGAGTATGAAATTTGCCAAAATTGTAGTTCATATAGAGGAAGGTGTGATTGCTAAAATATATTTTTTTTAATATGCAATTAATATATTAAATCATTGAAATAAAACCACACGCACGCCAATGCCAGACGTTTTACACCATTTACAAACACATGTATTGGCTGATGTCAAAGCATAATCGTGACACCCGTATGTTATATTAATTGTCAATTTTTTTTTCTTTGAATAGAATAATATATGTTGTACGCAAAAAGGTTTGTGGGCGAATTTCCACCAGCCGGCTATCTCCTGTTGATATAAAAACATGAACGATCGTCATAATTTATGATACAAACAAATAACTTTTTACTTACAGGAAACGCAGTTGAGTATTCAAAATAGATTTTCCATGAATCCAACGTTTTTTACTCATGAACCGCTACCAATGAAACAGTGCTTTGACAGTGCACGTTGTTGTTTTTTTTTCTCATTTACTCAATTTTATTTGAATTTGTACTAGCCCTTCTTCGGCATTTAAACAGACAGGAAAGAAAATGGTAGAGCAAAGCCCACAATCAATACATTCAGCTGGCGTGTCGCTAGTTGATTAAGTGTAGAGTATAAGTAATTAATTATAGAGTCGCCGCACCAACGTACGGGCGGTATGCAGACTTTACCGCTAATTGCCTCAATTAACGTCCAAACATTTCGATTGCTATAAAGAAAATAATGCTTATTGCACAGGGTTTAAGGATTTCATTGTTTTCATATACATATTATTAATATTGATACTAAATTGCCCTGATATTCGGCTGCTTATCGGGGATAATTAAGATATAAGCAATGTGATAAAGAAAAAGTTGGTATATGATAACCTCTCATATATTATATGTCGAAATGACAATTGAAGCCCACCTGTGAATCCCATTACAGGACTTTCCAGAGATATCGAGTACTAATTTTCGAGACGTATGTTTGGAAAAATCAGATGCTCTCTAAATCGATAAAATTTTGTACTAGTACAGTTAATTTTATAATCAATGTAAGTTTTTGTAATTTTTTTTACATCCCTTATACTTAACTTTGACTTGCATCGCAACTGTTCTAGGGTTCTAGGTTCTGTTCAAACAAAAAAATATTTTTTATTTTTTTGATTGAACAGAAGATTGTTGGATGTAATAGTACCAACTCATTCAGCGATTGCCGCGAAATTACGCTTGTTTTAGTGAAGAAATTTGTACGTTTTGGTGATTTCAACTGGGATAATTCATGAAACAGTAAGTATGACCACAAATTAAAACAACAAATTTCAAGAATGGACGTGCTAAATAATATCTATAATAGATATCTTAGTTTGCGACATCATCTACATTCTGTTCTAGAACCATTCGATAAAAACTTGTAGGAAAAATTCTCAGAATGTGATTAAAACGAAAACTATCAGAGAACCTAGCACGAACATTTCGAATCGTTCGAGACGAAGATTCTACTTTGAAAATATTCGAGCCGGACTCACATCGGACCCTCCTTAGTGTCAACGCAGGTTACATCAGCACTTTTGGTCTTCTCCTTTTAGATGAAAGATCCAAAACTTGGAATTCAAAAACGCAACAAAAAGGGCCATACAGCATTTTCAAGTTATTTTTATATAATTTCTTAAAATTGTTGACTTAGACCACTTTCATAATTATGGGCACATATCAGTCTAAATAAATCCACTTTTGGACTAAGGCTTCACCTGATATAAATAAACACATAGGACTATAAACACACAGTCATCTGTTCCTATGGAAGGAAACTTAATACCTGTGTTACAGGTAAACAGCCCACTGCTACATAAATATATATATTTTTAAATATATAAATACATAGTTATGTACATTACACTCAGGGCGACAATGTAACCCACAATCCCAAGAGCAGAAGACAGTATAATATGTTTAAATTGTAAATTTTATCACCAAATAATATAAAATGTATTAATAATAATTAAAAATATGACATACATAAGTACTGTAAAGTTTATATGAAGAAAACATTTTTGACTTTGTGTCATTTGACTCTTTCTATTTTTATCGTATATTGTGTTTAATTTTGCTTTTTATATTTAGTTACAAAATATTTTGATAATTTGGAACAAGTTGTTGTTTAGTTGAAGATTACACTTTGGTACTAATACCCAAATGCAAACATAAAGTTAAAATTATTTTAATCAGAATATTTTTGTTATAATAATACTTTAACATCACTCAGGGTATGAAAAATCTAACAGACTACGTTCAGTTCAAGCAGTTTCCAACACAACAGCTTCGTCACATATTCAGTGCTGCATCAGATGACCTGCTGCAACTGTTGGAAAGCTTGCTTGCTCTGTATCCTCCACGACGTTGTGATTGTACTCAAGCTCTACAAATGGCATATTTTAGGTAATACAATATATTTACTTTTTTATATAATACAAGAGAGAAACGGTTCACTGGAGAGATTACCAACACCCATGGGCAACTGCAACACTAGGGGGCTCGCAAATGCATTGCCAGCCTTTGAGGAATGAACTTGGAGGTTTTTTCTTTCCTGTCACACTTAAAATTAATTACAGTCAAGATTATTTTAATTTAAACCTTTTGAGTTGAGCTACTTGCCAAAAAAATGGAACGTTTTACAAGCAACTTTTGTAGTTCATTACTCCTCCTGATTATATTTAGGTTTCAAAGCGAAATATTTAGTGTTGGCAGAAGGGCAGTGTTGTGCTTTAGATGGAACAGCACTTAACAACTATTGCGTTTCTATTGAGAATCACTAAATTGTAGATTCTTTCTTGCCATTATTGTCATATTTGTGGAACAAAAATTATCTTAACTTGCATACATAATAAAACATGTACACAATGATGTTAGTTATCAGTAATATCATTCTCTAGGCTAATATTTGAAAGCTGAGCTACTTCTAAACATCACTAATAAATACATACAGTGACTCAATTTTATCTCAATTTTTTTTTTTAATTTTAAAAAAAAGTTTCATTTTTCAGTAATAAGCCAGCTCCTTCAGTAGGATCAAAACTACCAATGCCAACAAATATCTCAAAGTTTGAAACAGAGAAACCATCCCTGAAGAGAAAACTGCTTGATAATATTGACGGTGGTTCACTTGCAAAAAAGCTTCAGTTTTAGTATAATAAATTTCACTTTTTTAAACAGGTTTTTTGAATGTATTATAATTTCTAAACATAACTTACTAAAAAAGGTATATTTATATATAGAAATTATAAGATATAGCTGGTAACAAGACTAGTGAACACTGCCAGAGTGAATATGAAAGATGTGCAATGAATAAAACATAGAAGCTATTATTGTAAACGAATTCAAGACAAGACTATGTTTGTGCTGTTCTTTTTTATTTTCATTGAGTAATTGAAGCTGGACTTTTTAACACGCAGCTGACATTGTATAATAAACTTATAGGACAAATAATGAGAAAATATATATTTGATAACAAAACAATCTTTTATTGAATGTAATTACAAAATTGGCCACTAAAATAATTACTGTATATTCTTATATAGTTATGCTCTGAAAATCACCAAAATTTATACAATAGAAAAA
>JANCMC010043777.1:0-26915 GCA_024363005.1 Charaxes varanes
TTATTGGAATTTTTATCCAGAAATTGTTCAATAAAGTCGTCCTTCATTTTGTAATTTCTTCTATATTCTTGTCCTATCAATAACGATCCTTGTAACTTATTACTAGATCTAGTTAAATTTAGAATCAGCCTAATATTATAAACTCGTTGTTACCCGCGACTTTGACTGTTAAAAAATGGATTAAAATTTTTGTCATGATGACAAAATACATTATATATATAATTATATATATAATTCTATTCTATTTACATAATTTTATTCTATTTACATGGAAATACCTGTTCCGTGACGTCATCAATCGGGTAACAACAGAAAATAGGTGCCGCGACTCTAGGAATCGTGTACTTACACCGAATTGCCAATCCCTTCCACATTGTGGAGTAAACATCGGGACACTCTCCTGTATGCCTAGTTCCTGTACTGTATGTCTAGTTTTAAGATTACAATTTCTCTGTAGAATCAGTTGCCGGCTTCGGTATTTCCGAACGGATGGACGTATCCAAGTCGTAACTTAGGGACCTTCAAGAAAGGAGCATAATCATTTCTCAAAGGCCGGCAACGCATCTGCGAGCCCTCTGGTGTTGCAGTTGTCCATGGGCGTCGGTTATCACTTAGGTGAACCGCCTGCTCGTTTGCCCCTTGTTATATATAAAAAAAAAAGATTGTTATTTATTTATTTTACTTGGTGTTTACTCTGTTATTATTACGTGATGTATGTGTCATATTGTTTACTGTTCATAATGTTTGAATAAACGTTGTTTCTTTCTTTCTATATATAGCCTATAGCCTTCCTCGATAAATGGGCTATCTAATAGTGAAATAATTTTTCAAATCGGAGCAGTAGTTCCTGAGATTAATGCGTTTAAGCAAACAAACTCTTCAGCTTTATATATTACTATAGATATAGATGTGAAAGAAAATCTGTCTGTTACCTTTTTACGCCTAAACCGCTGAAACAATTTCGATGAATTTCGGCAAAGAAATAGGTTAGGATCTTGGAGAAGAACCACTATTGGTCGTGAAAACGAAAATTGAAATAAATGAAGTAGGGGTCGTAAGTATGTATATGAAAGTCGAAGAAAACAACGCGGCCGGACTCACGGGTTGAAGCTATTCATAAGATAGGAAAATCTTAATTTACATTATAACAAAAATTAAATATACTTCTATCTTTATTCCATTATTGCGGAAGGTTTTTAAAGAAATTTAAAAGAAGTAAGTCCCTCGTTTGGACCTAACTCTCTCGTTTGTAACTGCCCCATCCAGGAGAGAAATTACTCGATTTAAACCTGATCAAACTTTTTGCTCCTCTGTGGGATGCTAGACAAAAACGTTCCTTGCATTTTTCATCACCTAAACTTATTTAAGAAGATTCTATAGTGCGACGGTAAATCCGACGGTAAATAAATTGTGTAATTTGCAAGGAATTCCTTGAATTTAAAAATGGAATTAACATTATATTTTGTCGGACAGTAATAATAAATAACGATTGCCGGTAAAAATTCGGCTACATACCTTTATTTGCTTATCACATTAAGTACGACGGTATTAACAACCCACTATTATATAACATACGGTTGTCATGATGACGCTTTGACAACGTCCAATAATAAAACGTACACATGTGTGTATAAATCGTTTGGCATTGGTGTGCGTGTGGCGTAATACTGATAGCTTAATGTATTTATAGTAGATATTTTATAAAAATATTAGCGTTTACTTCTATAATAATGTATAAAGCTGAAGAGTTTGTCTGTTTACTTGAACGCGATAATCTCAGGAACTACTAGTCTGATTTGAAAACAATATTTCAGTGTTAGATAGCCCATTGAAATTAAATTTCTTACCTAAGTTTACGCGGACAATGTCGCGTCACACCTAGTAACCTATAATTGTGCCAAATTGTAAACTCCTCTGTCCGCGCGATTTTCTAAAATGGTACCGAAAGTTTTCGCTTCATCTATTAATTTCAATTCAAATTCAAACTCAAACTCAAACTCAAACTCAAACTCAAACTCAAACTCAAACTCAAACTCAAACTCAAACTCTATACGTAAATCAATCCCAAACACAAACAAGAAATTACAAAAATAATTGATAGAATCACGCGTTACTTTGTGGAAATCCTCTCCCCGCTTCGGTGATGCGCGAACACTTGTTAAGTGATTCTATCTAAATGGTAGAAAATGGCGAAAAATTCGCTTAGCCCCCGCAGAAAATGACACTTTCTTTATCTATAAATAAAACTGAAGCGTCAGTTTGTGACATAAAAAATATTTTATTCACTAATTGCATATGAAAATAGATTACATTTTAGCGTGATGATATATACTCTATAGATTTCCTCGATAAATGGGCTATCCAACATTGAAAGAATTTTTCAAATCGGACCAATAGTTCCTGAGATTAGCGCCTTCAAGCAAACAAACAAACTCTTCAGTTTTATATTGAAGTATAGATACCTATAACAAAAATGCAATTTAAAAAAATGTGCGTGTCGTGTCGTTGACAGCAAACAGGCAGGTTTGTTCCTGATAAACTTAGAAACTGCTGGACTGATTTCAACGGGATTTTCACTAACAGATGGCTAATGTTGTAAGGAGTAACACAGATTACTTCATTTTTATTATATAAATAATATGTATGTACTTGTACGAATTTGCAGAATAAAGTGGACCTATTTAAAAAAAATCTGTATTCAAATTTCGAACGCAAGGCTACGAGTTGTTTTTTTAATTGAAAACAGGTCTAGTACTGGCCTCAACTGTTTATCAATTTACTGGCAAAGCTGTGAAGCCTTTATTATAAAGATTTATAGGCTTGTTAAGATACCGCATAGACACCAATCAGCTATAAGGTGTGAATACCTGAGATATCCCTTATCTTCCACATTAGCCCGTTATCAAGACAGATTACATGTAAGTCAGAACGTTATAAAACGGCAATTTCTTTCTTGGTTAACAGATTAGGTATAGAGTGAAGAAAAAATATATTGGTGTTTGAAAAAAAATAAGCATGTTTGAAATTAAAACTTATCTTTGTTATGTTATAAGGGGCACACGAGCAGGCAGCTAAGTGCCTACTGACGCCCATAGATATCTGCATGACCAGGAGGAAAGTAGATGCGTTGCCGGCCTTTTTCACAAATCGAACGCAACGCGACAACAATACCATCACTCAGTGACATTAATCGGGACCCATTGTTTTACGTGCCTTCCGAAACACGGAGTAGATCGGATATCAAATATAAACCAGCATTAATGGGTCATCCATTTATCAGCCCGTCGCAGCAAGAGCTACTTAACCTATCGATGGACTCAAATACCGACCACTGATTAGGCCACGACCACCTCAACTAAATAACGGTCAATATTGCTTTTAAATAGCCAACTTGAAATTAATTTTGACAACACGCATTTTTAGTGTTCCGTAGTACTATAAGGAACCCTTATTTCGCTCTGTCCGTCCGTCCCTTCGCCAGACCCTCCACCCGTCCGTCCGTCTGTCTGCGGTCCCTAGTATTTCCAAACTATTAAACCTAAACACTTGAAATTTTCCACGTTTATAGAACATGCTAAAGACTCACTAGGAAAACTATTCTGAACGAAATTGGCCAGCAACTTTTGAAGCTATTTAACAAGTACGTTTATAGGGTATCGGATGCGGAACCCTTATATATAAGCGTGTCTTGACACGCATTTGGCCATTTTTATTTTGTTCTAGGTGTTAATAATAAGACGTAAAAACACTTTAAGATGTAAACAACGAGGAATAAGAGATAGCTATGTTGTTTATTATGTGATATGAAAAGTGGATTCACACTTATCAATGGACTTTCACCTTGCCGGCATATATTTGCGATAATAAACTGGCCTGACGTCAATGTCTGAAGAAAGCAGACAATGATCATGATGTAGGTAGTATTCGATGAATACAATTCCTCGTACGCAATTCGTATTCATTAAGCGCTATTCACATGCGTCATTATTGTTTTTCTAACATTTGATCGTTTGAACTCTTTCCTTTTTTTATGTTCAATATTATTAATAGCTAATAAGTATTTTAATTATAACATATTAGCATAAGTCAGAATTGAGGCTAAACCTGACGAGATAGATCAAAATAATGTAGTACGGAATCGTATTTCTTAAAAAAAATCTATAAAAAAACCAGCGAAGACCTATATCTATCTCCTAAGTTTAACCCACAGTAAACATTTTTATCTTTTACATATTAGAAATAAATAATGAACTATTTACGAAGCTATTTTAAAGAATACCGTATTAATCCAATTAAATACAATAAGTAGGTTATATATTTTATGTAGATCAGAATTGCCCCTTACAGCATATCATTTAAATATCCTAGAAAATATGAGGGATTTAAAATCCTGGGGCAAAGCGTCTGGCGGCAGCGGACGGTGGGGTAAGCGACCAATAGATGGCGCTGTTTTGATATTCAATAGTAAGAGTAGACCAACTTTCGGGCAGGACAACGTCTGTCTGGGCTACTAATTATGATACTATTCTTTATAATATGTTACTTTCGATTGAGGCTGTAAATTAATGTGTGAATCGTTACGAAAAAGGAATAGAGGTCATTATAGGTAGATAACGAATTTCGCTACCGCTTATACCTTTGTCCATAGACAAGTGATGTTTACAGAGAGTAACGGTATACGCGCGGATGCTCTCAGATTTCGCTAATTGTAGGGCGGGTCGGAGATTTGGGGTTAAACACACGTATTGTGTACCTATACAGTGAGGAAAACGACGGCGAAGCGATCGTGTAAGTTCGGGTTTAATTTTCTTTAGAGATCCACCGTGCATCAACAAATCCAGTATCCCCACGGTGAATTTATGGAAGCTTATAATGTTCACTCTCTGTTTCTCTTTTATTATGAGATTTTTAATCTGTATTTCAGCTGTTGTCTGTTGTTGAAGAATACGAAAAGAAGTTAAACTGTGGAATGTTAAGAAATTAATCTTTTTAGAAATCGCCATAGGGTAGAAATTTTATGACAAATATTTAGATTTTTCTACCAGCTATATGCTTATTTAAAGCTATATACAACATTTTAATTATTTGGAACAACACATGACTTTGTTATTGACAATTAATACATATAGTCGTGACATGTCACATGTCGTCATGACCACGTTTGAAGTAAATTTATAGTAAAATGTAGACATGCGCGTGTAAATCGTGTGGCATTGGAGTGGGTGCGGTTTTATAGTAATAATATAATGTATAATATTGCACATTCTTTTGAAATATTAGCATTCACACGCCTACACACATCGCACAAAGTTGATACCTGCGGCTTCGTCCGCGTAACATTAGGTTCAAAATTTTAGCGACGATATATAGCCAATAGCCTTCTTCAATAAATGAGCTATCTAACACTGAAATAATTTTTCAAATCGGACCAGTAGTTCCTGAGATTAGCACGTTTAAGGAAACAAAACACGAACAAATAAACTCTTCGGCTTTCTATATTAGTATATGATAGCTGTGCCAAATCTCATACTCATCCGCTTCGCGTAATTGTCGGGAGATGGTATTTAAACTCGTCGCTTCACCTATTAACAAATACATTCTCTTTTCCTTATAAAATTTTCCGCCAGTAATCTAACATTATTTTACATCTCACTACATCGACGTAAACCAAAAATAAACTCAGCATAAGAAAAGATTAACCCTTCATATACGGATACAATGTTTATTATCGTTCAGAGCTATCAGAATAAACATCCTACGGTTTTTACTGTTTTCATTACAATATAATTCATTTATCGACTCTTCCGTTCGGAAACACGAATTCGGAAGGACGTATCAATTAATAGGAATTGTCTATGGAAATTAATTAAAAGATAAAATCCGTCTTGTAATTATTTAAGTAATGATCGCTGGTGCGATAAGTTAAGTAATTATTTTTACAAATTACAAGTAATTTTTGGTTTTGATTCAATGATAGCTTATTTATAATGTACGTTTTTTGTTCACATTCGAAATTAACAGATTTTGATCAATGACAAGTCTAATTAAATAAATATGGTTGCCTTTATGGAGTTGTAAATATCAGATGATTATTGTAAAGAAATAATTAGAGAAATTCGATATTAATTGCTAATATGTTTATAATTCCTTTGTTTTTATGACTTACAAGCGGAAATAAAAGCTTAATAATGTTCTGGTTCTAATTTGAAATGTTCTCTTCAGGTACCGCATTACGTCAATGACGTTATCTTCTTATATATAAAATTCTCGTGTCACAATGTTAGTTACTCCTCCGAAACGGCTCGACCGATTTTTATGAAATTTTATATGCATATTCAGTAGGTCTGAGAATCGGCTACTATCTAGTTTTCGTACTCCTAAATGATAAAGGTGGCCCACGCGGACGGAGTCGCAGGGTACAGCTAGTTATATATGTAAAACACACATATTATGCGTATGATATTTGAAAGAGCTAATGAAGTAAATTGTACCTATTTCATTGTTTGGTCTAAAAGATTAATAACCAAAAGAAATTCCATTCCTGTGTAGACTTAAGAAGATACATATATATTATGTTTTTATTATAATTATTATTTTTGCTACTAGTATTGTTTATTTATAAAGGAGTGAATTGGTTGGGCTCTGGATAGAGGAGAGTGATTTAAGAGTGGGGAGGCTTTTGCCCGGCTGTGGGAAATTACAAGCTAATTAAAAAAAAATGTATATATATGTTACATAGTCATATGCAATTAAAAAAAATAATTTCGATTTTATAATGTAATATTGGAGTTATAGATTTTGAGTGTTAAAAAATTCCGAGACTGGGATTCTATATTCCTATCACTCTCAGCATAGAAGTTAATATGCTAAGAGTAGATGCGGCAAAATTTCGTGTTGTCGTTAATCTAACTATGATATACGGTCCGAGTTTAGTCATTTGAATTAAATAATATGCTAAATAATTATATTAAATAATACGCTCTTAAATTAGACATTATCATATGTCTAATTTGTTTAATAATATGACAAAAATTTATACACATATTGCAAGCATCAGCTAATGTTACACATTGCTCATATTCCTATTTAGTTGAAATTTTGCAATGCCTAAGAACATTGAGTAAGCAATCAACATATCATATTTATTACTTATATGAAAAGTTGTATAAATGTTGGTTTGTGTGTATTAATTGTGTGCATATATGAAAGGGGTACTAGAGTCATATCTCCATCTTGTTCAAGACTAAAAATTCGTTATTAAAATAGAGATTTTGGATAAAATGAATCATATATCAATTGTTTCAGTTCTAAACTGAGAATATCTAAATATCAGCTAAAACTGCGGCTACATCTGCCTTGAATACACTGATTTTGTCCAATTTCTATAGTAGTGAAAAGTCATGCAATTTCTTCCAACAAATTTATTTCTGCGATTTATCTAGTTCTGCATATTAGTTTTCCAAAAATTGAGTCAAAGTGTCCCTCTTAATTTAAAAGCCAAGCAATATGTCAAAAGATGTTATAAAAAAACTCAATCAAAACTGTCCTAGAATTATTTAGAAGTATGGTCAATATCAATATTAACAACAGTTAGCAACAATACTAGGTTTGTTTATTGCATTTAACACAACATTCCACATTTAAGTAGATTTCAACAGTGCTTCAAAGGAATTCGCTGATTTTGATGTAATGTCACACGTATTTGAATTCTTGTAACATAGCTGTGATATCTGAGAAGTAATTGTTTTTTTCTAACAGAACAATGACCTGGTTCAGGTAATTTCCATTGCATATTAATAAATTGGCTTTCAAATATTGTTTTATATTTTTTGTCCAAGATACATATATAAGTCACACGCGTTTTTTTAATACAACGCGAATTAGCTACCCTTTCCGTCGAGATATACCGTTCAGCCATATACCATTACCGACGTTACTGTGTGTTCAATTTTTCAGTTCTGTCGGCACTCCCGAAATGCCACTGTTTTTGGAACGTATGTAAGTTCCTTAACGCAGCTTACGAAAACTACGGGTAAAGCCGTTTAGAACAGATCGTCACGTAACGAAATGCCATATAACATGTGAGAGTGAGCGTGTATGAACACGAGCAAGTGAATGCGCAGCCGGGTGCAAAACTCTCTCTGGCCCTTATTGGAATGAAGTTCTTTAACGCGGATTACGGGGCAAGACATCCGCCCGCAAGGCAGTCCCCCCGCATTTCCAAACTATTACACGTAGAGACTTGAAGTTTTCCATGTTGATAAAACATGCTAAAAACTCACTTGTGAAATGATTTTGAACGAAATAGGACAACTTTTGAAGTTATCTTATACCAAAAAAAGTTTTTTCGAGTATCAGATAGTGCACCCCTCTATATAAGCGTGTCCCGACACGCTCTCGGCCATTTTGTTATTTTACAGAAACTTTCTCTACGTTTAATATTTATTATTATTTGATTAGAGTGTGCGTAAATATTTTAAAAATACATAATATCATGAATATTAATAATTTTAATACCCTTTACCTTAGATACGAGAGACGAATTTCTTAGCGCTTCGTTCATGAATACACAGTCCAGGTGCTGGGACTGAATAGCTATTCGTTCATGTCCAGCTGAGTCCAAAACCTTTTCGTCGGCAACTATTATTAATAAGGATCTTATAATTTATACTAATAATAATTTCACGAATATTTTTTTTTATGTTTTCTTAAATATCCGAAATTGGCTGAAGGCCGCCATTTACTAAGAACATATAGATCCGCTAGTATAAGAAATAACACTTGCATATAGTATAAGACATAACACAGACAGACGTTGTCTTGCCCGAATTTTGGCTTCCCTCTTCTTTACGTCTTTTTCCCTAAAACGTTACGCACGTCAGTCAAAAGGTATAACTAAGAACGTCATCTATTTGAAGAGTTTTGATGAAGCGACCAAATCTGCATTTTTTTTTGTGTTTATATGATAATCATTTTTTTGAGTTTTCCTTTCCTTCTTTGCTTAAACTTTCACAAAAATATGTAAACCGGACTAGCCGTATTCAAGTTTTAACGAGACTCACGAACAAAAATTGATTTGATTTGTTCACTAGAAAGCGTCCCTTTCCTACGTACATACTTACCATCAGGAAATAAACAAATCGAATAGATAGTTGTTTTATGCGCCTGCAGAGACATTTCATATAAGAAATGTCGTATATTTTTTGTTAAATGTAGTGTGATGTTTACAATGTGTTTTATTACAAAATTATATATATCTTCGAGTTTATTTGTTGGTTTGCTTGAAGGCGCTAATCTCAGGAGCTACTAGTTCGATTTGAAAAAATATTTCATTGTCAGATAGCCCACTATTCACGCGAAGTCGCGGGTAGCAACTAGTGTATAAACATGTCGTTAGACAGAGAGTTGAACAATTTTCGCTAAACTGAACGTTGACACGTATGATATAGTGATACGTTAATGGGTAAACTTCATCAGAGTTCGGATAACTCCCCCATTTGTTATGTGATGGTCGTGTATTACTTAACACATTTTGATGAAATTAAATTCTTTACTAACGGAAAGTTATTGAACTATTCAATTGTTTAGGGTTCCGTACTTTCAAAGGAAACAAGGAACCATTATGCGATCACTTCGTTTTCCGTCTGTTTGTCATGACCCATTTTCTCATTAACGCGTATGGCTATAAAGTTTTTAATATGGAATTAAAGGAAATCTTATGAAAAGTATAATATTTTAAAATAACCTAGTATAGTAGGTAAAGTAGTATGTGATGATACCGAACCCTTATTTCGCGATACTGACTCGCACTTGTCTGGTTTATTTAAAGTTATATCTAATTCTATCAATTATTTAAATTAGAATTCACGGTAGCTACAAGTAACTGACGACAGCTTAATGTTATTTTGAGAATTTTAATTCTTTTTATGCATACATTTATTATCGCGACAAAAAGTAGCCCATATCTTTTTCCAAATTCTAATGACTAATCTATCTCTATACGGAGATTCTTAAAAATTGCTTCAGCGTTTTAGCGTGAAAATGTAACAGTTTTTTTATATATATAACAAGGGGCAAACGAGCCGACGGCATTTACATAAGTGACTACCGACGCCCAAGGACACCACCAGATCACAGACACGTTGCCGGTCTTAAGTAACGAGTATGCTCTTTTCTTAAAGGTCCCTAAGTCGTATCCGTTCCAAAATACCGAAGCTGGCAACTGATTCCGCAGAGGAATTTTCTTTTTTATCCTTTTTTATAAGAACGACAAAGAAAGAAGAAGAGTTTGTATTATTGTTAATGAAATATTTTATAGCATAGACCACTTTGCCTCGAAAATCGTAAAACGAAATCGCAATTTTCTACTAATGTCGTCAATGCACCATTCCATAAACACGAAAATCCAGTTGGCTGCGTCCCAACATTATGCGTGTCAATATGACAACAATCAAAAATGAACTCGAGCAAAGGCTATGGCGTTTATAGAGATATGTCCTATAAAACTTGTACGCCCACAGAAGCACGCGACGGATACACCGAACAGCAACAGCAGCAGTATAGAAAATATCTGCAGCAACTCAAAGCTGAATTCGATGAGCGTTGGTGTAAGAAACCAAAATTTAATAGTCGTTTCTCTGATTTCGAACGCGTCAGAACATTGGGTACGGGAGCGTTCGGTAGAGTCGTCCTGTTAAGACACTCGAATAGCAGCAAATTTTTTGCAATGAAACTTCTAGAAAAGGAAAAAATAATAAAGATGAAACAGGTTGAACACACGTTGTACGAGAAACGTATTCTTGAAGCGATACGATTCCCGTTTACAGTCTCTATGGAGTTTAGTTATAAGGACAACAGCTATATCTACTTCATAATGCAATTCGTACCTGGTGGTGAAATGTTCACTCACCTACGAAGAATGGGCAAGTTTGAAGAACCAATAGCAAAGTTTTATGCAAGTCAAGTTATTCTGGCATTAGAGTACTTGCATTTCTGCAGTCTCGTATACCGGGACTTGAAGCCTGAAAATATACTAATAGATAGGAATGGATACTTAAAAATTACTGACTTCGGCTTTTGTAAGGTATTACAGGGCAGAACTTGGACTTTGTGCGGAACGCCGGAATACTTGGCCCCCGAACTAATATTAAGTAAAGGATATGGATTTTCCGTAGACTGGTGGTCCTTTGGGGTGTTATTATTTGAGATGAATGCAGGTTACCCTCCGTTTTACGCGAACGATCCGATGAAAACCTATGAGAAAATTGTAGCAGCGAAATATCGTTGTCCTTCTGGTTTTAACGCAGACTTAAGAGATCTTGTAAGGAATACGCTTCAAGTTGACATTAGTAAACGGTTTGGAGTGATGCGGAATGGCGTTATGGATTTTAAAAATCATAGATGGTTTAAGGGAATCGAGTGGGAAGCAATTCTAAACTGCCGATGGCCATCCCCTTTTATTCCCAAATGCAAGCATCCTGGCGATTCAACAAATTTTGAACGTTACGATGAAGAACCTCTTAAAGCGTCTTCTTACTGTCGATTCGAGTCAGAGTTTGTTGATTTTTAGGTTACGAATTAATAACATTTGAATTAAAGTTAATGTTGCAAATAAATATTTTCTTATTCTTATTGCCTTGAATAATAAAGGTTTAAAAGTAATTAATTTACTTATTGTAAAGAACATGTAACCATTCGATTGCTGCAAAAGGAAAATGAAAGCAAATATAACATAAAAGTTATAGATATTTGTTACATATAGATTAAGATTCCCTGAACAGCCAGACGCAAATTTAGGCATGGGTATGAATATAAAATTGTATTAAGTAATAGCCAGTTGATACCTGAATGCTGGGGTTATTATGAGTTTTATCCATAAGACTGCAATAACTCGGATCGATAAATAGAGCATGTAAACATCCAGACTTAAGATATTTTGTGAAGGCTGAAAGTTTGTCAGCAACATCTCTAGAACAACATCTCTAGAAGTGTGAAATATGTAAACCACCACTAGTACCATATACCTGCCAAAGCCACGATCACTCTAACTTCATAATGGGTCATTGTTCTTACCTTTATTAAGAGCAAGCGGTGACAAACTTTCAGCCTTTACAAAATATCGTTAGTCTGGTTGTTCAGGGGCTCTTAGTTTAATTTTTAATTTACCTATCCGAGTTATTGCAGTCTTTTTTTTATGTTACAAGGGGGGCAGACGAGCAGGCAGCAGGCACCGAAGTGCCTACCGGCGCCCATGAACATCTGCACGACCAGAAGGCCAGCAGATGCGCTCCTCTAAAGAATATAGCAACCCACATGCGCGAACACAACACTACGAATAATATTGTTTGGATGTGATTTCTGTTGGACAGTTGCTTCTTCAGTCGATGAGCGATTACAAAAGACATATCACGTTATGTCCATTCTCTGTTTAGTATAGATTGGCTGTGGTGTTATATGATTGGTCATAGACAATTACAGTATCCCATTGCTCTTGCAAAAGCTGCCATTACTATTGATTACGTAATTTACAGGTGCTACATTACTTTGACAACGGCTTTGCACCTTTTCCGTGGAGGCAGTCCTCAGGGTCCAGCGGGAACTGGCAAGACCGAAACTACCAAAGATTTGGGCAGAGCTTTGGCAAGATGGGTGGTCGTAACTAACTGCTCCGATGGACTGGATTATAAGTCAATGGCCAAATGTTTTGCAGGTTGGCTCAACGAATAAACTTGTAGTAGGACAAATAAAATAACTTTGTATACCTAAAGTAGAACAACTTCTCAACATTTCATTACATAGATTTTCCAGATTGTTAACGTTCGTAAAAATCCACCTCAACATGTCTTACTTGCTTTAATTTGAAGTAAAAACGGGACATGAAGTTTAAATTTTGCATATCATAGTCAAATATGCTTTGATTAATAATTTGTTTTAGTAACAACAACCAAATATTCCATTAAATTAGTGGTATAAGATTGGAGTAAGTCGTTTTCTTCTTCTTTGTGTGCCTCTTTACTATTGGAGGTTGGCCGTCATCTCGCGCGATCCGTCCTCTTTGGCCAAACTCTATGGCCAATTAGTAATTAGTAGCTATTTAGTAATTAGAAGTTAATCTATTGAATTCCAGGCATAGCACAGAGCGGTTGCTGGGGATGCTTCGACGAATTCAACCGTATCAATATCGAGGTGCTATCGGTGGTGGCGCAGCAGATCCTGGCGGTGCTGCTGGCGCTATCGCTGAACCAGAAACGATTCGTATTCGAGTGCCGATATCAAACTGGACGGCAACTGCGGCATCTTCATCACCATGAATCCCGGGTAAGTAGTCAATCGAAGTAATGTCTATTTTCAGTCATTTAGCCGTCCTCTCTCAGATTTAGGCTTTTATAGAGGTACAAGAAGGAACCTTTGTAGTTTCGCTCTGTCCGTCTGTCTGTCTGTCTGACCGCAAAGTGTTCTCCGTCTAGGATATCCAGATTATTAGAGAGTAGAAACTTGGAATTTTCCATGCTGATAAGACATGCTAAAACTGATAAAGAAAATTATTTTGGGAAAATTGTACATCAGCGTTTGAAGTAATTTAATAAATATCTTAATTGCGCATCAGATACGGAACCTTTGTATATAAGCGTGTCTTGACACGCTTGTGGCCACTCTTTAGTTTCAAAGTTGACCAACCATCAAAGAAGAGTCAATTAAAAAAACAGGCCGCAGAAATTTCATGTTTCTCTGTCATATCTATTCACAAAAGCGGTTTTACAAGTTATGTTGGCATCTCTATATTAACAAATTCTAAAACGCAAACAGCAAAACCGTAGAATTTAATATTGATATTTAGCCTTGATAAACATGACTGAGTTGACATCTGTCTTATAATATTTATTATGTGAACAATTAGTTTCCTTCTTGAACCTTTATGTTGCAATAGTTCATCTAATGTTGTGAAAACATTTATGTACCTAATAGAAACGCTATAATGTTTTGTCATGTTTTAATTTAGTTATGCGGGACGAACCGAATTGCCTGACAATCTGAAATCGATGTTTAGACCAATCGCAATGTGCGTTCCAGACTCCTTGATCATTGCTGAGAACACATTGTTCTCTGATGGATTTACCGCTTACAAGATTAACGCTAAGAAGGTAAGACATGTTTAATTTAATTTCAGGGCGTGGATCTTCCTTTACCTGTCCAATAACTGGTCCGATCCACTTTTGTAACATGAGATCGGCGTGAAGTGGCGGCAATGCTGCCACGTCCAGTGATGGTATTGTTGTCGCGTTTCGTTCGATTTGTGAGACTTCCCGGTGGCCTAAACTCGTCATTAAAGGCCGGCACACACGTATGAAAGCCACTCCCAAAATGTAAAATGATTATTAGTAAAAGATGCCAAAAAGAAATTCTGTACACAATACATATATGTACCAAATTTCGTGCATTTATGTTGACAATCGTCGTAGAAGTTAGTTGCGTCGGACAGAAGGACGGACGGATAGAGGACTACGAAACCCTAAAAAAGCGGAAATTTAATTTAAACTACTTTTTAATTTATAAAAAAAAGCCTTTTCCATTATACGACGTATAATAATATCGATTTTTTTTCGGAGCTTGATTCTATATGACACAATAACCTTTGACCTGATATCCTAAGATAAGTGAATAATATTCACTTATCTTAATTCGTTTACGCATTACTTCTGTACCTATAATATACTACATCTTATGTATTAAAACATGTTATTAAATTATATTTTACTAGCGGACCCGGCAGACGTTGTTCTGCGCGGACGTTAGCTGAATCTTAGTATTGAATAACAAAACAGCGCCATCTATTGGTCGCTCACCGTACTTACCGCCCGCTCTGGCTCCCTATTTTAAAACTCTCATATATTCTAAGATATTAATTTTAATGATATGCTGAACAAAGCTATTTTGACTGACTAACTTCCACGTGATATGAACTTTAACATTTAATTTAAAACGACTTTTAAGACAACCAATTTTTTTGTCTCTAATTTTGTTTCAACATACCTCACATCCAGTACACCCCAACCAGTTACACTGACGTTATCCTTGTTTACGGCAATGTCACCCTTGTCGCACAAGTAATAAGGGTAACATTTGCATTCCTCACCATCGCTGTTGGTATATACTGCGCCGCTCTCAGTTGGTCTCACGGTATACTGAAAGGAAAAATTTGTTGAAACTCCAAGTTTCCTTGTAATTGAAAATGAACAAAAAATCAATAATAACAATTTTTAAAAACTAAAGAACACAAATATATGAACTTACATTATTTAACAACACTGCTTTTTCTGGTTTTTACAATTCGTCTATTTATATATTTTTAGCAAAAACTTTAGGTAGCATTAAAAGAAAATGGCGAAATGGGGGAGTGTGAAATTTGGCAAATATGTAGTTCATACAGAGAAGGGTGTGCGAATGCTAATATTTTATTATAATATTCCATATTAATATTCAAAATTATTAAAATAAAACCATACGCACACCAATGCCAGTTGATTAACACACACGTGTTTGATGATGTCGAAACGTAATCGTGACAGACAGTCTCTTATCGCGGTCTTCCGTCGGGGTCTCCTGTCGCGGTCTCCTGTCGCAGTCTCTTGTCTCGATTGGTATATCTTTGATCGAACATTCGTACGAACTAACTTCGCTCGAACCGCGCATTCGCGTTGAGGTAATGGGTGGAAAAAATCAAGTTTTGGCCAATGCAATGTCCAGTGAGGAAATTTAACTGGGATTATTCCGAAAAGTAATAGAGTTATGGCCGGCCCGTTGGCGCAGTGGGCCGTGGGCAGTGACCTGCCTTCCGCTTCGGGAACCGAGGGTTAGATTCCCGCCTAGAGTCTGAGTGTGTTATCTATATGTATGTATTTATATATTTCTACAAAAAAATATTTACGTATAACAGTCGTCTGTTACCTATACACAGGCATTAAATTATCTACCTTAGGAACAGACGTCATATAGTCCAGTATATATTGATTTATTTATTTAATTATAATAGGTTGTTTTTAGTTATAACTTACGTCTTCAAGTCTAGGCGGCGCGTTGGGTGACCTGGTGGTAGACGGTGGTGGGGTACCGAAAATATCAATTAGCACGGAACTATCTACCTGGGGGTGGGCCAACGCCGTACATATCACTGAGAGCAAAATTAAATACATCTGAAATAGATTAAAATTCGTTTAAAAAGTGACCAGTATACGCCTAACACATCGCAGGCTTAATCATAAGTGAACATTTACTATTTAGTTCTAATATTTTAGGTCTAAAGTGAGTTAATGATTTTTTTTATGTTACAAGGGGGCAGACGAGCAGGCAGCAGGCACCGAAGTGCCTACCGGCGCCCATGGACATCGCCCCTTCGGCGCGGGCGGCGACGGCGGCGGCGACGCCGACTGCGAGAGCCGCGCGCACCACGAGCGCGTGTGGCGACGCGCGCGCAACCGCTCCATCCGCCGGGAGGCGCGCGGTCAGTGCCGAGTCGCTTGCGTCCTCGCGGCGCAGCGAGCGCGCGAGCCGACTGACGCTGTGCCCTCCGCAGGGCTGCGCGCGGCGCGGCCGGCGCGCCTGGAGACGGTGGCCTTCCACTCGCGCTGCCCGCTGCCGCCCGCCGTCGTCATGTTCCACCCCTACGAGCAGCACGCGGCGCTCGCCTCCCGGGAGAACTTCGGGTGCGGTTTATATTTTACAACATCCTGTAGCTTCACACTCGCTAGTAGAGCTACTAACGCTGTACAAATTTTGCAAGCGGGTGACGTCTTTCAAAAATCGTTGGTTAAAAAAAAATGTATTTTATTTATATTTAATATTAAAATATTTTCCATGTGGTTTTCTTCCTTCATTAAAAAGAAACAAATGGCTGCACGACATCAAATAATTTATGTGAAACTCGAACATTATGCGATGGTGAAGGAATACGCGGTGCGCAAAGATTTTATGAAAGTGACTCTTTAACGCGTTTACAAGGACACGGAATTAACTTATTACAAGTCCTAACCTAAACTAACCAAATTAACGAGAACTAATAGGAGCACGATTATGGCAGCCAACCCAATAACCGAATAGCTTCGTGTCATGGTACGAAATTCATAGGTGAGTGTGGTTTTAAACAATGATGAATACTAAAAGTCGTATTTTTATTAGTCGGTGATTATCCCGTAAAATAGGAATCGTACACTTATTTACTGTGTGTTTGCGCTGTCCGTGTTAGTAATAAGCATTCGTAGTGTACGTCTCCGTCTCGATGTAGGAGACAGGAGTCGCACCGAGGTGTCGGTAACTTAAATGGGACCTAGGAGTCCACAAGTCGAGCAGTCTTTGGAATATTTTCATATTAGTCCAACTACGAAACTACGAGTACTTTTAAATAATTGACGTTTTTTATAATAACTATTTATATCAAAATTGACTACTGTTTGAAAATGCACTCTGTAGATAAAGTTTCGACACAATTCACTTTTAATAGTTTCTTAATTTGCTTTTGATCGTAATTTTAAAACGTTTTTTTATAATGTGCATATTTTTTAAAACTTACTATAGACTTAATACATAATCGCACGGGAAAGATGCGGATTACGTCGAGATTCAAAGCCCACATTAATTCAGCGGTACCTCCCCAGCATCTGGGACTGGGGCACGGCGGCCAAGCTGTGCGTGGGCGCGCCGTTTATTCTAGTCTAGTCTATATAATTATTTACTACTTGATAAACATTTGTGGTCTTTTATAACACGTAGTGTACCTAGTTTAAGATAGATAGTACATAGTTTTTGGAGAGAATGTGCAGTGGCCAGACAAGCCGTTTAGGCTTAAGGGCGCGAAGAATTTTAATGTGAACTATTGTATTAAGAGATAAATAAATATATAGGACTATATGACACACGGACGTCTGTTCCTAAGGTAGACAACTTAATACCTGTGTTATAGGCAACAGCCGCCTGTTATACACAAATATATATTTTTTTGGAAATATATAAATACATACATATAGATATTACACCTAGACTCGAGATGGAAATGGAACCTACGACCCCCGGCGATGAATGCAGGTTACTGCCCACTGCGCCAACGGGCCAGTCAAAAATAGAGTTGAATTAAATGAATGAATGAATGAATGAAATAAAAATATACATATTATGTTAATGATAGTTTTAGATAGTACAACGCATATAATTATAGTAATTTAACATAATTTCCACGTCTGCAGTGTGTGTTTGCTAAACAAAGTGGTAGTTAGTATTCCCACTCTCTAACACCACCGATTTCACTAAGATGAAAAGCGAGTAAACATGCGAGTTTCCACGTTACTTACTTAAATATTACATACTAATAAGCAACCGTATTTGCTCTCTGCAAACACGAACCACTTTGGCATACTCAACTATATTATAACGACTCGCCCCGACGAAAATATGGTCGTTTTGTTGCTTTCGAATATTATTTATGAGCAACGGATATATTAGCTAATGAAATATTTATATCGGGAGAGGGAGGGAGGAGGAGACGACGCCCAAAGTATAAAATTGAAAAGCCATAATTTTAAATACAGCTTACACTACAGCGCCAACAAAATGCTGAGAATAGAATAGCACAAATACATTCATTCAAGTTTATTCCTATGAGATTTGCTTTAACGGTCATACAAGTCACATGAGTAGATAGACGTGGATTGGGCTACATTTTTGGTAATCTAGTGGGAGCGGAGGAGATGCTCCCTCCTTCCCCTGACGACACTCTTGGATATGACCCGTATATAAGGATAGTGTTGAAAGAAAAAAAGAAATTAGTTATAAATATTTAATAAAAACAAACTTATTGACTACTATTGTGTGTGAGTTACCGGTGGTTAGCCAGACATGCCTATTCACCAAGTTACCTGTTCAGTCAGTCAGTGTAGTTAACTGTTCAGTCGCTATCATCATAAAACGTTTATATTGGTAGCGTATGAACAGTTACATCGGTCCCTGATTACGCATCTTGTAGTACATACCCTCGCTGTCAACAAAGACTTGTCTCATCACGTGGTTGTGCTCGTTGTGAACACTCTCAATCTCCATATTGTTACCTACGTATAGGAAGGCTTTACATCGGGGATGATTAGTGCAACTCCATCGAATCAGCGATCGGCAGTGATAGTGTTTGAAATATGTATACCCCTTGTATAGAATATTCTTTTTGCCGTTCCTCGATGTTATTAGTTTTGCTAAAATATATATAAAAGAAATAAATTTTATAATAAAACTGAAACATTATATGGAATATAAATAAAAGATGTTAAGAAATATAAAGACAGTTTTACTTGTAACGTTTGGATATGATGTACACACCTAATTATCAATATTTATTCCCATTATATATACTTGCTTAAAAATGTTTGTTGTTTAATTAATATATTTTATTTCGTAGTAAATAATCAATGAAAAATTTACAGGTATTCTTTAAACTACATATAATCAGATAAATCAATTACTGTTCGTAAAACTAGAAAACGGCTAGACGTTATTTGAGTTCGTTTATTTTGTTGCATTCGATTATTTTAAGACAGGTTTAAAGAAAAAGAAAACTCCAAAGAATATTTAAAAAACACAAAAAAATATAGGATTGCAGAACTACTTTGGAATTTTTCCAATAGATGACGCTACCACTAGACCTTTCGTCTGACATGCCAATAGCATGTAAAGTCATAATTATTCGAACAATTGAGTATTATAACATTAGATGTCGCGGGCTACAGTTAGTTATGTATATATAACAAATTAGCATTTTTTTTTTATGTTACAAGGGGCAAACGAGCAGGCAGCAGGCACTTAAGTGCCTACCGACGCTCATAGACATCTGCACTACCGGAGGCTGGCAGATGCGTTGCCGGCCTTTAATGACGAGTTTAAGCCATCGGAAAGTCTCACAAACCGAAGGGGTGAGGTATCTCTCTTAGTCGTCATTTTGAATTTAAGGTCAGTTTCCAGCAACATCTCCTTTATTTTCAATTTTTATAATTTAATGTACCTACCGTTCTTGGTCAAGTGAATTTTCCTACTCATATGATTATGTTCCCTACGAACGTTAACTATTTGCAAATCTTTATTTGCAAATAGGAACACTTTGCAAGACGGATACATTGTACACCTCCATCGTGTTAGTGTCCGATTGCTGTAGTGTTTGTTAAACGTGTAGTCTCGATAAAGAAGATTCGGCTGCTTTCCATCTCGAATGGTGATCAATTTTCCTAAAAAACACAATAAAGAATGCCTAGAGGCTCAATAGCTCAACGGTAGAAGGGATGAACCGTATTCCTTAAGGTATTCGGTTCATAACCTGATGCCGTTGGGGTGTCGCAGCCACTCCTAACACAAGCTTTTAACTTAAGCTTAGTAGGGCAGTGAAGGAAGACCTTCATGGGCGTGACCTTCAGCAATGAAGAAACGACTCGGAAGGATATTTTCTAATGTTCCGCTATTAAAGGACTTTTTTATTTTTTGTTTTCAAAAGAAATATGCAATAGTGAAAGTTAGGCATGCAAATATATGTGACAAAAGTAACCTATATTTTTAGTGTGAACAATCAATATAAACAAAAACTTCCACTTTTAATAGGTACCTTAGTGAGACTTCTTGTATTGAAGGTTTTGTAATATTAATTGAGGACATAGATATGAAGGTTCTTTGTTCTATATTTTTTTTCTCACATCATTTACAATTATTGTATTTGTTAGAAATAAATTAAAATAGAAAATATATTTTAATAGTAGATAAAAATAAATGAATAAATATTAATTATACAGGTAAGAAGTAATATTAGAGATTCTGTGATGGTCAAAATTCAGCCACAAATCTTTCGATTTGGGTACATATTTAAAGCTATAAGATTTCTTTGTACAGCAACATTGTTATAATTCACAATCAATGTATACACAGTCATCTTTATTTTGCTTTGATGCAGTCTTATGGTCTAATGTATACATATGTGTGTAAATCATTTGGCATTGGTTTGTGTGGCTTTATTTAAATAATTTCATAAACTAATATAGCATGTTATAAAAAATATATATGCACACCCTTGTCTATGTAAACTATAATTGTGCCATATTTCATACTTGTCTGTCTGCACAATTTTCATAAAATGGTACACTGATTTTTATTTATGGTTTAATAAATAATGTACCAAAAACAAGATGTTTGCTTTCACTGATTAGTTATTAATGTACAAGCAACAGCATATGTGGGCAATTACAAAGTAAGCAATTTAAATAATCTATTGCAATTCCTTTTTGAATTAATGTCATGACTTCAATGATTCAATATAAATAAAATCAAGATAAACATATATAAATTAAGCTCATTACTTAGATTGTAGCTAAGAGGTGACCCATAGATGTCATATGAACCGCTGTGTGACATCACATATTTTTCAATTTGAGGCATGTATTATAAATGTTTAAAAGAAAACAGCATTTCATATGACTGTAAATATAACCAAAAATTCAAGTTAAACCATTTTTGTCTGGCTGTTTGTTCTGCTAGGGTTGGGCTGAATTTAACAGCACTTTCACTGCCAGATAGCTGATGTTACAAGGACTAACAGGTTACTGTAGTATTAGACAAGTAATTAGGGTTCTGCACAAAAAATAAAAACCATTGAGATTTAATATAGGCACTAAAATCAGAAAAGAGAAGTCTCGAAAATCAGCTAATTTTAAATCATTTATCAAATAAAATATGGAAGGATATTGGCCTTTTAATATGTCACGCTTGCAGTCCTTTGGGCCTGCAGCCTAACTGGGCTGGTGCGTTCTGGTACCAGTACCTCTTTCTTACACAAGATTGGTGTGAAGTGGCAGCAATGTCATGTCAAGTGTTGTTGACACATTTGCTTTCAATTTAAATAATCGAACGAACTCTTTAGTTCCCAGTGACCAAAACCCCTCTTTAAAGGTTGGCAACTCATCTGCAAGCCTTCTGGTTGTGCAGAAGTCCATAAGCTGCTTGTTTGCCTCTCATAATATAAAAAATAACTAGTATCTCTTAATATAACAAAATGTTTATTACCAAGGTATTGGCATTTTAATGTATTTGTTGGTTATATTTTACTTTTGCTATTAATGTGCTAGAATAATATTATTTTATGTCATGTACGTTGCTATCAACAAACTATAAAACATGTTGATTTTTGATTCTGCGAAATAAAATATGTGCTTTTTGGTATGCAGGAAAATGTTCAAAATTTTCACTCACACAGAAAAGTTAAGAAAATTTTAAAACAAACATTCCAAATTCATTCATATCTCCTTAAATATTCCAAATTGATTCATATCTCCTTCTGAAATTTCTGAACACAATTGCTTCTATGCTATTTAGACTAATATTTAATTAAACACATTAAATTACTGTTATGTATGTTGCTAATAATATGTATGTTTTATATTAAACAAGCTGTTTCCTGCGACTTCATCTACATCAAATTGCGAGAGACCTTAGATCTCCTTTATCTGGTCCTATTGAAAAATTCTTTGTTAACGAATGTCTATTAACTATAAATTAGGTTTTTGTCAAATTGAATCTTTGTACGTCCCACGGTCTTCGACATTACGTGATAGGTAACATTTCGCTTTTATATATCCCACGCTTAATCATAAACTGACCTAATCCAAAAAACATGATTTTTGGGAATTGCAAAAATTTTTTGTCATTTACCATTTACGACTTATCCCACATGTAAGTTGATAAAAACGGTGTTATAGTAACAAATTAAGTATTTTAATAGTAGTTAATTAATGATATTAAAATGTCCTTTTATTATTTGTTTGTCTTTTTAACTAAAGACTTATTATAGTTAAATAAAACTTACATAGTTGTATCTCAGTGTTAGATGGAGATATCAAAATAGTTCTTGGATTGGCAGAGAGAGGATTTTGAAACAAAGTTGCCTGTATTATTAACTCACTTTAGATCTAAAACGGAATCGATCAGTTTGTGAGTAAGCGTGCGATATATAGATTGTATTCTAAAATGAATTAAATATATTATATAACCATTTCAGGCATGTGCAAGTTAATAATGAAGGTGCAATAGATTTTTATAAGAAATTCGGATTTGAGATTGTGGAGACGAAAGAACATTACTATAAGCGGATAGAGCCGGCCGACGCCCACGTCCTACAGAAGACCATCAGGATCCCACAGGCACCATTAGTTAATGGAACAGTCCCCCATGCGAAGATCAATGGACACGATTGAATTTACAGACTCTTTAAGTACATCAACTCAGTTGTTATTGCAAACAAGAGCAAGTGTTACGTAACTTAAGGATCATAATCAAGTCACTTCTATATTACACGAATGTTAGGGGTCGTTCAGGTATTACGTAACGCAATTTGGCGGGAAGAGGGGGTCTTGTAAACGTTACGATGCGTTACAAGACCGCTCAGAAGAGGGGTATCGAACAACGCGTTACGTAATTATTCTTTTTTTTTTAAAGTAAAACTTCTTTACGCACGCTGAACTTGGATAGGAAGGTTATGAATGCGTGACGAGAGCGTTACGAAAAGTGTGATCGAGCGAGGCAAAGGCAAGTTGAAAGAGGGATATAAGTTAGTGAAGATAAAAAGAGAGAGGGTTACGTTTCGTATATTAGCAAGAGGGAGGGGTGCCGGCACACATTTTATTTTTCTCTTTGTTTCATAGCTAGTTACGTTTTAAATGAATAAAATTGAAATTTCATTTTAAAGTCCAATTATACATATATACACATAAACATATGTATACATGGAGCTAAAGAAGTTTTACTTCAGTCGTGAGTTTAGGGAATAAAAAGTCCAGGTTGGAAACCCCTGTCATAATTGTTGTTGGTGATCTTTTTGTTAAGAATATGATCTATATATATTTTGTACGCATATATTACGAGTTAGAATAACCCGTTCAAGTAGTGTTTGCCGAAAAAAAAAAAGGTATTTTAGCGACCTCTGGTACTTGTTTTAGGTAAAAATATTCATTTAAGTGTTACGTAACATTTGGGGAGGGTCAAAAATCTTGAAAAATTGCGTTACATAAAACTTGAACGCCCCCTTAACGGCAATGACGGAATAATAAGTAGGGTTGTGGTATTTTGGACTAACGAGGCCATAATGTTAGATAGCTATTTGACTGATTTCTAATATCAACGTCGTATATTGTACAGATACATGTTGTGGTCTCGTGTTTGTGGCCGTTTTACATTTTTTAAATATGCGCCTAAATTAGAATACCCTCGCGGATAACTCCACCTTGGAATTCTGAAATAGCTTCTACTATTTGTAAATGATTCCTCTCCGATTTGGAAACGTGTAAAGTAAAATAATTTTAGCTCTAGGCGTTCTTTTAACTTGATGGCATACAAATTCTTGTGTCGATTTTTTACTGTACTTGTATGATAATGTAAGACTAATTATAAGATTAGACAGACAGACAGACAGCTCTGAATTTTGCATTCGTTTTGAACTCGAAATAAATTAACCTTACTTTTAAAATTTCTTACCTCTCAGTTATGCCTCTTGGTTTACTTTTTAACGCCTTCCCGAATATTTATAATGTAGAGAAATCAATTAGTCAGGTGTTGTTATGATTTGTGCTAAATTTATTTTATGTTCGCATGCAAGGAATTTGTTACACTATTAATATTTTAATTCTCCTATAACTACATATATGAAATGTGTTTCCGTTGTTTTTAACAATACCATGTTACCAAAAGTCAATTTATCTGCTGTCGAGAACTCTAAAAAATATTTGTTGATCATCATGTTTCTCTAAAATTTTAGATTTAGTACAATAAACATGATTAATGATTTTAATTGTCTTTCTTTTCTTTGGTTCCAACTAATTTGTTAGCATTCCATGGATTCGCCGTGCGGATGTTATGGCACTGTTGTGAGCTTTTCTCAATACAGGAGGTAGAACCTCGTAAATTTTTGAATCGTAAATTTGGTCACCAAAATCTTAAATATTTTACTTCAATCTAGCGTTATCCTGCTCATAGTACTAGGATCCGCTTAAATTGCATTGATATGGTTGTGGGGCGAATGAATATGACTAACTACCACCATCCAGGAACCCCCAAAATCTCTACAAACTCACGACTAGTATCACTGACATTAGTCGGGATCCACTGATTTATGTCCGAAACGGAGGAAATCGGATATTT
Organism: Charaxes varanes; assembly: GCA_024363005.1. Taxonomy (NCBI): domain Eukaryota; kingdom Metazoa; phylum Arthropoda; class Insecta; order Lepidoptera; family Nymphalidae; genus Charaxes; species Charaxes varanes. The sequence goes on from JANCMC010043777.1 coordinate 25,198, forward strand.
GAAAACTAGTGTTATTATGGGTTGAGCATATATCCCCCGGTCGTGGTTAGAACTGCCTAACATACCGATCGACTCAAATTCCGGTAAGCTACGGCCTGTTCCACCAAAATATTAAATAATGATTTCAAAAAAATATATGTATGAGGATCGGATGCGCTTGTAAGAAAGTTTTTGTGGGTAAAGATTCTTGTGACCTTGAATGCCATGCCCATTGCGTTGCAGATGATGGAACCATAGCGGTTCCTGGAACTTGTGATCAGATGTATAGGTTTTAGAGTACTCTTTATACGCTCAGTATGAAGGCTTCTATCCAATTTACTCTCCCCTTCCTAGTCAAATTTGGTATGATCCTATGAGTGCTACTTCAAATATCTCTTATCATAGCGTACTTAGTTCTTGACAGGCCAAGATGTTTGCCAGGTTATAGAGGAATTTTAATTGTCTTTAGAAACAGGGATTCATTTTTATAGATATAGATTAGTAGGATATCACGTTACGCGTGTTATGTTTTGCTATTGTAAGACAAAAATGTAATATAACATTAGGTGCTTGTTTAAATAACATGAGACGTAATTTGAAACAGTTGCTGAAGCGCGTTCATTCTAAACCTCTTTGTAATATATTGAGTACCGTATTTTTTAGAATCGGGCGTTACTTTGCGAAAATCTATGTATGACATGCAAGGATAATTCTCGTTTTTTCGTCCTAACAGATGTTACAACTAACCTCACATACGGGGTAAGTTGTAATACTTCCTTTTAAATCCGCGAATAAATAAGAGAATATATTTAGATATTAATAAATTGAGAATCTGAAACCTGCAAAGATTCCCGAGCTCAGGATATTTTTAGATAGGCCTAAGGCGGTAAGGATACCTGCATTAGTTTTTCATGAATTCAAGTACTATTTAGTTATTGTATTAGATCGCATCTTCAAAATTTAGAGACACACTTGAAAATGTTTATTTTTTAAATAAATCGATGTGAAATCCACATGTCCAAAGTAATAGTTTAGTAATTTCTAGTGGAATAGTACATTAGGAATGCCTTTTATTATTAACGATAAATATTTGATTGTTAGTGAATTAGCTTTGAAACTAGCGCACTTTTGAAAAATTCATTCACCATTAGGATCCTACATTATCCCTGATAAACATAGGCGTCAGGATATTTTCAAAAAGCTAGGGACCCATATGAAAAGATCGATAAAGCAAATACCTGTGCGAAGCCGGGGTGGGCTGCTAGTGCCTAATATGCACGTTACTCCGTTTGATCTAGAAATTGACGTGACAATTCAAACCAAGACAGTGAGGTTGAAATATAAACCTTGGTCCTTAGAAGTTTGAGTCCATCCTATTGACCATTCGTACACATATATAGTACATACACTTTTGGGTCCCCTTTAATGTCACTGACTGATATTAGTCCTGAGATTGCGGGGTTCCGGAGATGACGTCATACAACAGTCGGTCACCTAAACTCGCCTAATAGCCACATCCTCTGCAATTTAAGCGGGCTTTGATAATACCGCTAGCTAAAAGATATCATATTATTTATTTATTTATTTTTGTAATTTTTAGTTTTTTAATCTTTTTTTTTCCTTTCTCACTTCATCCTTCAGTGACGTCACCAGGCATACACTAAAATCAGGGCCGAGTTTCCTGGTGATTTATCACAGGAACTCGGTACAAAACCTGACGTGTATGCCCATTCAGTCTA
>JANCMC010043784.1:0-26905 GCA_024363005.1 Charaxes varanes
AGTAACTGAAAACTAAGTGTTGATGTGCAGGGTCTCGTTTAGTATGCCGTCCGCAGAAGACAGTGCTAAAAGCATCAAGTGGAATATTGTTGAAAATAGACTTGTATCCCTTAAGGTGGGTTTAGACCAAACCAACATAGAGCTAGAGCTAGAACAAGAGCATTCTTTCTCCATTTTTTATTGTTAACGAAAGCTCGTTCTTATTGCTCAAAACAAAATATTAATGAGCAAATAACTTGAAAAAGACTTAGAAGCTTTATTAACTTAGACAGAACAACGAAATAATGTTTTACGTCTGTTTAAACGGAAAGAAGTTGATAGAGTAGGGGCAGAATGAGCGTACGCTCTGTTGTAAATTGGCTTTTAAAGTCAGTGAGTAGTTTATAGAATAAAACTAGCGGACCCGGCAGACGTCCTGTCCGAACGAAAAAATCGATACAAAGATAACCTATTATATATTTGTTAATCTATGTATTTGTGAATCTTAAGTCTTAACCAACCATGCAGGGCGCCACGAAAACGCAAACAAAAAAAAATCATTCAAATCAGTCCAACCGTATAGGAGTAGGTAAGGTTAAAAAATAGGTAGGTTAAAAAAGTAAAGCTAATAGTTAAATATAAATAATATAGAGATGCTAGATTGTTCACAATTTGGTGGAATACATTTGAATTACTAGCAGATTTACTTTTTTTTAATTTACATTCTTAATAGCATGCAAAGGTATTTTGAATAAAGCATCATTTGAATCATCTAAATGGTCGAAGACATGCAGACAGGTGGTGAAATTAAACGTTAAGTTACTACGGTTCTATTCTACGCCAATGGAAGAAACAAATGCAAACTATTTCCGCCTTTTCATATCTGCAACAGAGATCAAAGTCGTGTGCCGATTTTGATGTAACTTTGCATATTTTGCGGTAACGAGGCGAGAGGTACCCGGATATGTAAACGCAGTCGCGCTGTCCGTCTGTTTGTTTGTTGATCACGTTTATTTTATGACGTTTGAAATTGTTCTAGTCGTTTTATGCATACAATCAATTATGGTAGTGGATTCAATATTATAATGGACATAAATCGTTTTTCCGTTTCATTACATTATTCAGTTTTGATTGTTGAATACTTATCTATGTATAAAGAAATATACTTTATCTAATTTATAAAACTGACGAGTTTGTTTGTTTACTTGAACGCGCCAATCTCATGAACTACTGGTCCGATTTGAAATATTCTTTCAGTGTTAGATATACCATTTACTGATATATCAGTACGCTAAAATGAATCTATTTCTTTTACCGATTTTACGCGGACGATTTCGCGGGTATATAGGAAACAATGATTCACTGCGTAGTTCGTATCAAACGTGGAAATATTGACCTGAATGAATCGTTATTAACCCTTAGTAAATGAACTTTACAGGGAACCCTAAAAAGTTAATCATATAACAGGTCTTTAGTTCTTTCATAATTAACGAGACGCCCACAAAAAGGTTTAATAGTCCAATCCATCCTAACCACGTAATCACTTCATCAGGGCCCCTGGTCTAAATATTGTTCAAACACTTTATCTTATCACATGGACCCGTTCCAACACCCAACACTATTTAGGAAAAGCACGTCATAAAACGAGAGCTGGGAGAGATAACTAGAGATTGATTTCCCGATATCGACTATCGATAAATTATCCTAATTAACGCGACCTCATTTTCTCCACGGCTAATGCATTCATTTAATTAGTATCGAGTTTTGTTCAATTAGAAGGGGGGGGGGGATTATCGATTAGGACTTTACGACCGTATATTAAGCGGAGCTAGATCCACTTTGTAATATCTAGTGAGCATGCAATGAAGATGTCGTCTTTATGTCTTTGAAGTTTGTAGTTCATTGAAAAGTTTATAACTATAGGTGTGAGCGATTTTCGTTGAAAACGACGAAATGATCTCTCTTCTCTCTCTGCAATTGTAAACGACTATCCACACATTGTTGTTGCAATTTTTTATGTAGAACTTTGCCTATTCTTCAATAATATCATATTTTAATGAGGCCCGAATATTTAAGGGATCTCTTCACACTACATTGTTTTAGTAAAAATAATTTAAAAGTGAGTACCTGTTTCGAAGATTAGAGGATTCTGAATTGTAAATTCTACTGATAGTTGTATTTAAAATAACACATTAAAGTTGACGGAAGTAACCAATCTTGCAGTTGCAAACATACAAAGTTAGTAATGTATGGGAAATATGTGTAGAAATAATGTTGCATTTATGAATTGTCATTATTGATGATAAATGTTTAATCCCGGGCGATAGAAGCGTAGATGCAAACAGCTAATAAATAACGAATGTGTTGATTCTACCAGTGGCATGCGGTAAACGACACCATATTAAATGTTAATGCTGACTTGTCTAGCAACATTGCTTCCACTCAGGGTTGTTGCTGGTGAGGGTTTTCTATCTCCAGAATTTCTGATAGAAGTTAAAACATCATTTTTATTTCTTATATTTGGTGTAAGAAATCCATGTCTCGCATACGCATTCTCTCATGTTCTGTGATGATGATGAAAATCTAATCGTCATGCTAATGCAATGCATATTCAACTGTCCTTGAAAATATTCAAATAACACAAATTATGGACACTAGCAGGTACTGCGATAGCCCTACTTAATCACATATTCCAATTCCAGATGCTAATGTTCCGTGATTCCCATCATGTTTACATTTAGTTACTGAACGATAAATCGCGGCAACCCGCAGGTCAAGCGTATTATCGTGAAGTATCGATAGAGATGGACTGTCGATAAACAAAGGACAATAGGGCAGCACTAGTGCAAAGGTTATCTTTGCCGATCTTCGTTTGAAACGTTGATAGTCCGTTTGACGGCTGCAATCCTCGTAAAGGACTCTCAGTTAAATGCGGACTCTATTTGGATTACAACCTCCACCGTGTCACGTGTCAGTAATGAAGAGAGCATAAATGAACTTTATAACCGGATTTTGGTCGCGTAAAACTAATTATTTTACTTTCTTAGTTGTCCTTAAAATATTTCTAGTGACTTTTAAAACAGTAGATCCGTCGTCTAAAGATAACATATATATTGTAAAAAAAATGAAATATGTATTATAAAATTGATGTCTCTGATTGTAATAAATAGTTTTCTCCTCTAGACCCATAGAATTTTATAATATCGAAACAAGACTATACAACATATGTGTACATCTATTTCTGTGGAATTTATGGTTATTTAAGGAGTCTTTAGAAATCGTCGCAAGTGTCAAGCAACTCCATTTCAGTGTCATTTAGGTGCATGCATTGCATGTCAGCTAAATGACCTCATTTTATTTTAATGTATATTGTAAAAATAATAAAATAAAAATCATTGTTTGGTTTAACGCATTCTCTTCGATGTAAACGAAACGATTAGGGTAAACCGGAGAAATACCAACTGGCGCCGGAATCAGACCAACCCCACCTTAACGAGTCGATTTTGAAGATTTCTGAGAAGCGGCAAGGACAAAGATCGATGGGCCCACACCACTTCCAAGTATTTTGATGGATTTTGAGAGCATTCGGCATCGCGGATATTTACGAACCTCGAACTGTCGTCTGCGAATCTGGTGTTAATTTATTCCAACCTCGAACCTTTTGATAGATTTCCGATGGTAAATTAGCGGTAGGTTCTCTGAGTGGTATAGTTTCGGCTATATCGCTTTATCTAGATTTATTGTTTTCCCTTGGGAATTATTCGGCTGGCATTTGGTCAGGTTGATGATATTTATTTGGTGTCGGACTAGAATTCAAGGTCGCCTAGACACGGATAGTATTTTTTTATTACTTTTGAATGTTTTTGTAGCTAACGTATAGAATGGGATAGGGAATATTAAATTAGGTATACTTACAACTTTCTCTGTGTGTTATTTGCTTATTGTAAAGGGATTTTGATGTGACATAGTCCTAACATCCTTTTTTTTAATTTAGGTAGTGCTAGTTGTATTTTAAGGAAAATAAAAACAAAAGAAATGACCTTGGTAAAGTCGTAAGAATCTACTATGTCTATTTATGTACATATTGTGTGCAGCAAGTTTCCATTAAGTCGCTTTTAACTAAAAATAATGTAATGCCGCAGGCAATATAATTCAAAACACTTTACCCACGCCGTTATCGTTCTAACAAGCACAATCGCACGCCCGGTCGTATTAAATTAACTGTTCTCCATTCTTATCTTTCATTCATGCGTTTTGCCGCCAATTTTATGGTGATTTCGCGTCGTATTTCTCCTTAGTTTATCAGCGACACAGGTTCCAAGTTATTCATCCTTCCATGTTTGTAAATCAATGAGGTAAAACAACCACACTCCCCACCTCAAGCCGTTAATAAATATTTGTTGAAGTCACACGTAATATAACACAGATTTTATTGACTTCCAAAATATTTTAATTCAAATCACCTACGATTATAATGCTAGTTATGGTTTTTTTTTGTTACACTTTAATAATTCAAACAAATATCAAGAGATTTTGTAAATTACCATTCGACTAAAAAAAGTATAAATATATAGTACATATAAAAACGTTTAGAGGGATGTCCGGTATAACTAGGCCTTCTGACATGAACACATTAAAGAGAGTGCAGCCTTGGGCACACACAAGTCAATTAGTATTACATTTTAATTGACGTTGTTAAGTAGTATTAAGAAGATATGTAGCAATAAATTAAAGTACACATCTAGTCTTGGGCAATGAATAAGAAATGCATTATTGTGTTAAAAAAGGCTTCCCTAACATTCCTACGGGATTCGAAATACAATAAAGCAGCACCACGGGATGTCTACTAGAGTAAATATATCCGAGAGGCGTTAACGTCAAACAAGAATGACAAGTGACGTCTAATAAACATGCGCGTACACGTTTCCGAACGCACCTAACAAAATGGCGATTAGGCGCGCTTTTCGCCCGTACGGGAATTGCTTTTTTCAGCGGTCGGTTGCTCAGTAAATCTGTCCCGACTAGACCCGGCTAATTGACGTATTTATTACTGAATAAATAACTCCCGAAGCACGTAAATTAGGGCTCGGGTTTTCTAATTTAGTACACTTATTTAGTTGCAAGCTTATTGCCGATTTTAGTGAGGAAAAAAAATATTCACTTCAGATGAAATCATACGGAGTTGCGTGTATGATTTAAAATATTTTTCTCGATCCGGTTACAGTTTAAGTACTGGAATTGTGTTGCATTTTATAAACGAATGCAATATTCATTGGTGATAATGGAAACGCTACAGTTTCTATTTTGGCCAAAAACAAAAACTCCTGCGTGCAGGTGTAGGGGCACGATGTGAGGTGTTATATTGACTGAGTCACACCGTAGAGACAATCCAAGTTGATTTTGTTTGCGAATCTCCACCTGGACGTATTATCCTTATTTCGGCCGACGTGGTAGTTCTGCTAAATGCTATTGATTTGTTGGGATAATACAGAAGACAATTGGCTTTGAAAGAATCATATTATTTAATATAGTAACATTTATAACCTCATTGTTAAGTGCTTGACTGAAGCAAATCAACGCTTAACAGGTCTACTAATAGCTTTAACGAAAAATGATGGCAGCCTTTGTCCTATCTGGCATATTGACAGCTTAATTTAAAATTCTAAAAATATTTGAATATATTAGATTAAAAACAGACCGTGACCTAAGTCTATCGTAATTACATATCTAATCCGAGCAATTAGCCGCGGTGCTGTTTCCTGATCGGTAAACAAGCAACAACAGTAATTTGCTAAACCAATAATAACGAGGTTCAGTTTTAATGATAGGTCCCGAACTTTTTGTGCACCGTCTCAAACGCCGCTCTTGAATTATTCATCGTTGCATCGAGGCCTTTCTATGTTGTGACGATACGGCTAAGCTACGATACGACTATGTTACGATAGGATTAAGTTACGACACGGTCGCTGAACTACTTTACGTAATTTTAATAAATCGCGTAATCAACACGCAAGCTATTTACGTTTTTAGGAACTCCTTTTCAGAGTTAGGGTAGATTAATCCCAGTGTCTCCGTAGCGGTCATAACTAGCAAATATAATAATTTCACAAATATAACATAAATAATCGTGATATTTAAAAGGGGTCCGAAAACTGCCAAAATATATTCGTGTTTGCTTAATCAGAAACGTTTTTTAGGGTTAGTTGCTAATGGAGTAAAAACGAAAGCGAACGATACACGCCCGAATGAATTTTAATGGCATTCAGGGTTTGGAACGACAGCGCAATATTTTGATAGCGCGTTTTTTTGCAAAAAAATATTCATTCTATAATTCTAATTTAAATATTGTCGTTGTATGCTGGTGATATTAACGGAGAAAATAAAGGCATTGATTAAGTTTGTGCTGTATTTATATAATATTAAAAATAATTGGTAAGAACTATATTTAAAAGGGGGACAAAACATGGGAGAGGATAGGGGGAGGGGATAGCCACCGCACGCACACATAAAAGTGTCGTCTTAAATTCCGCCCAAACTGCTTCCCGAATACATCGCGCTGCGCCGAGGATTCGAACCCGGTTAGATCAGTAGCCGATATCACGTATTGTGATGTTATAATTTGTAACGATTTACGCAAGAAAATAGACATCATACTTTTATTGGTTACCGAAACAGGAAAAACGTCCAAGAGCGTTTTAATGTTACAATGGGCACACGAGTAGGCAGCGGGCAGCTGAGTACCTACTGACGCAACCTGGTTGTGCAGATGTCCATGGGGACATCTGTACAACCAGGAGGCAAGCAGATGCGTTGCCGGCCTTAATGATGAGTTTAGGCCATCGGGAAGTCTCACAAGCCGAACGAAACGCGACAAGAATACCATCACTAGACGTGACCGCATGCCGCCACTACACGCCGATCTTATGTTAGTACTAGTACCCGGACGCGCCGGCCTATTTCGGCTTCAAGCATGGCACTACCTCTCAAGTAAAGCGTGCCAAAACACGCTCGTATGGAAGGGTTCCGCGTCTGAAATCATATGACTACGTTTGTCATCGGTCATAGAGTTACCGTAGCGCTTTTGCGAGACCAATGCGATCTCTTCTTTGACGCGCGGGTTCGAGTCCCAGGTGAGTACTTCTTTTTAGTTTTATATTTGTTCATATGTTCATATATTTATACATACTGAGATTATTTTTTATTCTCTCTATACCTGCGAGATATATTTTCGTACAATTACTCGAACATGGTACCCATAGCAAAAATGCTGTCTGAATGTGTACATGAATTAAAAAAAATTAGTTCGACTTCACACGTATGGGAGCCACCCCTAAAATTTAAAATTATTGTTATTTTAGATACCAAAAATAAAATGTATACCCAACACATAAACGTACCAAATTTCATGCATTTTTGTTCTTCCTAGACCACCCTAAAAGAATAAGTAAAAGAGCCATATTACATCGAAACGAGTCGATGGGACACGTGCGAACCAGACTTTAAACTCCTTTAAGGGCACACACATACTACCAGATTCGGTATTTCCGAACCGATTCGACTTACGGGCCTTCAAAAAAGGCGTACTCATTCCTCAAAGGCCGGCAACGCTTCTGTGAGCCCTCTGTTGCAGTTGTCCATGGCAGTCGTTAACTGACAAAACCGTAAGCGTATAAAGTTATGTATATGTTGAAATATATGTTTAGCAATTGTTTACTTTACTCATTACATTAGCGTAGGTCTGCGAGTAACTATAGTGGAAGTCAGTTAGTCAACAACGAACGGTCAGCTAAAGCTCTTAAACCGTTTCGCCCCCACCCAATGCACTGAGGGTTTATTTATTCCGGGCGAATCCCTTTAAAACGCCTTCCAGGGAGTACGGACGTTTGATATAGATTAGGGCCCTCGAAGCAAACGTTGCGTACTACTATTACTGAAGGAAAACGTTCAGTTCAAAAATGTACACTATTCCCTTTATTTATCTATAATATACTGTAAATAATTTAGGAGCCTTTCCAGATTACAGATATTTAGATAACAGACAGGTGTTACAGCCTCCGCTCTTAAAGCTCGCATAAAGTAAGTTAGTATTTTCTTGCATTTATCTTGCAAGATACTTAATACCTGCGATCATCAGGCCTTTAATAGAACAGGCCATCTTTTATCACATCGTCTTCGTAAACAATAAACGCGAGCAGAAAATCTGAAAAGGTGGGATCTTAATAGAACTGCGTATTTCTCATTAATAACCACAACACTACCACATTCACTCACAATCATTTTTCACTTAAAACGCTTGCACCATTTGTGTAGGTTGTGGCAAAATGAAAGACGAATGAACGGTTCGATGGTTAGTGATGGACTGAATAATTTATTATTTATAATAAAAATGTTAAGCGCTAGATAGGCACAATATCGAAACGTATGTTTGTACGGTGCTTTACGCGTACACCATCTTAATGATGGTGTAAGGGGGTGCTAGATTGATATATTTAATACTTATTTAAGAAAGGTGCGGTCGAGCCTATTGCCTATGATTTAAGGTCATCGCGCACTTCCTACGCGGTGCAGCATTGACTCTGTGTTATGTTTGTATAAAAAAATATCATATATAGCATATCTAGAATTAGCTAAATCTTTGAAGGTTTCTGGAAGAGACGTGAAGATCCCAATGTGCTTTTCATCAAGTTCGAAGAAATGAAGCGGGACTTGCCGAACGTAGTCAGAAGAACCGCCAAATTCCTGAACAAAACCCTCACCGACGAAGACATTTACAAACTCTGCGACCATCTCTCCTTCCAGAAGATGAAATCTAATCGAGCTGTCAATTTAGAAGCTATATTGGAGAAGTCTTATGGTAAAACCTACCTGGAACAAACCCCACTACGGTTCATTAGGAAGGGGGAAATAGGAGATTGGAAGAACTATATGTCGGATGACATGTCGCGAAGATTTGACAATTGGGCCGAACAGAATATAAAAGGGACTGAGCTAAGTTTTGAATGATTTTAGCTTTAAATATTAGAGAAATGAACCGAACATTCTTTGGTAAGAGTTATGCCAAAGACAACATCCATCTTTCGGATTCATCTAAAATTCTGCACAAAGTTTTGATAAAATTACTTATAAGATAATACTGACTCATAAATTTATAATGCCGGCGCCAGACATAGCTCGAAGTGTTTTTGTCCTTGAAGACTACAAAGTTCTAAAAAACTGCGCAGCTACACGAAATGCCTGGCCTCACTACATGGTCATTCAAATGAAGCTATGTTTGGCGCCGGCATAAAGGGATTGCTTGGTCTGCTTCTCTATGGAGTTATTACATTTTTATAGTATTAGACAAATGTATTCTTCATTAGTTAAATGTGTAAACTTATTAAAAATATATAAATAAATCTTATTATAACTTACTAGAAATAAAATAATATATTATGAAAGCATAAAACAATTATAGTTTATAAGTTTTTATATCAATAAATTAAAACAATTAAGTTAATTATAAATATGAAACGATTATGATTTTTTACAAATTGTAACGTCTGATTTTTTATTTAATATTGTAAGGAAGGAGATAAATGAAATAAAATAAAAAATTTCAACGCTTTTTATTTTCACAATAGTGAGAACATTTTTCCGTGAAAGATTTCCACTTAAAAGCTTTGCTTACGAGTGAGCATTAGTATTTACAACTATAAAGAGTTTTACAAAATCCATTGTTCATACATAATTATATTGACGCCCTTCTTTACTTTTGTTTTATATTACGTAAAAGCAATATGCATAGAGTTCAGGAATTATCTATTATTAAGTTACTCATAAATAAAATTTAAGTGTCTATTTGGATAATTGTAAAACAGGTAAATAAAAACAAAACTGTTACAGAGTTGGCACGGTACCAGCTCTAGGAAATATTTTGACATCTATTTTACACTACATATGAAGTAAAAGGGAACGTCAACGTATACATATCCAGTTAACTATATCTAGAACGCAAATCACTCAGACTATAGGTCTATAATCTGAGGGAAATTAAAATTAAGTACAACATGTAATCTCAAAAAGACTAGAACGTTCTTAATTGACTCACAACATTCACTTATGCGGTGATTTACGAGTGAAATTTTATAATAACATTTAACATCGTGCTTATCCATATTTAATCTATACCTAATTAAACCTGACTTAAGAATATATTTTTTTATTATATTTACATTATAGGTTTTCTAAATTAAATCTAAAGAACATTTATTTTATATATTTAACTATGTTGACGTGTTTGACGAGAGCCAACTTAATACTTCCATGTTTTTATATATGTTCTCATTTGATTAATATATTAATAATAATTTAGTTAACTTATAAAACTTTACTATGTATCAAAGTTCGTGACATTTTCAGGACTCTGTCGTCTTGGCAGATATTCCGTAAAACCACATTCGTTGTAATAATAGAAAAATATAAGTATTTTTTTTTAAATTAATATACCTATTACTGACTTTTGAAATCTTCAATAGTTCGAAAAAATAAAAAAGTGCAAAACAGTTTACTTATCACCTATTAAATTTAAAGAAGGAGGTGCTGCTATATTAGAAGATAATAATAAAAATCACCACAATCTTATTGAAGGGCCTCCATCTCATTCTTGGCCTGCCACGATGTCGTTTCCCATTTGAGGTCCATAAAGTGGAGATTGTGACTTCTTGAGTGAGAGATATGCGGCAGACATGTCCAGCCCAACCTTATTTTAACTTGGCCGCTGTTTGGGCCACATTGGCGTTATAATTACGTAATAGAAAAAGGTTCTTAATTGCTGACCAAATTTTCTTAAAATTAGTAAGTGTGGTTAATTGGGTGCTCTTAAATGTAACTTCGTAAATACATTTCTCAGTGTAAAAAAACTGTTCAGTTATAAAAAAGGTTTATTCACGGCTGTCACTTAGTCGGAATTAAACGCGATAATTGATATCGCATATATAAATAAAATAATGCAGTTAATTTTTGGCTATACTTATGTAACAGATAAGTGAATAAGTCATGAGTTAAATAGGTATTTTTGCCTGTCCTAAGCCAGGACTAAAGTGTGAAGGGATAACGGACCATAATCGTGCGTCCACGCTAGTATGTCCATGCATTCCGTACACAATTAGTTAACTTTCTCTTAATCTCACGTACTTAATGGATATTTACATTAAATGTTATTTTTTTTCATCAAACATGATCATCAAATATCAGGACCCCGAGTATCGTACGTGCATTACCAATCAACCTGTATATATCAACCATTATTTTATTCCCCTTATTTCCGAGAAGGCGTAAAGGAAAAGAAAAGCCAAAAGATTATTTAAAAATGCTTTAACCCTAGAAATGGATTATTCTATATTGAAGGACTTTGATTGAAAAATTTTTTGCGTATAAACACAACAGGCCTTTGAGAAATTAATGTGCTCTTTGTTTAATGGTTCCATATATTAATTCGGAAACACCGGAGATGGCGACTGGAAATTACACTTTCTAAAAAATTATAGAATACTAGTAATATTATACTAGTTAGAAGACTACTAGTTCTAGAAAAAAATGGTCTTGCTCTAGTTCTTTTTAAATCGGTTACCTTTTACACTTTTACCAAAATTATAACAAAATCCATCGCTCATCCAAGACTGACCGATTCCATTTTCGTAGCTTCATTAATCCTGAATCGACACTAACATTGCTCGCCGAAAAGAAATTTATTATCTTATTAATCGCAAGAATAACTTATTGTTTCTTACGTATAAGAAAATCGCTTAGAAATTATTTGGAACAATAATTATTACTTAGTTAGAACCACTATCGTTTTTTGATAAATCTTTAAGTAAATTAATAAAATAATTGAAAGTGTATTGGAAAATCAGTCATAAATTGCGCAAATCAATTATGTGATTCTGTAAACGATATTTATATATTAGAATTGTAAAAATAAATCCGTATAAAGCTTAGAACATTTATCTAGAACGAACGACTATCTAAAAACATCTATCTAAGATTAACACTATTTTCATAACTGGTTTTTTGTTTCATATATTTTTTTGGTGCTTACTGTGACTGCTATTTTAGCAACTTGGCCTGAGCGGAGTTATCTGGCACTCTAGATATGATGTCAGATTAGAAATATCTATCGCTATAATCATAGAAAAACCCGTTTTATCGCTTTAAATACAGTAACGGCTTTGGCCTTAAATTTAAATTAATATATTAATACAAATGACACCATATATTAACGACTAGCTGTGTCCGCGAATTCGTTCGCGTCAAAGTAGGTAAAGAAAATAGATTAAATTATAGCGTGATAATATACAGCCTATAGCCATCCTCGATAAATGAGCTATATAACACTGAAATAATTTTTGGAATCGGACCAGTAGTTCCCGAGTCTAGCGCGTTGAAGCAAACAAACTCTTCAGCTTTACATATGAAAAGTATAGAATGGAACGTCAACCATATGTATGCATTTTAAATTCTGTAATGGCATTAAATGAATAAGCACTATGCGAAAATAATATATTAAATATAATTTATTCACAAATAGATAAGGAAACTGTATATTACCTCCTGTTTCATACTCGTTTCTGACGAATTTGCCGCTAGAACGAAATTTTTTCATATTAAATTTAATTTTATCAAAGTTGTATTAGAAATTTTGTAGAGGGCCTATATGAATTGGGCCTATATCAGTGAGTCAAACACTTAAAGGTTTTTATATTATTTCTATAAGAGTATCATGACTTTAAGTAGAGAACAACCAAGAAACCCGTCAAAGATGCCATTTATTAAAGTAAAATAAATCCATACCAGATTGCGGTTGACTAGTGGGTTTGGCAGGTTGCGCGCTCGTGGGGGGCGTGCCGTCAGCTTTGTCCGGGCTCTCTGTCTCCGGCACTAGCTGCACGTTCGATAATCGCTTCTGTTGGAATATTAAACAATTATATGTTTAATCTAGAAATAATTGTTTTATTTTTTAGCTTATTTGGATACCATAATAAACAAATGGGCAGGCCTCATCATCGTCATTATCATCCACAGCGCTTTTTCTCCCACAGCTGGGCAAAGGCCTCTCCCCGCCCGTCCCATTTCTTACGGTCTTGAGCCAATCTGGACCAGGAATGCCTATATTCACCTAATTATAACTGACTACCGATACCCACATCTCAGTCATAACACGATATATCAAGACACTCATCACTATGACGTAGATATATTGATTTCAGAAATACGTAATATATTGTGGCAAAATGTGAAGTCAAATGGCAGTCATGGTCTCAACTCAACACAGTATAGCCTCAAAAGGTAAACTTAACTAATAGCGCCTGAACGACCGAACTTTCCTCGGATAAAACAACGTTTTTTAAAAATGATATCTAGCTAGATCAATTAATCGTCTCCAAAACTCCCTGCATGCAAAATTTTATAAAAAAAATAGATAGATTATGGGGTAAAACATTACATAAATATTTCCCAGGGCCATGAGCAAAAAGGGTATGCATATTGCTCAAACCGCTGGCAATGTACGAGTACCTGCAATCATTGATAGTCCAGGTCTATGGACTAAATTGATAGTCACATATTTAGCCGTTTACTCTTTGCCTTTTGTCACTTTTAAACAACACACAAATAAGTCCTAAACTATTGAAATAAATACCAGTTTGATCAGAAAAATATTCTGCACAACATATCAAAATGGGCCCTTCAAACGTGTACCTAAATAATTTTAATTAGTTAAAAACAAAATTTGATTAGAATTTTTGAATGGATTCCTTTTAATATGTTGTGCAGAATACTTTTCTGATCAAACTGATATTTATTTTAAGAATTCCGTACTTATAAGTGCGTCAATAACTAAATTGATTAGACTTTGATTAATATAAACATACCAAATTATCCTCTTGCATTTGTAGCCATCTTCTGTCCTCTTCACTTTGATGCTGCTGTCTCGCCAGCTCCGCTAAAAGCCTCCTTTCCACCGCTTGCTCCGTATCGAACTCGGGACTCTAACGTCATAGGAAAAAAGGTTATTTTCGGATGCACACACGGAGTAACTTTGTAGTTAGTAATACTGTCACCGTATTATCATACAAACATTTGTACAAACATTTCAACCAACGCTCCATAAGGTCGTTCACCGTGCACCGATATTTGGACAGATCGTTACCAACCACAAAGTTAGTTCTCATATATTGTTATTGACTTGAAATCACATTTGAAACGAAAAATAACAACTGCATATCCACTAATATTTAACTAAAATTATGCCAGAGCAAACAAATTAAAACAAAATTTTATAAAACAAAAGCCTAACAAAATTAATCAAATTTTAACTAACTACAAAAGGCACATGGCAAGTTTTTGATTTAAAATTCTCATATTAGATAAGAAAGAACTTTTAGCTTTTTTAATTGACAAAAATAATGCAAAATTGCGAGTCGTGTGCGGTCGAAGATTTCATATGTGACTTCGAAAATAAAATAATGTAAATAAAAACCAGATCTACCGGAGTACCCAATTGACACAAAAACACTCTGGAAAAGAAAAAAAACAGCCTCTTAAAACTAATAAAAGGTGAGGATCGGACAAGGAATAAGGATGGAAAAATCTATTTACACATTTATACCCAAATTCATCCTCTTTTTGGTGCAGGTTCCAGAATTGTTCAGCGACGACTGGCGTTTTAAGGAGATCAGAACATAGAGATATAATGCCCGGTTGTTGGCTCAAAGTACCGTCTCCGTCAAATCTATCGCACAATTCGTTCAATAGTCTGAATACTCGTTGGCGCATTAGCAGTGCACATTTTGAATTATCCTAAAATTATTTAAGATTTATTATTTATTTGTTTGATAAGGTAAGTCACAGTCAATATAATTTTCTTTATTTCTATAATATACATTACGCCTATTATTTTTTTTAAAATTTACTTACTTATCTCAACTAACACCTTAAATGTGAAAATATTTAAATAAGCTATCTAATCTTATCTAATAACAGCTGGATTCTTGATGAGTACTTTACTCATCAAGAAGAATCCTATGAGCCCACCCTCAATAGGATTATATAATTATGTAACAAGTTCCCATGGCCACCTTTGCAGCTCTATCACATCAGACCCTGGATACAACCTAGAGGCAAAGTACTTGTCAAGAGGAATCAAATGAGCTCAAACTCGATGGTGTTATATCATTGTATAACAAAGTTTCCATGGCCGCCTTCCACCTTTACTATCAGACCCTGAATACCATCTAGAGGCAAACTACTCCTAAAGTAGGATCAATGCAGCAATAGCTCAAACTCAATGCAGTTGCATTTTTTTATAATGAAATTGCTATGGCCACCTACCAGCTCCATCATCAGATCAGTTCTACTTCATCAGAATCTTGCATTGTCATGTGATATACATATGTGTACAAAATTTTGACTTAATCAACCATCGCAAAGTGAGTCTAATTTAGCTATCTAGGTTTGATTACAAATAGACAATCGGACAGGTGACGGAAATTAAATCTTGTAAAGAGTATACTTACGGAAAAAACTGAGCTATTAAGCATTTGTTGCATAAAAATAAAAACTTTCATATGTAAGGCAGTCGCTCCATACTGCTGATATTGACTGTCAAACAATTTTGCATGCGTTTCGCTCTGAAATCATTATATAAATATATTAATAGAATTATGTTAAATGGGCCATACAAAAATTAAGCAATGATATAAAGTCACTATAATTTTTAATGAAAAAATTTTTTTTTTTTTTAATTAAATGATGAAGAAACAATTTCACCAAGACAGCATTTTTTTTACTCCAACATACCTGTAAAGTTAACATCATCCACACTATAAGCATCAAACTGTGTTCTATTTGTGGTTCTAATTTAGTTAATTCAATTTCCACAATTTCTTTTGTCCCTTCTATCCAAGAATTTATATTCTTGCTAGAAAAATAAATAACGCACAATTGGTAAGAATAGTTCAAATGTTACATCTTTAATATTCATAAAACAAGATTGTATCAACATATGAATCTTGTTCCCACTAAATGTCATTCCATATTGTATCCAAGTAGCAGCATAAAATTGTATATTTTGGAGTAATCATTAAACAATTTTAGAATCTTAGATAAATATGAGTGCTAACTCTTTCTAACTTGTTGGTCCTTCTAGTGGTTGCACTTAATAATAAAAATGACCTGTCATTATATCCTACTGGTTATAGTAATATCATTTGCAGTGGGTGAGTTATACATTTTGTTTTATCAGTATAGAGTACACTTTTAGACAATAAAAAAAAAATTGTTTACTGCTAGTTGTTTATGTTTTACTTCATATATAAAAAGAAAGATCTTAATTGTAAATAGGTACAAGAAGAGTATATTAAATTAGGGCAAGATTAAAATTACAACAAAAACTAATTTAAGTTGTTTAAAAATAAGACATTTTTATGTTCTTACCATTTATTTTGTTTTTGAAATTGATTTAACAAAGAGGGAACTAGATACCTAGTAGTTAATTTATGGTTAAGGTACAAACTTCTAGAAAATTTTGTGCTTGAATATTATGAATTGCATTATGTTAGACAAATTTTAAGTTTATATAAACTCCCACTCCTCTTCTTACCCTCTCTCCCTCGACACACTCCCTCCCCCACCTCCCCCTACCTCCCCCAAATCCCCTGCTGGCCTTCTGGTCGTGCAGATGTCCATGGGCGCCGGTAGGCACTTCTGTGCCTGCTGCCTGCTCGTCTGCCCCTTGTAACATTTAAAAAAAAAAAGTAGGTTTAAAGTAAGACTAAGTATACAGACACCTTAGTTTCAACGTTCTCTATCAGCCAATCTAAGAATTAATTCGATGCCTTCATCCAACACTGAATTACAGCTATTTTTGTCTTTTTAATTAAAATAAGTTTTTGGTAAAAAAGACAAGGAACAAAATAACATTAAAATAGCACTTTTTCACACATTAAATCACTTGATCGACTTCACTTATAATTAAATACATAATTTTTTACTATAATGCCGTTTTTATCGAATTATAAGCAGAATAAATCGTAAATGATAAAAAGTTTTTTTGCGATTTCCCAAAAATCTGCTTTTTTGAGTTAGGTCAGTTTGTTATTTAGCGTGCGAATTATATACTAAAATAAAGCTTTTTTTAATATCGCTTTCAATATCTACTTACTAAAGATGTGGCTAGACACCTATGTAATTCCCAATAATTATTCTATTATACAAGTGCAGCCCGACTCCATATAATTTTTTAACCATGTGACCCTTACCTGCCAAAAGGTTGATGACCTCTGATCTACCTTATAAGACAGTAGAAAGATGGCCTTTAAGAAACATCTATTATTTATTCCATGTCTATACTATTGTTAATTTGTTTTTTTATATCTATACTCTACACTCATAAATAAAATTGAAGAATTTGTTTGCTTGAACGCGCTAATCTCGGGAACTACTTGTCCGATTTGAAAAATTGTTTCAGTGTTAAATAGCAAAGTCTCGGGTACAGCTAGTGTAAATATACCTGGACTGTTATGGTAATACATTGTAACAATAAATAAAGTTGAATAATTTCCGTCCCAACATAGACATCATTGTGTAATTTATATGTAAATACAAATTTTTAAGCTTGTAATAGATGTAGGTAAGCAATTAGTCTTGAGTAACTCGTACGAATCCATTATGTTGATGATTTGCTCATAGCAGCAAACATACCAGCCTTATAACAGGTGCAACAAATGTATTAATGATACACCAGTTTTGAATGAGGAATGAGTTATTTGTATTCATTATGGTTACAAGGCAAGGTACTTTTAAGAGTTACAGTTTATTTTAATTCCGTAACTTCATATGTATGTAGTTACGGAATTAAAAGATATATTTCTATATTACTCTACTCTAGATCCGGCAGACGCTGCCCTGCCCAAACGTTGGGTTACTTATTTACTGTATTCTGTTGTAGGATAATAGCATATAGTAATAAGTAAATAAGTAACCTAACCCTATAATACTATTCCCGTACCCGATCCCGTTTCCGTTTCGCTTCAGTTTCCGTTTCCATTCTGTTCCCTTTAGGTTCCTTTTGATATCTGCACCGAAGCATCTGTGATATTCTGTCAATGTTATGTGAAAGGCCATAAAATTTCATTTGAAATTATTCAATAGGGTGGTCAAGTATTTATGAGTTTTCCAATTTCCAGCTCATTTTCTTAATTTTTTTCCATAAGAACCTTCTCCAGACACTAACAAATACAACAGGAAAATAATTATGTAAATATATTTATTTCTAACTGTAATATAGTCATGATTCCGAATAACAAAACGAATGTTGATATTAATTTAGATCTAAAAACGACTTTGTTACTTATAAGTAAGACTTAGATTGAGCGTTCTAGAACAGAAATTAAATAAAATAAGATTTGCTTTAACCTTAAGACTTTATTATTGTAGAGACAAATAAACTCACTTATTTAATAATTAAATGCATTTACATATAAAGTACGTATAACGATGCTTATCAATATTGCTTCTTGTTATATTTATGCATTTTTCTTTATTACTAACTGACTGTATTTACCTACAACGGGGTTGGAGGATTGTAAATTTGCAAACAACTCCTTCATATTTGGATGTTACTTAATGAATAGTAAAATTTATTAAAGAGTTGATATTCAGTAGTCAACATCTTCAAGCTATGTCACCACTCAATGCTTGGGTCCAGCTACGAGAAGAATCAACAAGAAACTTGTTAACCACTCTTTTAGAAATTACCGATACGGCCTTAATTGGTTCATTGATTATATACAATGTATACATCACTTTTCAAGGGATCGGGAAAAATTTCAAATTAAGGAGAGATTAAGTTTTACTAGTCTTGAATTATTATCGACTGTACTTATGATTTCACCTGACTTTAGCCATATAAGTATGTTTACAATATAGCCCCAACGAGGGGGTTAGCACTCCCCTCTCGTTAGCTTCCCCCAATTTTTTCGTTTGTATCATCCCTTTAATCAGCGTCGTCTGTATTAAGCTATATTTTACTATATCTATGTTATACCAATCACCCCAATTTTTATTTTAAATTCTGTGGTTACCTTTATATGTTCCGAATGGAAAATAACTTTGTACTGAATAAAAATAAGAGAAATTTAATTTCAAAGGATGAATTAGAGGTTGTGAGCATATCTATAAAACATTTGAATTGTGAAAGAAGACGTAAGAAATTCAATACTATAATATGTAAAACTTAAGAAAAGCGAGCATAGCTGCAGGTAAAAACGAGTATAGTAATAATACAAAAAATGTAGCAAGAATTAGCTGTATGAATAAAATTAACGTTAATGATATTAGATGGAAAGTGGGCCGAATCACAAAGCTTTAGATTGCCCTAGGCTTTATTGAATAGCTTAAAAGCTGCACTGCGGCAACGGCGGCTTTTGATGAAACTTTATCATTTTAGCAGCCTCATATTTAATAGACGAATATGATGATGATGTTACTAGAAATTTACGGTTTTCGGAATTTTTCCTGCTCTTTTACTTCAAGATATATTCTTGCCAAATTTCATGTTTCTCGGACAACGGGATGTACCCTATGGGTTTTGATTCCGTTTTTGAATGTACTTGAATGGGAAATACGACACAAATGACCATATCTTTTGATTACGTATAATTAGAGGGTTGATTTTTACACAGCTCCAAGAGATCACAGGCCTCAGTATTTGGAATAAATTTTAACTTTTAACCTGCACGCGTTTCTAAGTAAAAGAGTCTTGACGAACAAACATACAGACAGACGAACATAGAGTGTTGCAAGAACAAATCTAGAGTTTTCGGATTTTTCCTTTTACTTGTGCTACAAGATGAAGGTTCTTGCCAAATTTCATGATTCTAGGTCAACGGGAAGTACCCTATAGGTTTTGGTTCCCATTGCAAACGGACACATCTTTTGAATGCCTTGTGTTTATGTTAATTTCAACTTTATAGATCTACGGGTTTCCGAGAAAAAGGATCTTTACTGACAGACGGACAACAAAGTGATCCTATAAGGGTGTCTTTATTCCTTTTAGGTACAAACCTTAAAAAAGAACAGTCATAGAAATTCAACGATTAATATACTCATTTCACAATGGAATATGATTGAAAATGTATTATGTAATATAAGTTTATAAGTTTATTTCTCGTGTTATTTACTTAACACTCAACTCACTGTTCGTGGACAGCTTTTCTTAATACAATGTTGCAACTTCTAATTACATATAGCACGTAAGGACAGCGTGTTTGTTCCTTCGCGTTGTAACTTGACACGCCATGTGTGCGTAGTCTATAGGGGCACTTGGAATAAATATGGCTTCATAGGTATAGGTAATATTCGCACCCCTTGTCTTTTATACTAATATATATATATATATAGAGTTGAAGATTTTGTATTTTTGTTTACTTGGACGCGATAATATCAGGAACTACTGGTCCGATTTGGAAAATTCTTTCAGTGTTATATAGCCCATTTATTCGAGGAAGGCTATAGGCTATATATCATCAGGTTACAATTTTTCACCTAATTATACGTGGACAAAGTCGCGGGTAACAACTAGTCTGCTATAAATAACTTTTAAACGCTTACTTAATGTTTAAATCCTCAAAAACATATAATTTCTAGCATCGGTAGGTCAACGGTTACAGACTATTTCTATGATCTGTTGTTACAGAGTAATTTAAAATCCGAACGGTGCTTATTTCAACGCTTTACCTCGCTTTTGCAAATGAGTGAATAGGTTCATTCTACACTTTATTAAGTGTGACTGCGGTCAAGCGCTTGCCTATCTCCAATAAAAAAAAAAAGCCATATAATAAAGTAAAAGTCTTATTTGTTTATTCATATAGACTTCTTTGTAAGCAATCATGAACGTGATATGTATAATATTATTGTTATTTTTCAAATCATTATTTAATAATTTGGTTAGTTAACAGGGTACCTCGACCTGCACTGAGAAGAGCCCACAAAAAAACTCAGTCGGGTAATTTTTTTGTTATAACAATTTTCACGATAACTCAGTTTTGGTTAGAGCAATTTATTCCCAAGCGTTGTCGTCATTGGATGATGATACGATCATTTAAATTATAATAGGAGTTTTGAAATAGTTTACGTTTTATAAGTGGTTTGAATTTATTTAAAGGCGTCTCCTAGAATGTCAGAGGTATTTAATTAAGCATTCGAATTGATTTTTTTTAAATGTGATATTGGTAAGTAATGTTTTTGATTTTGTTAGCCACAAGTTGTAGCAAAATTTTTTTTTTTTTTTTTACGAAACACTGTATTAGGCGCCTCGCGTATTTTCATTACTTTTTAAATTTCGAACATTACTTTCGCACCTTTTTACTCAAATTAAATGAAAGCCTCATTTTAAAGCATAATATTTTTAACTTATTCGCATTAACTTTCTATTTAAAATAACAAAAGAATGTTTCGCGATTTAGAAAAAAAAACCTTTTCTTAAGAGCACAATACTATAAGCATAGTGTCCGCCCTTATCTATTTTTTTTTCAAGACTAATTTAACCGAGCTAAAAAAACTTTAGGGAAGAGGTTTAATATTAACTTTAAGCACAATACTTTGAGGTCAGTGCATCTTTATTTTTTTTTATAAAAAAAGAACACTTATTAATTTAGTAAACTAACCTGAACAGCGCGCGTAGATGAGATCGCGCAAACGCAGAGCGCTGCGAACGCGAGGGAACGCGCGGCCATACTGCAAGCGCTAACTGCACTGATTACTGCACGACTGCACTGCGCGACTAAACTTAGTAAGGCTGCTTTCATACTAAACGTTTCAACCGCCAACTTTTAGCACCAGCGTAAGGCTATATTCAAACCAAACGTGTTTCAGCCGCCAATTTTCAGTGAGCTCACTATAAGCCCTAGTTCACCTAGCACTGTAAGGCTGTGTTCAAACAAAATATGAGGCTCTTTGACGTGGCAACTCTACAGTAGAAGCTTGGACTGAATTCTGTACGACCTTCAGTCGCCATCATCCTGGGCTTTAGGAAACAAGATAATGTGGCGCTTCGCTGGAAAATTAAAAAAATTGTTGAATAAAAAGAAAATTTATACAACATTGTGAGCGAATATCCTGCAAATTCCTTTCGGGACTTCCTTAAGACTGTGAACGCTAGTGTAAGGTCTCGTATACACCAATATTAGAAATAATCGCACGGTATGTTTGCACCATTACCCAAAAACAACTGTATGAAATTTTAAAATGTAACTAAATGTATGTTTTAATTGTTTACACAAAGTACTTGTTATTCATACCAGAACGTGTTGGTACGTCGGATTCTCTTTCAAAATCACTTTCGGCGGGGGCATTGGAGTGGGCGATCTTTACAAACTTTGGCAATATTTGATAACATACGCCCAAAGTTGCAATGTTCCCGGATTTTACGTAGGAGAAAGTTTTAACGTTGACTACACTAAAACTATTTTGCTTCTTCAATAACTAACTCAAGTTGATATTTTTAATTAGCTTATTGTGTCCCACAGCTGGGCAAAGGCCTCCCCCTTCTTCATCCATCTTCCTCTTTCTTAGCGGATGTCAACTAACTATAAACTATCACCTTGACACTTGACAAATCTATCACTTGACAAAGTTCATGTTTATACGTCCCGTGGTTTTCGAGATTTCTTGTTTGGTGACTTGATTGATAATTATCGTTTAGATATGATCATTTTCATCAAAGGCAGATCAAAAAATAATCAAGCTGGTAGCAACCTTTCCTACTGTAATGTAGGAAATAAGTGTAAATGAAACATCATATCCTTATCAATAATTAAGGACGGATTGGATTTTTTCATCAGACTTCGACGTCACGCAGATAATGTGTAATAATAACCTCACCTTCGAAAAAAGTTTGAGGATCAGTACCGTAGCGGCTCTTTACGAGGGTTCAACGTACGTTTTTACCAAGCGATATGGGTCCTACTATAACAATATTTTGTACGACAGTCCGAAAGTGCGGCAAGACCGTTACCACTATATAAATATCAGTATGATCAGAAAATTATTGGAGTTAATTTGTATTTTTAAGTATGTTAAGCTTATTTTTAATAAGCTTATACAACACATCTTTACTTATTTAATATGGTAGATTATTATTATATAACTGAGGCCCTAGCACGAACATTTCCAACCCTTCAAAGTCGACTTTGTTTAGGATGAAAATATTCGTGCCAGGCCAACAGCTGACCCTTCTTAGTATTAACGCGGGTTGCATTAGCGTGACTTTGAAGCGTGACACGATTAAGACTACCTCCTGTGGGCCGAGCACACGAACATTTTCCTCCCAAGTACACGAACTTTTGTAACCGAAAGAAATCGCTTCCAAATAGGCCCTCTGCAAGTTTTAACTGTATTAAACGCTTTTATTTTCTTTAATCACTAAGAACTTCGGAAAGAATGTGATCTTCTCTACTACTGCTTCGACATTGTACTAAGTGTTTAATGAAATAATACAAGCGCAATATTCATTAATTTTTATTACACATAATTTTTTATACATACATATATAAAGTTGTATAGGTACATTTGAAGTAAATAGCATAACAATTATTATCCTTACATCTGGGTTTTTGACCCAAAACCTAATCATAGTCAGCAAACGAACGCATGCTTTTTATAAAAACGTAAAGTTTTAGAAAGATGTTTTTCTCTATACAAAATATTTTTCCTTTTAAAATGATATAAAAAAGATTTTATCTTTTGCGACTGTTTTATTTCTTACATAGTTTCAATGAGACTAATATTTTTCCAGCCATAATTGATGTAACCTATAGCTTGGTCATCTTCAATAATTGATGCAAAGGAATGTATCTCGGGGCTCTATATTTTTTTAAGCTGACATTCGGATATTTACGTTTGTCCCTTTTTATATAAAAAAATTCCAAAAATTGTAATCGGACCCGAAACTTGCGTTCGCACAGTCATGTCCAAAACCATTTACTGTCTAAACTATAATGGTCATAAAGAAAAAAGTCCACCTGGAGTCATTTTTTATAATCTGTAGTGGTTATTCATAGACATTAATACAACATCAATTCTGTACTGAGCCAACACTAGGTTAAGTTAGACTGTACCGCGAGTAGGCTGCTGCATCTGACGACGTTGCTCTTGTCTCTGCTTTATTTTCTTTTTAATTATGGAACAAAAGAGCACCAGACAGTCAGTCTTCTGGCACTTCTTAGCATGACCAATACTGATCGCGATCACGATGTTGCAGGTCGGGCAGCAACATCTCTTCTCATGCATGCAAGTTTTAACATGCCTGATCAAACTTTTCATCGTCGGGCACATATCCACACCGCAGTTGCCACTTGAACAGCGACATGCATGACCCAACGTTGCAATGTTTTCACTAATCAGATTATCTTGCTTCTCACGACTGATTTTCATGACCTTGTATCTGTTATCCTAGGAAAAAATAAAAGTATTATTATATTAATAGAAAATATACTGATACCACACAATTTTAACAACACTTATTCTTGAGGGTTTTAAAGTATGTACAATGCAGCAAACATTGACTGTGCATGCACAAAGTTTTTCTATATCCCTTTTTAATCTAGTCCTATTTATCATTTCTTTTAATATAAGTTGTCATAGATAAGATATAGTATAGAGATAATAGACAATGTCTAAGAATCCCCTTTTATCCAGTTTTTATAAAAAGTACCATCAAAACAAAATAATGATTAAAATGTAAGTTGAAACCTAATAAAAAATAGTAATTAAAATACAATCTAAGCAATTGAGATGTCAAATTATATTTTCACAAGATCTGCACACTGAATCTCAAGTCAAAGTGCAGAACAAAAAGACTGCATGCGTGGTCCTCTGATTAAAGTTCTATTAACTATATTAATTTCATAGTTAAGTATTTTTAAGTATTTTACTTTGAAATTAATACAGTTAATAGAACTCAGCCAAGTTCATTTAGAAAAAGTAAAAAAAGATGAACGTGACATAAATGTAGCTTACGATACTTTACATAGAAGTCATCGAATTTTTCTTTAAAATGCTGCTTGCACTAAATGTTTCAAGAATTAAATTTTTCTACTATACGTAAACTGTTTAATCAAACAGAAAGAGAAAAATCTTGTAATTTTTCCGATTAAAATATACGATAGGGTTACAAAAACACTGAATATTAATTTATCTGATGATGTAATGCAGGTAAAAGAGACTAATGTTTGGATACATAAAAATATAAAATTGTTAATAAACCTATAGATCTTTTGTATTCTCTCTTTGTCTCTTTGCGTCGTATTCCTTATTACTGAAGGTCGTGACCCCATTCCAGTGATCCTACTTTACATTTGTATGTGAATTTAAAAGAAATAATATCGTAGTCGTAATAGGTTTATTAAAATTTTTATTTTTATACGATTATGGAAACATTTTAATGCTATTTATATATCGGGTTTTCAATAATGCCAAAGTCAACATATTAAGAAAAAATCATTCCAAATATTTTGTAATATAAGGCCCAGGTTTTTTGGTTGTAATTTAAAAGTACTATTATTTTACGATTGAAAATTTCTTGAACCAAAGGTTATGCTACGCTATAAATTAAAAAAAAAAAAACATCTAAGCTACTTTAAAAGTTACCCTCGCTTAGGGAATAATGTAATTTATCTTCTATGAAAAAGTACTAATTTTAAAAAGTAAACATTTATAAAAGTATTTTTACTACGTATTACGGTACATACCAAAATATTGCATTTTTATATTATATCGGTTTACATCTCCGAATAAAAGTTTAAAGGCACTATAAGACAAGCCTTTTCTTATCCTACAAAATAGGTACTAAGAATGTCTAAATTGTATAGGTATACATTTTATCAACATTAACTAATCAATTTGTACAATTTTTAAATTTTCTTGATTATGGAATGTACCTACTTAACGTTTGTTTTCAAATGTTTCAAAACGATTGTACCACGTTAAAAATAATTCGGTATTTTTTAAAGTTATCTACTATTATCTGATTATAAAGGTGAAACATTTATCGAGATTATATGAATTAGCATTATTATCTTATAATTATACCTTCGTCGGATTTAATTTATCAATTTTAAAGAAAAATCCCCTTCATGATTACATCTACGTTATCTAAAATGTAAAATGCATTCTTTAATTACCAACATTTTTTTAGGTTTAGCTTAGCAACGGACTTAGATCTTACCATTGATTAAAATAGCAAACAAGGTTTGGATTACATTTTGGGGTATAAACAAAAATCTGTAATTTTGGATTGAGTTATTTCAATTCTGAAGGTGCATTATTTTAAATTATTTTTTCAATCCACTTACGATCGGAATCAATGCCTAAATGCCTTTTTCTTTTTAAATAAACAAAGATTGCTTGTCTGTAAAGTCGGTTTACAGGCAATAATTTTACATGATAACGCAGAACGCTTAGGCCGGTCGTGCTTAACTATCGTTTATTCCGCGCACTCGCTTGTACGATCGGCTCAGATGGAACGTGACAATGAGTCATGCTTTTTCGTGCGCCATCCGGCGTTCATCGATTTATAAGAATCACGTTAAAAAAGTTTATGGATACGATATGCGATACGCAGTGGCACTTTTCAATCGACGCGCGTTTGCCTGATGAAGGGCGTAAGCAGTATGAGCGTGAGGCGGTTGGGGGCGTACCTCTCGAGCAGCCGTCGCTTGAGGTCAGGCGGGTACGTCACGTAGATGTAGTGGTCGTCGTGCTCGTCGTCCAGAGCGTCCTCAGCCGCGAGCCGTTCGCCACGCGCCGGCGACGAGTGCGTGGTCATTGACACCGACCCGCTGCCCGCTACGCTACCTTCCTCAGAACTGAATGTGGCAAGAATATTTTGTTA
>JANCMC010043815.1:0-15444 GCA_024363005.1 Charaxes varanes
GTCCATGGGCGCCGGTAGGCACTTCGGTGCCTGCTGCCTGCTCGTCTGCCCCTTGTAACATAAAAAAAAAAAAAAAATTTACTAAATTTTGAGTTGTATAGTATGCTATACAAACTTTACTTTGGACACATGTCAGGTTGGAACGCTTTGGTGTGACGCCAAAAACTGACTCAGAATGGAAAAGTGCAAACTTTGTCATATGCAAAATCCGAAGCTACACACAGTGATCAAATAAGTTTTCAAATGTAACGAACGCCCTTTTTTTCTAATTATTCTACAAAAGTTTGCGCAGCTACACTAAGTACTTGGCCACAGTCAGTGAACAAATAATTGTTTATTTGAATGAAGTTCTAATGGGGCGCCGGCTTTATTACGTAGCAACAGCTATCTTGAACGTATTAGATACTTATATGGAGATTAGAATATAAGGAGAACCATCTTAACGTATTGAAGTGTCCGTCGAAATCAGCAAATAAGGAAGTCGCTACATTAGAATGAGGAAGAATTTTAAATGTTATTAGTGGTCAATTAATTATTACATACAGACCACACCGCACCGTTCCTGAAGGTAATCGGTCAATTCATAAAAGAAAAGGGAAACGGAATTGAAAAAGACCATTTCTTTTAATCTTCGAACGATAATTTGCTGTTTAGAAATGCTGCTTTTTTTGACTAAGCCCTCATAGAAGACGGGCCTCCCTAAATTCTTATCTCCATACATGCTTGATAATTTTTTATAAATTTCGTTAAGAAAAATGCCATAATGGGTCCATAATTTACTTAACAGCAAATATAATTAATTTAAAATACAAATCTGGAAAATTTATTTTCTGTAAACTTAAATAAATGTTAATGTTGTTATTCTTTATTAGAGTATGTTGCGTTTCTTATTAAGAATATTTTTAATGCATACGTTGATGAACAATACGTAATATTTTAAACTTATTCGATCAGATCTTAATGCATTCATTGATGTTGAATTTTCATTACTTGCAAAACACACATACAACACTAAATTATTGAGTAAGGTCAGCTATGTATATAAATTGGCGTTACCTAGACCTACAATATCACGTATTGTGCAATATATTAAATTTTTATTTTGTTAATATTGAAGATTGTGCAAAGATTGAACGAAAGTTTGAGGGAGTTTATTTTTTAATTCACCATATTTTTCCATTGCATCGTGTAACGTCATTATTACGCAGTATTATTCACTTATTCAGTCTGTGTTTATGTCTTGACGAAGAGTACACGTGCGCGTGCAAAGATGGAGGGAAACAAGAATCTTAAAAGTTAATTTATTGTAATATAAACATTGCACTGTCCTTATTACTGTTCAATATAATAGATCGTTTGGATACAAAACGCCATTCAATGTTATTGTAGGTCTAGGGTACACATTATATTAAAGAGTAAATGAAATGGAGATTAGAGGCTAAAATTTGTAGTGAATATTATATTTTACTTTTATGTTTTTGTTAATAACCTCAACCAGTTGGTATTTTGATAAGTATTCAGATTCTAAAACATTCCAATTGCAAAAGTTGAGGTAGATGATTTGTTTTCCGTGATCTGTGAAAAATTGATGATTGATTATTGTTATTAATTAACTCTTGGTTCGTTTTTTACATTATATCACATATCTTAATCAAAAGCGATATACATATATCTTAATTAAGCGATAGCATTGAAGTTTGTTGAATATTATGTATTGCAAAATTACTTTTCATATTATCGTCATCCATATCATAATCCATACATCGTTATTATTACATATGTAGGCAGTAGGCACTACTAAAGTGAAATGTATGTGTATCTATTAGTCAATGTAATTCCAATAGTTTTGAACGATACCGAAGTAATGAAATATATATATATAATTAGATTAAAAAGAAGTTAGTGATGGAATATTATCAACTTGGTCTTTTATGTTTTTACATTTAATATCTGCTCATATTGGGATCAGTACCAAATATTTTCGCCCACGACGTTTTGCAGACGATCGGTCATCATATAGATCATTTAGTCAAGCAGATAAAACTTAAACTTATAAAAGTACTGTATGTTTTTACAAACGGAACAGACAGACATTCCGTTCATATGTATAGATAGATTAATCGTATGCATAATAGATAAATATTGTAATGTGTCAAATATTGGATACATAGTGCATTACCACATATTATAAAGGTAACGTACGTCAGAGGTCATGTTTATATCATATTAGCTGTAACCTGCAACTTCGCCGGCGAGAATCCAGTGATTTTGTTTAACTTTGAGGGTTTTATTTTTTGTACGGAACCCTAATTATTCAGCTAAAAGGTTACGTTATTTCTTGTAAAATCAGCTGTATACCAGTAAAAGTCCCGCCCAAATAGGTCAAGACGTTTTGGAGATTACCCGGATCAAACAAATAGATAGACAGACAAAAATTTGCTATAGGAATCGTATTTATAGTCATATTTAATAAAAAACAATCATTTCGACTTTACAAACAGGCACTTCAATTTTATTTATATGTATGTGTAGACTAGCGTGCTGGTTAATGCAACATTGGAACATGTATGTCTCAATAGAGGAATTAATAATAAACATTTATTTATTTAATAAACACTTGGTTTTGAATAAGCGCCAACAAATATAGGTACTTCGACCTTTTTGTCTATAATTATGAAAAGGAAGGGTTTGTTGGCGAGAAACTGATCCGGAGAGCTTCTAAAGCTTAACTCCTCTTCAGTAACCGCCGCTGCGACGGTGCCCTCCTCTGTAACTTCTATATCAGCCTTTTGAATGAAGTTGGAAACGTATAGTGGATAGTTAGAAATCTTCGGAAACTGAGCTTCTGCGCTGTCGAACATTGCTTTCAAGCCCATATCTTCCAGCAGTTCTTTTAAATTACTAAAGTCGGAAGTTATTTTAAAACGAGGAATGTTCACAGCAACTGGACTGGCCTCGAATTCGTCGAGTAAAGTCTGCAGAGTTTTTAAGCTCACTTGCTTGAGATTGTTCAGCACTGTGTACAGCGAAACGTTGTGGAATGGCATAAAGAGTAGCATGGAATACCTCTCGCCGCTGCCGTACGGTAGCTCTAACACAAACGCCTTTATTAATCGGATACCTCGGTATTTGAACGAGCCAGTTTGGTACATCAGATTCACGTCTCCGATTTTTGCTCCTTTTGCATTATAGAATGCGCTAACTTCCGTATTTTCCGGTTGAAAAGGAATCTGCCACGACCCCTTGAAAAATATGGCATCAGTCATGATCAGGAGCGCGTTTTCAAGGTCTGCCGCGTAGACAATCTCCTCTATAATTCCGTGAGTGGCTTGACTTACGTAATCGTTTATTCTCTGAGCGGCCGCGTCGGTATTGTCGAAAGCTATGTTTTCGAAATTACTGATACCTACGTTTCCAATTTTCTTCTTAAATGCATCCAAAATCGGCAGGCTGTCGTCCACGAATATTGTCGAGCTTCTCTCTACCATGACGTCCGTTTCGTTATTCGTAGTGATAGTGTTCGCTATTTCCAAGTATTTGTTATTAAAACACTTATGACTGTGAAGTTTCAGTACATTCTTCAGTTCCGATAGGGTCGTTTCTCCGGCGCCCAGCGACGTACTCGACAGCAGGATCCACGTCGAGAGAGTGGACGCTACGAAATGTAGATCCTTTTCCTCGGCGAGTCTCAAAAGTAAATTGATGGAATACTCGTACACCGCTCTCCTAAACTGAGGTTCCGCCTTTTCCACGGTGCACTGGGTCAGTGCAGCTGGGATTAATGCACAAATTAAGAGAAGCACGAGTCCCGCCATCCCGTTCGTAGTTAACAAACGAATTTCAGATACTGACATAACAAGTCTAAATTCGTGATAAATGTTATCGAGGCGACCGCAACGAGGAAAGGTCAGCGGGTGTACGTATCGAGGTTGAATATTTGAATAATACATACACTATTTTTCTGCAGGCACGACATTTCGGTAGTATAAACAAACACAGCAGGCAAATTAAATTACTTAAAAAAAAAAAAACAATTTAGTTGCTTAGTAATAACTTATATTAAAAATTAATTAATAAAATGTTCTTTGGTACTACATAATTTGGGAGTTACCTTATTTTCTGCAATCCATCTTCACAACAATCCTGACAACAAGTCAAATAAATTATATAAATATTTAGTAAAGTATTTTATTTAAGACACAAGCAATAATATTTTCCCTTCGTTATACGAAACTGCTTGCGTTTTTACCAAGGTGCGATATGTGTCATAGCCTTAACTTTATACAGATAAGCTAACCAAGAGCGTACGTTTAAACAAATAGTTTGGCAAGAGATAAATAATTATAACACAGTATGTGGGTAATACTGGCCTTACCCGAAGGTATTATTTTATATCAAATTATTTCCCTAAACCATATTATTCTGCGGAACATTATAGCATTGCGTATGCCAAAACATCTTTTTTGCTTCTGTACATAGAATTGACACTCCACTTATTCGCCGGAATTATCTAGAAATGGAAAAGAGTTTTATATGGCCTCGTTGGTATCTATCAAATACAGTGACCCAAGTTTATCATTCGTTTACAGCTAATAAATACTGACTGTGACATCATTTTAGCATCGAGTATCGCACGAACTTCTACCGAGCAATATCGACTGTAGATATAAATACATATAACGAACATCATATATTTATCAGAGCGAATAGTGAATGTTTTCGAACGATGTTCCTCAAAAGTGTCTTCTTTGTGTCCATACTCGCCTGGGCGTCGAGCAAAGGCTTAAACTGCAACCACAACAACGCCGTCACTTCTTTTAAACGTCCGACCTATGATTTTTCGGTGCGGATTCTAGACAGAGTAGCACAACAAACCAGATACCACTTTGTGTTCTCGCCGCTGTCCACTTGGCTGCAGCTGATGTCGTTAGCGGAAGGGGCGAGAGGGCCGACCAAACAAGAAATCTGGAGAGTAACGAGATACCATCGTATGAAATGTTTCAGAAGAAAATACAGAGAAATCCTTAATTCCATGTACGAG
The DNA here is from genome assembly GCA_024363005.1 of Charaxes varanes. NCBI lineage: Eukaryota > Metazoa > Arthropoda > Insecta > Lepidoptera > Nymphalidae > Charaxes > Charaxes varanes. The sequence goes on from JANCMC010043815.1 coordinate 5,042, forward strand.
CAGCTAAGTTTGATAACGCGGAGGACAAATCTAATTGCTATTGATAAAATGTTAGATGTAAAGAAATCTTACGAGCAGGAAGTGGAAAAATTTAATACGAGTAAGATTTTGTCTGTTGATTTTAACGATCCTGTGGTCGTTGCTAAAAATGTAAACGAACTAATCGAAACGGACTTCAATGACACCATTGGAGATACATTTGAAGCTGAGGATTTCAATTTAACAGTATTATTTATGACCGAAACTGCTTTCCTTAAAAGTGACTGGCTGCAGCCCTTCAATCCTGTCTACACATCGAGCGAATCGTTTTATTCAGAATTGAATATATCCATAGGAGAAGTGAGCTTAATGAGTCAAATGGGAATGTTTAATCTAACCGATGTTCCTTTCATTAATGCAAAAGTTCTAGAGTTACCTTTTGGCACAGACGGCAAAGCCTCTGCACTAATTTTCTTGCCCACTGCGGGCTCAGTCAAGGATTTGTTTTATAATTTGAGACATATAAGATTAATGACAATATTTAATCTCTTTAAGAAAAGGGGACTTCAGTTAGTGACTGTCAAAATTCCCAGGTTTAGAATGACAACAGAGGTACGAAATATTGCCGAATTGGTGTACGATATGGGCGTGAAACGAATATTTTATCCCGATATGGCCGATCTCGGAGGGATTAGCGATTATAAAGTTCATGCTACTCTTATGACACAAATAGCCGACATAGAAGTCGTAGAAAAAGGGGTGACCGTCAGCGCTGTGGCAGAATCACTTTTCCAACAAAATGGAGCTCATGCTGGTACAGAATTTCGAGCAAACAGACCTTTTGCATACCTTATAGTCGACAGAACGACAGAAGTTATACTTTTTGCAGGAATGTATCACGACCCGTCTATACAATAAATATGCGATATCTAGGAATTAAAAATTACTTATTTATTGATAACAACTTTATTTATAAATACGATTATGCTTAGTTTATACTAATATCACAAATAAGCCTCCGATACATGTATTTAATACTATAGTCAAGTAACAAAATTACATCGGAATTAAACTTTGGTGAGACATTTAAAATATATAATCTTGTGTAAATTACCCATTGGAAATAAATATTTTCCTCATTTTTTGTTACCTCATTATGTTGTCGAGCAGGTACATACATATACAATTCGAAATGTTTTTATTTATAACTATGCGAAACTAATACGAGCGTAAATATTCAATAGGATAAAATAGATAAAAAAAATGTTAAATACAGACCAACACAGAAATTTGGTCAAATGTAAGTTTTTACATTTAATAGTGAAGCAATACTGTGAATTCTTATCTTTATTGATTCGGGGTAAAACATCTGCCCCATGAATATTGGTATTCACCAGGATATTTATTCGAACAGAGCTAGTCGTGGATAATTAATTTATTTTTTTAGACATATATTTTAAGACTATTACAATTATTGTAAACGTAAAGTAAAGTAATTATGCTTAAAATTCACTTACATTGATTTCGACTTAAATCTATTATCATGATAACCTTTAAAAATAAAACAATCCTTTACTAAAAACGAATATTTCTTATACAAAATACATGTCTTTACTGTAAAATACTTATAGCTTAGTAAAATACGCTGACTACAGTACTATACATAATACGATATTTTATGCAAATATAATCACACTGTCTTTTTCCATTGTGCAGCAACCCCGATGTAGGCAAACTAGGAACGCCCTTGGCGCGGCGGTTTCTGTTGGCGCCCAAATTTGATTTAAAATTAAAAAGACTTATTTTAGAAAGGCTCTAGCATGCAGAAAATTGTTGCAAACAAGCAAATTGGGAATTGAAATTGTCAAATTAATATTATTATATGTGTTAAATTTTAACATATTTAGTATTTAAATTTTTAACTTATCGTAGACGGATTAGACATTATAAAAATTTTATTTTACTTTTCCTTACTATCTTTATTATAATAATAATTAATATAGTTGCTAATTGTAAACGTAAATCCATTAAGAGTATAATACACATTTTGACATATATATTTTAGTATACATTTCTTCTCACTAGTGGCCTAGCTACAAGTATAGGATTAGATTAAATAATTAGAAAATTACAATAACTATAAATGGTGACATTATATAATCTCTTCATTGTATAAAATGACAATGTTTATTACTGTAAAAATTGTTTTATATCTAATAAATTATATCACTATTTTTGTACTCTGATAAGAAACCGATAGCAACAATAAATAAGTTGGTGGTCATACTGGGAATCACAAAGGGTTACACCTCCTTAGTATATCTCTGTTCTCATGTTCCAGTTGTAACCCGCGGTCATTCAATTTTGGGAGTTTCAATTTTTAGCGCGAGACCTAATTATTTTGCTAAAAGTAATGTAGCTCAGCTCAGCTATCTGCATGTGAAAAAAGTGACATTCAAGTCATCAAGTCAAACAAAATAAAATACAATTAAATTAAAGTTGTAAAAAGTTTCATTTGCTTCTGGTGAAGTCCAAAATCGTTAAAAAATATCAGTAATATATGTAGATATCATATATAGCCACTTCAATCTTAATTGTGTATAAAGAATATTGGTAAAGTTTAAATATAATATTAAAGTGTAAAGAGTCTTTCTGTGCTATTTCTTTTTAGTTATTTATAATACAGTTTATTTCATACAATTCATATAAACTTATAATTAATTTAAAAGCTCTGTACCCTGTTCTAGTATTGGCATACCTTATAATTAATCAATTAGTATTATATTTATCATTGCCTTATATAACACCAGTTCGTCCTTAGACTTCCACGATCAGGCCCAATCGAAAAATCGGTTCTTAGCGGATGTATACTAACTACAGACTACCTCCTTGGCAAATTTCCTATGTGCATGTCTCGCGGTTTTCGAAATGTCGTGTTAGGTGACGTTTCACTTTTAAATGTATATATAGATGCATAAAAAGTTAACGTTCTTTCCTAATATTTGTACATGGTATTAATATTTTTTATATTCAATACGTACCAATATTAGACATGTAATATCGATATATATATATATATTAAGTGAGGCATGTTTGACCTCAGTCTCGTAACACAGCCCTTAACCAATTTCATGCTTTTATTAACGGCTCGGCTAAAGGAAAAATGTAAAGGTTCAGCTCACGTGGCCCACGTCGAAGTTGGATCTGGCCAGTGACATGTTTTTAGTTCATGTTGTAAAGTCTTGGCTCATATTTACATCACTGAAATGCAAATATCACAATCAAAATAGGCACAGCGATCACACAGCACAGGTACACGGAGGTCCGGGGTTCGCATTCCGATATGATGACGAACTGTTCGTTCCAAAGCGAATCATTATTTCTTAAGGGCAGCTCCAGTACCACCTGGAAAGAGATACAGCTGTTTATAATAGTTTTTCTTTGATACTACATATAATATAATCCACCAAAAATTTTGCATGAAAATGTACAAATACTCTAATCACCTTTACTCTACACATCCTAACTTTACTGACTCACTCTAGTAAAAACATGGAGTCATTCTGGCAAAATTTTACATGTATTTAGAGGAAAATCCCTTCTTTTTTATAAGCTGCTTATAAAATCCGATGGTGACAGACAAAGGGAAGGGATAAAACCTACAAATTCACATTGAAATTATATTTTATTCAAGTAGGCTTTTACAAGGTCTTTTGAATCGTCAAATATTTTAAATACTAATTCGGAAGAATCGAGTTAAGAGAAGAATCAGCAAGAAACTCGATTGCTATTGTTTTAAAAATAGCTCTTACTGACCTAAGTTTAAATTACATTTTTGCATGTTAACTATAAAGTACAAGGTTGAGGCGCCTCAATTCCACGCAGTTTTTCTTTAATATAGTCTTTGACTGCATAATACGCTTTACGAATAAGTGTGTTTTTAATATGCTGTATAAATTTACTTATAGACAAATTTAATATGGTATCTGGAATTTTGTTAAAGAAGCGTAAACTCGCACCCACAAACAATTTCTGTACCCTACTCAGACGCAGGAACGGAGTCACAAGTTTATTCCTGCTTCTAGTTTGCCGTTCATGCATAACAAAAGTATTTTTTATGAAGGTTAATGTTTTTCCTAACCAACATGATATTGATAAATATATATTATGAAGCAACTGTAAGTATACCTATCTCTTTAAATTTTTCGCGGAGGGAATGACGTGGCCTTAGATTATAAATCGACCGTATGGCTCTCTTTTATAACATAATTTTTTTTCCTATGTCAGCCGCTTTTCCCCAAAGCAGAATTTCATAATACATCATCATTATAACGATAACCTCACAATCGCAATGCATGTTTAGTTACCATTGAGCAACACGCTACACTATCAATGTTCAAGAGTTGTAAAAAGCACGAAAGTAATTCAGAGCCATAAGTAATAATAAAGAAGATTGTGACTCTTTTGTACCGCTCTATAAGGCCAGAGACGGGGTGTTCGTACAAGAACCTGATGCGGAAGTAGCCACACGACGAGAGTTCTCGCTTGGGTTGTGCGGCCACGATGACCATAATTGATCGAGCATAATAATCAGTATAATGATTTACCTTCTGACTGGAGAAGATGTCGAGAGGGAGGTCGCACCTGTCGGTGCTGTTTCGGCACTCCCTAAGAGCGGTGCGTGCTACGTCGTATCTGGTCTTCTGCAGGTCGAAGCGAGCCCTGATGAAGTTCCTTTGAACCTCATTCTCGGAATTGAACACGAAGAAGTAGTAACCGTTGGCTGGCACTCTGAATGATTAATAATAAAATCCAAATATCGAAATGTATTGATCGTAACATTATTTAATGAAATACTAACACGAGGAACCAGCAAGGACAAGGAAAAATCGGGTGAAACGTCAGTAGAAAAGGCTATGAGATCGAGAAGCGAGGCCGAGCTACGGCAAGCGATGAAATTCGTTTTGTAAAGTAATTTAACTTTCCCGCTTGTCTTGGATTTTCACCTAGTAAAGCCTAATTCTATCAATTATTCGCCAGCGGTAAAGTCAGTAGTAGTAACATAGGATACCTTATTTCCGAAACTAAAAAAGGAGTGTGCTTTTAGACCACACTACTGGAGTAAAACTTCTTTAGTTCCATCCTACATATGTACATATGTAAATGGCATGGGGTGTGACAGTAGCTGACTTCTCGTGTGGGGGATTTGAATCGCGTTCCTTGTGGAACCCAATGGCAAAAAATATACAAAAGATGAGAAACCTATCGAAAGGCAATTCTTAACCACTGGTGCACCCTGGTTCCTACAGTTAGCGACTTTCGATTTTGGCTGCGGGTTTCTCTCTAGCTGTAGCCGACATCTCTAGTCTTGTGTCACGAGATTGTGTACGCGACGTGATATCAGACCTAGCGTCCATCTGTATACACATCGCCCTAAAAATGGGAGAATTGAATCCTGGGGTGTTGAGCGGCCGGCGGGCCGGTTTCATTTGACCGTTACGTTGCAATGCGCCTTGTTTGGTCCCGCCTTCAGTTATAAACGGTAGCCCTGCGGCTACCCACATGCGCGGATAGATTTTAATAGATGTCGACAGATGTCAATAGAATTCCAACTCAACGACGACTTCGACCCTCACGTCGACCTCGACGTCCACCTCACCCCGACCTAACAAGTAAAGCCGTGGCAAAAAGCTAGTCAATAATATAAAATGGACCTGTACGTCAGAGCGTTAGCTTTGGCCGCGGCTTGAACCTCGAGCGGCGAGGCGGAGGCGCGGCAGGCCGGGTGCGGCGTGAGCGGCAGGTTGAGGATGAGGCCGGCGCACTCCAGCAGTGCCTCCTCGCTGCTGGAGAACGACGACCAGAACTCCGAGTTGGACATGTCAAAGCCGGTGGTCTCGTTTATGTGCTCGTGGTGTTCCGCGTAGCCGTCGGGTTCTAGTCCCTGAAAGATGATATTATGTTTTATGTGATTATTGTATTTCCATAGATTTTTTATAGATCATAATTTGTATAAACCTTAGCCGTAGTAGCGAGTGCACGTGGATTTAAAGTCAAGTTCAATACTGGAATAGGAAAGTACGGAAATCTATGATTTTTTAAATTTTGTTAAACATGCTTGTCATAGATATCTGTCGAAGAACGCCGGAGTCAGTTAATTAATACCCCGTACCTCCTCAGCTGCGTAATCCCTCGCCTCGTCGTCTTCGTTGAGTTCCTTCTGCAGTTGAACCTGTCCAAGCATCAGCTCGCGTCTGTGCCTCGCATCTTCTCTAGCTTTATGTTGATTTTCTGTAAAATTAAGTAGAACAAATATACATATATACAGACGCGCATAACACGTTGCTTACGATGTTCTATAAATTAACTCAATAATCAAACCTCTCGATTGTGATAACAAATTTAAAATAGTGCGACGGCAAAGAGTGGACTGATACCTGTCTGGACAGAGTTCTATTTCCGATTCAATTTGAGTATATTTGGTATTAACGTCTAGCCAAGTTCTATGCTTTGTTGAACGGGAAACAGGAATATTAGGTATAAGGAAAATATTGTTATATTAATACACTTACCATGTCTTTGCGTCTTGGAAAAATTAAATCCTTAGAATAAAACCCAGCTAAAAATATTGAAACAACAGTGAAGTATCTGACCGGATACAACTTTGATTGAATCTTGTTACAGAAAGCTTTCTATACGTCGGCGTCCATTGAATGACATTCACAGCATGCGACGACGATAGAACTGCGACGACGTAAGTGGCCTTGTAAATTGGGATCGTATACATATAAGTCTATAAGGCAGATAATTTGTTATATCCTAGCAATATAAAAAGTTTTTAAGTGGATAATTAAAAAAAACATGTAAAATTTTGGTAACAGTACGGAAACAAAGTTAAACAGAAGTGAATTTAAGAGGTTGAGGGCATCAGTTTGTATAATATATGAAATGGCCAAGAGCGTGTCAAGTGACGCTTATATAGAAAGGTTATGTATCTGATATGCAATAAACGTATTTGTTAAATAACTTCAAAAGTTGTAATCCGATTTCGTTCAAAATAATTTTCCTAATGAGCTTTTAGCATGTTCTATCCACATGCGAAATTTCAAGTCTCTATATATAATAGTTTAGAAATGCTAGGGAGGAGGACCACCTTGCGGGAGGACAGACAGACGGACGGACGTACAGAAAGAACGAAACTATAATGGTCGGTGGAATCTAGGGAACCCTAAAATGGTATAACAGAAAAGTAATTTTTTTCGCCAATAGTCCTAAGTTTTCTATAGAATTAAATTAAATTAAAATTAACTTAAAAAATAAAAAAGGAATTAATTGCATAATATCAACGGATATAGTCGTAATTTAATTTTTAGATCATATTTTAATGGTCCGTCTTATGTTGAATGAAACCGCTTAAGCATTTTTGCAGTGTGTGTAATATGTCAAATTTCATATAAATTTGACAAATATGAATAATTTTCATCATACTTTAAAAGAGGAGGTTCTCAATTAGACTCTATGTTTGTTACCTCAGAAATTTCTACTGGTTTTAACCGATTTTGATGATTCTTTTTTTTGAAAGCGGGCGCTTAGTTTCAATTTCCTTTCAATTTGATCCAGTTCAGAAAATTTGAAGTCGGTTCGTTTTTAAAGAAAGAAAAGGGAACATCATAAAAGGCAGTTAATATTTCAATGCCTAATTATCTTAAAGATTAGTTTGAAAAGTGAAATTTACTTTAGTTTAAAAAGTGAACGTGTAACTTCAGCTTAAAAAGTGAAGTCGTAAAGTATAAACGCAGTGTTTAGGAATTTACCGTAGCTTCCAAAAAAAATAACGAAACAGATTTGAAGACAGATGTAGAAATGGCATTAGTAGACAAATCTTTTTATCTTGATCCTTCTCCGAGATATTGAATTTACTGCTATGATCCATACATCTGGAGTAACCTAAATATTTTTTATGAGATTAACTATTATTCTCTACATAGAAAGGGACATTTTTTTGCCTTTAGGGTTCCTCGATAAATTACGTCACACGTTAAGCAGGGGGGGTGCCTGGAAATCTTCAAGCTCAACGAAGGAACAGCCCAGACGTTAATAAAGATTCACTCACCATAAAGATGATTTTTTTTTCTTGCTAATCTTCTAGGTTTTAAATTTTCTATCCTTCCAATAAAAAGTTCGTGTAAAATTTTGTGGAACTTAAATTTTGTGTCATCCAAACCTTGGTCTCAATTGAAAAACAACCTTGTATGCCGTGCAGGGCGTATAGAATTTTTGCTGAGCTCAGACCTTCTTTTGGGTTTTGCTACACATAATGCCGGAGCCAGACATAGTTCAAATGGTGTGTACATTTTTATTCTTGAAGACTACAAAGTACTAAAAAACTTTGCGTACCTACACAAAGTCCCCGTCAACACATGATCACTCAAATGAAGCTATGTCTGGCTCCGTCATAACACTTGATGTATTAAAAAACTTACTCTTTTCTTAAAGGCCAGCAGCGTAGATAAATAACCTACCCGATTGTCTCTTGTTATCAATTAACAAAATAAGGATGAAAATTTATGAAATGATAGAAATATTGCATCCATAGAGAACACCATTGATCTTCTAGAGGAAGCGTCCCGTTTGCAGTCCTTTTGATTTGCAGCCGAATTGAGCGCGTCCAAATACGAGTACCTCTTTCACATAACATCGGCGTGAAGCAAACGCAATGCTGTCACATTAAGTGATGGTATTATTGTCACGTTGCCTTTAGTTAGTAATGCCGGATCCAGACATAACTTTATTTGAATGATCTTGTAATGGGGCCGGGGAATTTGTGTAGCTGCGCAGTTTTGTCGTACTTTGTAGTCTTGAAGGACAAATGTACAAACACTGAGATATGTCTGCCTCCGGCATAAGATTTACCTGTCGCCAACGCATCTGCAAGCCTCTTTATATCCTAGTGGCGATTTCACTGGGCATTAGTAGCCAGTTAGGTAAAAAAGAAAACTCTGTCTAATCCTACCATAAACATAGATATATAAACAATTTAATAAGTCGGCGCGATGTCTAGGTATGCTCAGTATTAGACGGGTGTCGAAAGGGCAAGTACAGTTTGACAAGGGGCGACAGCTTGACTAATGGTAGCAAGCCAGCAAGTGTTTTCAATGCAACATTCTTCCGCGCTAACAAAGTTTGATTACATTAAAAATAATCTTTTATTGCTTTGTTTTCCTCTAACATAGTACCTTTATTCAATACATAAATTAAACGTTTTACTAAGTATGTTGAAAAAATCATATGTTACTGTAAAATATAACTAAGATATAAAATAAAGTTGCATAAAGTTTAATTTTGATTGCTTATACTGATATATTATTTTTTTTTAAATAGTTATGTCTAATAATCCCTTTTCCTCTCCTACTAAGCTTAAATTAAAAGCTTGTTTTAGGAGTGTGTGCGTCAATACCCCAACGGCGGTGGGGTTTGAACCTTGCGGATTTCAGCCCATACCTTATACCGTTGAGCTATTGAGGCTCTGAAATCTCTTTTAATTGATTAACATTCTGTATGCTTATGTACTTACATCTTCGTTTTAACACTTCTATTACTTAATAGAAGTGATAAAATATAAAATTGTTTTTGTTAATGGTAAAAAAAAAATGGCTATACCGGTGCCAGGCATAGTTTCCTTTGAATGATCATGTAGTGTGGCTGGGGACTTTGAGTAACTTCATAAAGTTTTGTAGAACTTTGTAGACTTCACGGACAAAAATATACAAACACTTTGAGCAATGTCTGGGTCCGGCATAAGAATTGATGTTTTTTTTTTGTCTTACACGAAGTAATTTACAAAAAAAAGGTCAAACTAAAGTCTTGAATTTAAAATTATAAACACAGGACTCGAGTGCTTTTGACAGTTAGATGATTATGCAAAATCAAAAATTTGTATTACTTTTGCAAAGCGACAATGGCTGTTTGAAATATGGGAGTCCAAGAAATAGTTGCAAATTATTATTATAATATCTATGTACCTGTGCCACACAAAGCATTCAAACAAGTGTAGCTATATCAGGTGTTGAAAGGCATATAACCTTAAGCTAAGATATGATTCTATGAAGAATAATATATTTTCAATTTTATAATATCAAAGAAGATTAAAAAAAATTGTACCTTTTCATGTACAAAAAGCAATATTATATAACCAATCCACTCGCAAACAAGCTTTTTATTTAAAATACAGTCCCATAATGCTGCATCAGGCTCCGGGTTTATATAAATATTTATGAAGTCAGCGCCATCTGTGGAACCACGTTAATTCAGCAGAGGTTATTTGAGTTGGAACAACGGCACGTGTCGCATGCATCCTATGGCGCCACAATCGATTATTCTTTCAGTTAACACTGACACCAATATCTCGAATTTTTAAGTTCTAA
>JANCMC010043819.1:0-26893 GCA_024363005.1 Charaxes varanes
TCTCATGTGAGAAAGAGGTACTGGTACCCGGACGCGCCGGACCAATTCGGCTACAAGCACGGCGCTACCTCTAATTAAAATTAAGATCTGACTAGTTATCGGATAAATGAAAAGGAAGATCCAACCCTTAGATTTTTGTACTTTTTACTTCAAGATATATTTTGAAGCTATAGCTTCTTACCCAATTTTATCATTCTAGGTCAACCAGTAGGTTTTGATTCCCTTCTCGAATGCACTACTATAGGAAATACTATATAAATGACCATATTTTTTGATTGCGTATACTTAGAGAGTTGATTTTTTCACAGCTTCAAAGTATCTCAGACCTGAGTATTTGGTAGTAATTTCAACTCTATAGCCTTACGCGTTCCTATGTAAAGGATCTTGACAGATAGATAGACGGACACCAAAGTTATTCTATAAGGGTTCCTTTTTTTCTTTTAAAGTAGGGAACCCAAAACAGACAGAGTCTGAATATAAAAGTAATGGTTATGAAATTGATATTTTTTTGTGGTGTGATCTCCAAATGGAGAAACAAGTACCGCCCTAAGTGTAAGTACATACAGTAAAACATTGTAATGTCTGGCGCGTACCAACTGAGTTTATGGTCACGTACCACCACAGACTATAACTTACAATCATGACCGCCATTTGTAAGTAGAATTGGAGTGTATTCGTTTTTTTGTAATTCATATTTATACAAAAAATATTGAAGAAACGGTACTCCTGTATGAATTACGGGCAATTATTTAATTTATCATTATTTTCGTTACATAAACGACTAACTGTTACCAGAGAATAAGTCCGCGTTTATACTTTTACAGTTATTAGTAGTCTGAATGTAAAAATGGTGTTAATTAAAAATTACCCGACTGAGTTTGTTGTGGGCTCTTCTGAGTGCAGGGCGCGAGTAACCCTTGTACACTCAGTTCTTAAATTGTATTTTTTTTCACAAAATTATTAAGTTATGATTTTTTTTAATATATTATTATTATTATAAATATGAAGTTCATAAGTATTTGGAAAAAAGCCTAAATGAATAAAAATTTTTTGTTCATATTTGAAGGTTCTCTTATTAGTGCGGAACCCTAAGTCTTCTCTTAAAATGAAAGTTACCTATGGTATTCTTTACATCTATCTTATAGTGATCATAGATGATCTAATAGTGAAAATACCGTCGAAATCTGCCAAAAAAATCAAAAGACCAAAGCAACTGGTAGTCAGGACTTCAGATTGAAAATCTAACTCGTTATACGTACCATTTAGTCATTATTTTGTGTACAAGTGTGTGTGTGTGTGTGTGTGTGTGTGTGTGTGCGTGCGTGCATGCGCGCGCGCGAGTTTGTGTGTGTGTGTGTGTTTTGTGTGTGAAACGTGTGTGCTATACAACATAATATAGGTATCAAGTTTTCGTTGAGTCTTATTTACCTCAACTTTCAGTCTACATTATTTTTAACTCCACAGGTTTTTTTTGGCTAATGTGATGAACTCGTAATACGCGTAAATATTATAATAGTTTCGTGTACTTTTATTTCTTTTTATTCTGCTACTCAAAGCGGCTAATTTGCGGACTTCCCTGTGTGTCGCGCAAAACGAATTTTACCAGTCGCATCGCTACTTGCAATTCTTTTAATGACGTCGCTACTTCTCCATGTTTTTAGACGGGTAAACATCTGTTTACGTAATCCTAAAAATGTAATTGACAGTGAAATTTATTTACTTTAGCTGTCTTATTTCTTTTCTGGTCTATAATCTCTTATACCTTCTAACTTACAGATAAAATAAGTAATTTATTTTACTTGTGTGTGTATATGTGTGTGTGCGCGTGTTTATCCGGGCGTGTGTGTGTGTGTGTGCTTGCGAGCGCGCGCGCGCGCGCGCGTGTGTTTGTGTGTGTGTGTGTGTGTGTGTGAAGTGTGTGTGCTATATAGTGTGAGCCCTTACATCACCATAATCTAGTCCTATTGAAAAATCCGTTCACAGCGACTAATTATAGGCTGCCAGATTTTATCTTTGTACTTCCTGACATTTTCGGGATTTCGGATTAAAACACCTTAAATACTGGTTTATTTAAAGACCAAACCTCTGAGCAATAACGCGAAGGCGTAACCGACATTAAAATGGATTTATTATACGATTTTCATTATATTTTACCACTCTATCGAGCCGATGATTGCGCGCGATGATCCAAGCCGATCGTGAATCATTTTAAGCTTAGTACACACGAAGATTGATTTTTTTACCTATTCGTTTTTCTAAAATTTATTAATTACAAACTCGATGAAACACTAACGATAAATAATTGCAAAAACATTTTCTTGTATGACGAATAACATTATTATACTATATCGTCTAGAGACTAGACAAAAACAATGTCAAGAAAATCGTCTATTCATTTAAATAAATAAACTTAAGTCGAAAAACATACAGATTATGTATTTTAGCATATATCAAAACTTAAAATATGTAGTTCTAATATGCCACTAAAAAGGTTGTGGACTCAGCTACCAGCTGCTTTTCAGTTCTTACCTGACACAACTGTTGCCAACATAGTATGTAAAATTAAGTATAGTAAATTAATTTATCTGAGACACACAGCTTATATGCGATGGTAATAAGCCCATGGCCCAAAATCCTTGGGCGTCAGTAGGCATTTATCATCAGGGGAATTGCCTGACTGTTTACCCTTTACTATTAAAAAAAAACACCCCATAAAGCGCTAGTAAGCGCATTTAACGTTCATTCTCTTATCGCTGTTTAACTTAACAAAGGTTTTCCACGCCGCTGTTTGCATGTCGCAGGTAAAACAATCGTTTCTCAAAGTAAGCAATCATATAATGTAAAAAATTAAACACGTTAAACAACGATGAAAATGCGAGGCGCGCGCGAAACGGAATGCAAACGTAACGTTTGTTATTTCAAAACTTTATGGAATGAAAACTTTTAGAGCAATCGTTCTCAAAGCAACAGCCATGATGACTCACAGGTGGTCTATAAATGTATTTTGACTAAATGAACACGAGAATGAAGATGACTCTTTTGGTTAATTAATTTGTTGTAACTTTAGGTATGGCTCTACATTGTTGGGCCCGATGGATATGCTCACCACCCCATTAGACATGTGACGTCACACTTTCACGATCTTCGTAGAAAAGCTCAAAATCTCAATTCTTTCTATACTTTTTGAGCATAAATAAATAAATGGAATAAATTATTCTCCTGTTTGGTGATTTGCAAAAGGAATAATATAAAAATTGAGAAAAAGATAGGAAAGAAAAGAACTTCCACGCGGGGAGTTAAACCCACATACATTTCAGCGAAATCGGTGATAAATGCCTCCTTATTAGGCGAAATTGAATTAGGTCTAGAATCGGGTAGCTGTGTCCACCACCTTTTTTAAAGGCTGTATCCGCGCCTGACTTACTTTATTATTTAATATAATTTCCAATAGTACCAGAACCACGACTCGTCTAAATAATATGGCTCGACTCTCAATAGTTGACATGAAAAACATCCTTATTTTGTTGTATATTTCAATGTTTATATACACACTACAACCTTGAAAAGATCCTTAAATTATATAACATATATTATTTCTCATTAAGGTTTTAAGTCTACATTACACTACATTTTATTCTGTTATAGATTATGCAGAAAAATGCAGATTTAAAACTGCATTAAACACCTGTATGTACTCCGCTTTAAGTTCTTGAATATTTCGGTGCAAAATTATCGTATGTTATTATAACATTATTTCGCGATCGGTACGCGAGTGCTACACTTTTAGCCAATAGGATTACGCCATCAGTATCCAGGGCGTGTAAGGGAGTAAGGTAAGTGAGGCAAAGTATCCTGCCTACACTTTACCGAAATCCCATTAATGTCGCCACCCACACCTTATTATTAATTAGAGGTAGCGCCAAGTTTCCAGACCTTTGGTCTGCAAATCAGGCCGACGCCTACCTATTTCTCACATAAGAACGCCATGAAGTGGCGGTAATGCTGTCGCGTCAAGTGGGCCACCCAGAAGTTTATATTTTAATTTTACCAGGATTTGGAATAATTTCTCATATAATTTCTCAAGAAAGAGGTAACGCGACAACAACACCATCACTACACGTGACAGCATTGCCGCCACTTCACGCCGATCTCATGTGAGAAAGAGGTACGGTACCCGGACGCGCCGGCCCAATTCGGCTACAAGCATGGCGCTACCTCTAATTAACATATACATAATAAAAAAAAAACAAAAATATATATTGAAGAAAAGAATTAAAAAAGCTGATCCACATCGGTGGGGTAAGGTTAAAGTTCAATTATACATATATAGAAGTTATGAGATTTTATTAATCAAATATATTTAATTAATTCTATATATTTTCATATATAGAAGAAGTTTTACTTCAGTCATGTGGTCTTTATGCATTCGTTTTTTTTTTAATTAATTATAATAAATAATACAAAATTGTATTTTATAAAATTAATACAATACTTGATAGACGGGGGCCGTGGCCTAATCAGTGGTCGACATTTGTTGTCGATCGGTATGTTAAGCAGCTCTCGCTGTGACCGGGCCTAGTACCAGGGTCCGCTTAAATTGCAGAGGAACTGGCTGTTGGGTGAGTTCCGGTTAGCGATTACCGTCTGACGTCATTCCCGGAACCCCCACAATCTCACGACATTAATCGGGATCCACTGTTTTACGTGCCTTCCGAAACACACTAGAGTTCGGATATTTTTTTAAACCAGTATCAGAATGGGTCATCCATCTATCACGTGGTCGCCGTAAGAACTGCTTAATCTAGCGATCTAAAGGGTAGGTAATCTATTATGGACCCCTTAGCCGTATAAACAGTGATGAGATTTTTATATTCTTTATCTTAAAAAACCGTTTTTTTAACTTCCGAGATAATAAATGAGACGTGAAAGGATCCGATCGAGAGTGAATTAATTAAAAATGCATTAGCTTAAGAAAAATATGGGGCCATATTACGAACCGGTGAATATTTAATACAAATACTTTTTGTACAATACAAATACTACCCTTGCCTATGCAAGGGCCATATCGTTAAAATATGAGATGCCGGCGGGCCACATCGTTAAAAAATGAAATATTGGCGGGCCACACTTCGGAAATAACTGTTTACAAATAAGTGTTTATTTACCTATTTATAAAGACATTTTAAGCGATACTGAAAATGCGAAATCTTAGTACATCGCAACAATACTTTGCGCTCGTACAATTTAATTATAGTTTATATGAATTATTTACTATTCGCGGGCCATAAAGAGAGGGGTTGCGGGCCACATACGATTTGCGGGCCTCGCGTTGCCGACCACTGGCTTATAGGATTGGTTCGTTGTATGTCCGTCTGTCTATATCGGTCAAGGCTTTTTCTAAGAAACGCGTAGAGATATAAAGTTGAAATTAATACGAAATACTCAGGTCTGTGATCCCTTTAAGCTATGAAGTTAAGTGTTGGAGTGATATCTCGTGCCACTCTGACGTTTACCTGAGTAGCTGCCATTTTTTAGCGTTGCATTGCTTTGAGGATTACATACATTTTGTGACACTGTTTACCTTTTTGGCATAATTTTGTTGACTACGTGTTTTTTTGTTTAATTTACGTCTTATTTTTTGCCCTAATTAAGTTTAATTTTTAATTCCTTTGCCAGTACCATATTATATTTATTACCAACTATTGTAAAGCGGTGGTAACTACAAATAAATGAATTTTAATTTATTTATATTTCAGAAATGATCCCGTGTGTTTTCAACCTTTTAGCTAAGCGCCAGCAAAGCCCCGATGTCCGCATCCATAATAACGATCTACTAATTAATATGAAATCAAGTATTTTATCTAAAATTTTTAGTCTTACTATCGAGTAGGAACGAATCAATAAGATATCATTTGTTTTGTCTAATGCTTTTACTTCTACTATCTTCTATGATATACACATATGATATACACATTATTACACTCTGTGAACGTCAATCTTCTTTTTCTTTCTAGCCTTAAACAACAAGAAGAACAAGAGTTCTAGTACCAGGGTCCACTTAAATTGCAGAAGAGCCGTGGGGCGATGACCCACTGCCGTGTCACGTCATCCCCGAACCCCCACAACGTCACGACTAATATGTGTGTCGTTATTGTTTTATAAGGAGATTAAATTTAACCGGTGTTAGAATGGGTCACCCATCTATCACCCGGTCGCAGCAAGAGCTACATAACCACGCCAGGACTTCCTCAATTATAAGCTAATAAAGTAATTATAAACAAGACTGAAACATGTAGTGTCAGAGGACATGAGGAAGTGTAGAGTTCCCGAAGACCATATCAAAGATAGGACGAGGTGGCAGAAGAAGATTCGTAAGACTGACCTATAAGCTGAAGACCAATTATAAGCTATCTCTTATATTCTATTCTATATATCTATTATAAGTACCTCTACAAATTTAGTGAACAGGCAGCGTAAAAGAAACAAAGACATCATTAGAGACAGTACGCAATAGAAACGCAAATCACTTACAATATAATAACACAAAAACTACCGTGGAGTGATGGAAACAAGGGCCAAAATCCTCGGGATACCGAGGTCATTGCAGAACCCATATCGAGTTCATGACTTGTCTGGTTGGAGTACCGTTCATAACCTCTAGCACAATGGTCGCCTATCTGAGACGAAGTGCGGAAACTAGCCTGCATAAATAGAAGAAGATAATCCAATCCCAAGTCGTGAAGGTTCAACTAAACTATGAAGCTTCTTAAGAAAAAGGAGTTCGCTTGTGTCGTCGTGGGAGATCACAAGAACGTAAAAAAGATTAAATATTGCTAAGCGAGTTTTATAGAAAAATAAGTGGCCAAAAGCTTATATTGAAGGGTTCCGTAGTGCTATAAAAGTATTTGTTCAATAACTTCAAAAGATGTTGTCCGATTTCGTTCAGAATAATTGTCCTAATGAGTTGTCAGCATGTCTTCTGAACATTGAAAATTTCAAGTCTCTTCGTCTTCTAGTTTGGAAATCCTAGGGAGGGGGACCACCTTGTAGGCTGATAGGCGGACAGACAGAGAGAAACTATAAGGGTTCTTTGTAGGACTACGGAATCCTAAAAAAAACAACGTTTCTCTTGTAAACAACATGACTAAGCGCGATAGTAGTACGCTACGACGGTGACAAAGCACTAGATGTCGTTAGCTGTAAGGAGGGTCGTTCCTGTTGTTTGACTTTTGTCACGTAGCTGTAAGATGCGGCTATTGTGAGGGAACAAGTTTCTGGCTGAATAAAGGATCTCAAAGGTCGCCTTTCTGCTGTACTGCATTGAATACTTCAACCGACCTCCGTACAAAGAAATACCGCTGCGAGACTCTTTTTTACCCGCTTCTGAAATCTGTTAATGGATTTATATATAAATATACAGGATGGCTTGAGAGACACTTCGAATACTTAAGGAGGGTACTTGGAAATCGAATCTCGTTATAATTATGTAATAATAGGTACTTAATTTTTGACCAAATTTCCTTAAAATTGGATAAAGTATGGCCTTACGTTCTGTGGTTTATTGTGGAAAAAGTTAGTTCGTAAATGAATTTACCAGCGTAACAAATCTGGTCAGTTATAAAAAAAGAATTAATTACGGCTGTCAGTCAGCAATAATAAAAAAAATATATAATTGGGTTTGTCTTTTGGCTATACTTATTAAACAACTAAGTGGTTATAATGAGTGAAATGGGTATTTTTGCCCGTACCATGAAGGGAAAACGGACCATCATCGTGCGTCCACGCTAGTATGCCCATGCGTTCCGTACATAATTTGTTAACTTTCCCTTAATCTCACGTAGTAGTTAATTGATATTTACATTTAATGTTAATTTTTTTCGTCATCTATGATCGTTAAATATCAGGTACTCGAGTATGGTAAGTGTCAAACAAGTCAACCTTTACATACAATGTTGGCAACACTTTAACATGCGGAAGTGATTGGCAGCTGAGAGCTAATTGGTTGCCGCTATGTGCCAATATACACGGTGACATTGTTAGGATGTTACGTAGATATTATCCTAAGGTTGAATAAAAAATATTCGCACTGTCATAATATCAGAATATCAATCCTACAAGTATTTTCAAAAATAATCATATTAATAATGTCTCTGTATAAAATATGCTCACCCTAATAAATGAATGAGAAACCCTCGAACCTGGCGTTGCCTTGAAGATTCCAGCCCTCTTTCACCATCACGTATGGTTTTTCCTTTAAAAAAAATTCGTCAACGTAAATTTTACAAGCTCTCAAAGGGGAAAAAATATCCCTCCATTTTGAAACATTGGTGCGGCGCTCGTATTGGTCTTAGCGTGATGATGTATAGCCTATAGCCTTCCTCGACAAATGGGCTAAGAATATTTCAAATCGGACCAGTAGTTCCTGAGATTAGCGCGTTCAAGCAAACAAACTCTTCAGCTGTACATATTCCAAAGCCTTGTGACGTCACATATCAAAATTTAAAATATTTAATAAAAATAAAGTAGAATTTACTATTCTCTTTAAATATTTTTTTTAGATCACACCAAAGAGGAGCGGGTTTCGAAAGTGTGACAAGGAGGGGGGGGGGGGAAATTCAAAAATCATAAAATTTGTGTAACGTATTTTATGAACGACCTCTTTTCCAACAATTTTGATTACTTGGTTAACTTATTCTTTCATTTATCCCGACTTATGTAATGGTTCAGTTTTCTATTTTAATAACAGTATCTCTTAACTCTAAGGTCCATGATAGGTTATAATGCTAGAAGATCGACTGTGATGGTATGGTCAGTTGTTTCATTTACATTTTTACTACAAGATATATAATGAGGTATCTAATATAATATTATGATGAGATCTATCTAGCGTTCTAAAAGACCCGGCTGACGTCATCCTACCCAAACGTGGTTACTTGCTATTTACTACATATTTAATATTCTCTTATTCGTTCCCTTTCCCGTTCCTTACAAATTTTCCTGACAATTTACGTCAACTGTTTGACAGATAGTTCTTATGTGAAAATAATAGTGTTGTTTTTATTATCGCCCACGCAATACTCATATATTTTTTTATTAAATATTTTCTATATTTAAACTTTTCGTGTACCTTAAAGAACATGCGAAAAGGAAATTAGCCGAAACGGTCGAGCCATTTTTGAGTTTTCCGCCTAGAAATATTCACTTTTATTTTTATAGATTTCAACAACTGTATACGTCGGTTACAAATACCGAACCTTCACAATTGCGTTTATGCCTGTCAGTGGTTTCATCGATCTGGGTTTACCCAGATAGGTACACCCAGTTCTGTAGGTTCACTTATTTTTAATTTTAAATATTTTCTTATACCTTGCATTCATAAATGATTATTTCGTTTTAAATATTCAATTTTTTTAATAAATCTTTGGAGATGTGTAATTTAAAAATGTATTTTTGTAATTTTCCAGACTCGTGGTGTCCCAAAACCAACGTGCTCTACATATTGTGTTTCCTCATCACTTCCTAGATTCACCAGAGTGGTTTGGCGTATCGACTGATGAATTTTTTCAGGTACTTAAATTGTTTATTTTTTAGAAAGAATACTAAAAGAACTACTTTAATCTTTTTGTCTTTACCTTTTCTTAATTTTGACATGTGACGTCCCAAATCTTTTGATGCCCCCTGTCCTATCACACAATGTCACATTTTGGCGATAACCTATCCTTTAATTTTTCGTAATTTATGTAAGTTTGAAAATTTGAAACAACGTGCAACAATAACCCAACGAGGTCAGAGATTTGAGCTTTATCTTTTTAGTCAGTTACATTTTAGTCCGACCCTATTAAGATTGACTTGTTGTGATATGTATTAAAGCCATACCGAAATAATTTTTCATGTGAAATTAGAAGTGTTTTTTTATTCTATATTTTTATTCGTCATACACAGTCTATATCTCAGTATGTATTATAAAATTCTTTAAATAAGTATACAGTTACCCCCCAAAAACACGGAACTCTTATAACGCGTCTTCATATTACGCGATTCCAATTCTTCGTATTATACGAGTATACCTACACAGATAAGACGAGGATTTTCCACGTTGTATTTCTATAGAAGTTAAGTAATTTTTTATTTACATATCCATAAGTTTTGTTATTTAAAATGTTCTTAGAGTCATTTTAATAGGACACGCTTATTTCGTTCATAACATAGTTATTTCTTAATATTATATATCTGGGTCACAAGTCCCGGGCACTGCTATGGTTCCTTCCTCTGCAACGCGAAGGACCCGGCACCCGCACGGTGAATCCATGGTAAGAAATTCGTCTATCTCTCTCAATATAAATTCTTTGTTCGGAATACTTTAATTTTTTTTAAACTTTGATTTCCACGTCCCCGAGAAAAGAAAAACTACCCCCACCAGTCATCTTTGGTGGCTTTTTTTCCGCGAGGACGCCAGCTTAAATTAAAAATTGCTAAGAGTGAAAACTTGTTCAGCGCAAAATAATGCGTATAAATAACACAATATCCATCTGTCTCAGAAATTCAACATTTAGATGCGTTGTACGGGTCCGTTGACCGAGCTACTGTAAAAGTACTATACATCAGTACGAAACAAAACCCTTAGTGCGTGAGTCAAACTCGCACTTGCCCTTTATTTTTTAACAATAACTTATCTAAGTATTCTTATTATTTCAGTTTAATGGTTAGACTATTCATAAGATTCTTAAATAAAATTATGATGGGATAAAGAAACTCGCTGACGAAATAGCAAGGTGAAAAATTAATACATAAAAACAGGGATTTTTTCGGGGGCACGCAATGCCACAAAAGGAAATTTTTGTAAAAGTATTTGGTATTTCAAAGTACGGAACCCAATAGTCTGTTTCAAGCTAGCGAGCGCGTGTCACTGACTTGATATGAACTGTAGGCTCAAAGAACGAAAAATTGTATATTTAATGGCATTGAACTGACAATCAATAAAATAGGGTTGCATGGCACACAATGTCGTATACGATGTTTTATTTTAGCGTAATATAATTTTATATGTTAGATAGCATAGCCACTCACTGAATATTTTCATAATGAAATAAATTTATTTATAAGAAGTATTTTAAATAAATGACGGTATATAATATTAATAAGTCTATTGTGCCAAAACATTAATTCTTAAATAAATAAAATAATAATAATAAAAAATAATATACTTAACACGAAATATAGCTCAACTGTGCCAAGCTATAAGAAAGTCGCGGGAAACGACTAGTTAAATTATATAACCTGGTGATTAAATAGTGTACCAACACGATATGCTGTTATTAATACATTTCTAGGCTTAAGTTGCCCACTACCATAGTTTATGTATGTAAGATGCACACGATGTGTTGTTTAATTTCACTAAACTAATAAAATACGGTCATCATTTTAATGGTCATGTAGTGTGGCCGGCGACTTATGTACCTGCGCAAAGCTTGGTAGTCTTCACGGACAAAAATGTACATAAACTTTGAGCTATGTCTGGCTCCGGCATATGATAATTGTCGACATTTGACGTGGACAAATGTAACGACTTAAGTAGCTATATAATTTTCCTCTGTGGTGATGACACTGACACGACTGTGTTATGATATATTTATCGAATAGGGAACTACTTCCGTTGAACTAAGTTTCTTCTGATTTGTAAACAAACATTATAAGAAAGAACTCTCGGTCTGATCTAATTAGTAAATAATGTCAGAAATGTGGAGCCTCAGAACTCTATGTCGATGTTGTCACGCCGATGGCCATTTCAAAGCTTTAAACGTCCCTCACAGTTATATGGAAGAACATGAAGTGTACGCGGATATGTTAAGGGACACATTTGGATTACAAGTGAGTAATTTATGATTAACCATATAATAGTTATAATTGATTATTTATGTTGTAACTTTTGCAATTAATTATCCATACGTCATATGTAAAAAATACTTCAATCCGCTGACCGCATTAAAAAAATATTGGTCTTAATAATATATGTTTCATTTGTGTATAAAAACAATTATATAAATAAAAGGTACTTTTCCGCGCAAGCAAACAATCGCTAAATAATGTATTGTACATGAATTTAGAAAGAAGGGCTCAATGTTGTCTATTATAAGGAGGCTATGCGAAAACAAGTAAGCTTCTTTGAATTAAAAATAAAACAAGCAGAGAACAGAGCTCCTAACTTTAGAATATTGATTTCTAATTAAGTTATGAATTATTGTGTAATGTGATTATCTCCTAATTAAATGAGATTAGTATCCTTTGGCAGAGAGCATTGGAGCAAGAAGATCAGCAGGAGAATACAATTTGGCTGGGCTGCCTTCGGCAAACTATGATGTCAAATATCTCCAAAGTTTCAGATTCACTGAATATCGTAGGAGATGAGAGATTGGAGTTAGTTGACCAATATGTGTATCTTTGACAAGTTCTATCCTTTGGCAGAGAGCATTGGAGCAAGAAGATCAGCAGGAGAATACAATTTGGCTGGGCTGCCTTCGGCAAACTAGAGGACTTACTCCGATCAAAAAAGATACCACAGTGCCTGAAGACCCGTCTCTTAATCCAATGTGTTTCGCCTACTATGGCCTATGGCATGGACGTTCACACAGCAGTCGATGGCTCAGAGTTGCACAGAGAGCAATGGAGCGCGCCATGCTTGGCATCAAGCTTCAAGGTCGAATTCAAAATACCCACACCCGATACCGCAATAAAGTTAAGGACGTCGGATATAGGGTGGTCGAACTAAAGTGGAGTTGGGCAGGACCCATGGCTAGACATGGTGACGGCAGGTGGTCTACGAACCTAACTGAGCGGTGGCCTAGATTGGTTTGGAGAAACGCTGGTCGTATGGCTCGATGGGAGGTTGATATGAGGAGAGTGGCTCGCAGTAGCTGGATGAGATTGGCAAGGGATAGAAGAGAGTGACAGAAGCAAAGGAAGGCCTATGTCCAGCAGTGGGTTATCAAGGGCTGACAATGAATGAATAAATATAAAATAAATTTACGGAACATTTCTTTCTACTCCTATTACGAACAAATATCTCAAAAACACCAAACCATGGTTGTTCAATGTTAGGTTTAGGAGAGGAGTCGTGCAATTCAAAATAGAAACACAATTTCGCTTTCGTTTCACTGAGGTACTGAACAATGACATATTTTTGAATGGGACTAATTTACATACAAAGTTATTATAACATTTATACCGCGACTATGCAACATGAAGACTAGGAAAGACCGGTGATATAAAAGTTACAATATCTACTGGAACTCAAATTACAAATTAAGTTACTTACAATTATAAACTTAAGCAACATATGTTGTTTATGGTCTAGAAAATATGGTTCGTAGGAATAAATTGTCGTTTGAAGGTCTTTACCTAGGAAAATTATAAATTTTAATCTATTAACCGACTTAGAAAGTATGAGGTTCTCAATTCTAGAATTTTATGCTTAAAGTGTAAGCTACACTGTTTTTAAACAACTTTAATTAATATATTTTTTTAAATGACATCTATAGTTTAAGTTATATGTAGATATAATTTTCATAAGTGAACTTAAGGAATCTACAAAAACTGAATCCATGCTTGCATACACAAAATATCTAAAACATACTCTGTAACAATAACAGTTATATCTACCTCCAACATTCCTATTATATTTTCTTCTATATTATAATCTAAATATATTGCTGAGGAACCCTAAAACTACGAACAAGTAACTGGTAGCTGATTTTAGAAAAGAAAATTAATAACTGACAGTAAAGGCTGCACACCACACCACCTTTATAAGGACATCTGCCCACTACGACCGGCGACCTTTTAGACTTTAGTCGTGTTTAAATAATATCTTGTTATGTATTTGAAACAATCTTAGTCTGACTTTAATTTTAGCAAGTTATTATTTACTTAAATTGTCAACATATAGTAACACTCTATTTATTTACTGAAAAAAAAAAAGATATCTTAAACCTACAGCTTGGTTGCAACTCTTAGGTTTTGCCGGTACCTTCCTTTGTAACTCATTGGACCAACGAGTACCTACTCGAGCAGCCAACACATGGATTGCTAAGAGAGTCACATGCTATTCGTCTCTATTAGTAAGGTAGTAAACTATTTTTATTCTGCCCGATGATTCAAATCTCTTCTTCGCCTCCAAAGAGCTCTGGCAACCCTACAGTCTACTAGAATTACAATACCGTGCGAGTAGTATTGTATATATACGGTTTTCTATAGATTGATGATATTTCTCCACTTGGCAGGTCTAACATACGAACGAGATAGCTCATTAAGCCCTAACTCTACTAACTTCTGAGCCTTTGAGAAATACATAATGTCTCTTGAGGGTCTCGAAGTTCCTTCGTTCTGAGAGGAGGATATCCTTGAGTATAATAGCTCAGGGAGATTTGCAAAATAATTGAAACGCACCGAAGCAAGCAACTAAAATGGTCTTTTTCGTCATTTCATAACGAACGGTTTAATTTACTTTAACAAATGTAATGAATTTTGTGATTTATTTCATAATCATGTGCTAATTTCTTACGTACATTTAATTGCTGTTAAAATAATGAGGTTGTTTGATATTTTGGATGTTGCTGGCTTGTTAATAAACAGGTACTGAATACGAATTCTAGTATCATCTTCTAGCGTTTATATAATATCGGTTCCGTTTGCATTATTGCTGAATGGACGTCTTACACATTATTAAGATATATAATTATATATGTATAGACAATTGTTATTTAAATTAGAGAAGCACTAAGAAGGACGTTATAGTAGTTTTGATAGACTTCAATTCAAATTCAAAAGTTTATTTATTTACAAATACAAATTTTAAATACAAATTCAGTTTAGTTCAATATGAATTACAAACAATTATGAGAAACACCTTAATTTCATGTACCCTGGATATCTCACTAGGATAACCTGTGCTGAGATATCCAGTGAAATGGCAATTCGCACTTTCGCACAAATTATTATGAAAAGGATTGTTCTTTTTACCTTCTGTTATATTTTTCTTCTTATTGTTAATCACAGGGGTCTAAACTGTTTATATCTATTTAATATAAAAAAGAAAGCGTGTGTGTTTGAACACTTGAATTTTAATCATCTTCTTCAACTAAGCGCGAAGTTCGCGAGTAGACTGGGGCGAATTGCATACCTTTCGGTTTCATTCCGACCTTCTACATCTGGGCTATTACGTCCAAAGTTTTGCAAGTGAAGTTCGTAGATTTACATAAAACCTTGATTCGTACGTAAACTGTGTAAAAACTGTTTGAGCAAGAGATATTTACGAGCGATCTGGCACTTTTTGTGATAATTACAATATTCCATTGTGATATTAAAATTTCGAAATAAATTGTTACTTATTATGTTGAGGAATTTGATATTGAAAAATATTTTAACTGCGAAATATTATTGCTAAAGCGTGTTGATCACCATAATATAATATAACATAGACTTACTTTTATTTAAATCTGAATAGCTTATCAGTACAAGTTCGAACGTAGTTTTAAAAGGAACAAGATTATTGGCCGTAATAGTTCTATTTCTAGTATTGTTTAATACAATGCACATACATTAGTTATTCTGGTAATTTTCTGTGTCAAGCCAAGATATTGTTAAAGTTAATTTATATTAAATTTAGTGGGCTTTTATTTTTTCTGAGGAACCACAATTATTTAGTAAAGTAGTCTATGATATCCTGTCCAAATCGAGCTAGCCGTTTCGGAGATTACCCGGATCACACAGACGGACAGGCAGATAGACAAAAATGTTAACATGCATTTTTGCTATAGGTATCGTATATGTAGTCATAGGCAATTAGTAAATTATTTTCTTTTGACGTTACAAATGAAGACACGTCAATTTTATTTATATGTATGAGTTCTAGGCATAAGTATGTTATTATTTAGTAATAGCAAAATACATATCTTAATTCGGGTGGGCGTGAACAGGATAAAAAAAATTGACAATGACTATTAATAAAAATTACAAACGGCTGCATTGGCCCAATTATCTCGATGTTTATCTCGGAAAATAAAAGTATTAGGTTCGAATTTGAAGCTTCTAAAAAATTTTCTGCAACTAAGCAATTATACTCCTTCTATTAACTCTCATATTATTTAAATTAAGTCTAAACCCATCAGGACAATAAATAAGTATACTTACGGTACATCAGCGTCTGCGCCGCGGACTTTTTTCGCGCGGTCGCCGGGCAACACTTTAAACGCTTCACCACTTTTCTTATCACCCCTAACCGTCCGTTTCGCGGAGCTCGGCGCACTTTTCACTTCAAAACTATCCGCTATACTCCGCACCAGCCCCCTGTCCCGGTCCACCCTCGTGGACAGGTCGAAGTATCGATCCTGCGCGTGGATCAGCTGGGTGACCGTGAACGCGTCGGCCTTCGACTCGATCCTCGGCCCGAATAGATCTGATCGATCGAAGAAGCGGTCGTCCTCGATGTCCCTGGAGGGGGAGGCGTCGAACCTGGAGTCGATGGTGATGTCGAGGAGCGGGTCGCCGAGTCGCAGCGAGCGCTCCGTGGCGAACGCGTACGGCGTATTGGCGAACTCCTCTTCGAAACTGTTGTAGCGGCTGCGGAACAGCGAGCGCGTCTCCCCACCACCACCACCACCACTATCCTCGGCCTGGCTCGCGCCGCCGAAGAGGTCGCGCTGCCCGAAGCGGCTGTTGATGGTGTCAAACTTGGGCGCGGCCGGCTGGTCCGCGGGGCTGCTGGAAGGGCTCATGTCGATGTGCAGGATTCCGTGCTCGTCCGTGTACTTTAGTTTTAGCGCCATTGTCACATTTTAATTGTACCTGAAATAGAAACATTTATTACAAATGAGCTTGTAAATTTTTTTTTGACAGGTTTTGAATTTTTTTTTATAACTGTTCTTATGCAATATGGAACATGGTAATGAAATTAACCTATATAAAAAATATTAAATATGTCCTTCATACATAATAAATAAATGTGCAAACTTTAGGTTACAAATAAGTTTTTTTTTAACTTAGATTTTTGTGAGCGGAAGTATAGTGATCATAGTGAATATAGTAACGGCTTTTTTACTCATGTGCAGATATCGGGAGTCTGACTAGTTTCGAACTCGTCCGGGGTCCTTTCGCTTCGAAGGGAGCTCATGAGGAAGGATCCCAGACGTACACGTGAGTAAAAACCCGTTATATTAACTATCAACAGAAGTTTGTTAAAAATGAAGCCGCAAATTAATTATTTTAGATGAATTTTCTTAAAAGTTTTGGATATGATTGGACATACGAGTACGTCTGTATGGATAAAATTAATATATTTTTACACATATAGACAAATTTGTTAGAGATCGCATACAAATAATAATGTCAATTTAGTTCAAATTTTCTAAAAATTAATGAAATTTATCTTAGTTATTATCCTATGTACTAATACAGAGTAGAGATTGCCTGGTGTCCGAAATTCGGTCCCAGATCTTTAGATCTGCATAATATATTATGCTTATTTAAAACTATTTACAAAATTTCTATTCCTTGTGCAACGGCTTTTGACAGTTAATATTTTTACTGTTGTCGTCATGTCTACACTTTGCTGAGACTTTGACACAATCTTATAGTACGAGGTATACATGTGTGTGTAAGTCATGTAAAACGTTTGGCATTGGTGTACATGTGATATTATTTTGATAATTTAATAGATTGATATTGCATTACGTAAAAAAATATTAGCGTTCGCACACCGTCCCCTATATAAACTATAATTGTGCCAAATTTCATACTCCTCCGTCCGCGCAATTTTCATTAAATGGTCCCAAAAGTTTTGGCTTCACGTATTAATATATAGATTTTGTTATTCGCAATACTTGTGTCAGTAGTCTACATGGGACGGATCTAATCTATTATCATGTACAAATAATATGTCAAAAATTAAGTTTACCTGCATTATTTTACTACGTTAATAAGAATTCATTGTATACTAATAAATAAAACATTGATATTTATAAAAGAGCCAGGTAAGTGCGAGTCAGACTCGCGCACTGAGGGTTCCGTGCCATCACGTATTGTTTACCACTTATTTTAAGATAAATACTTTTCATAAGATTTAACTTGACAACAACACACACAATTTTTTTGCGATATAAGTACAAATATATTATATGTTTTCCGAATTTTTTCTATACTTATTCTTCAAAATGTAGTTTCTTGCCATATTTTATGATTGTAGGCCAACGGGAAGTACCCTATAGGTTTGAATTTCCTTTTCGAATGTACGTACTAGTTTGTGAAATACGACATAAATGGCAATATCATTTCATTGCGTATATTAAAAGAGTTTGCATTTTCAAGGAATCATTGACAGACAAGTAACTAAGGGTTCCTTTTTTCGGAACGGAACCCTAGAAACAAATAAAAATAACAGTAATAAACGTTAATTTCTAAAGAATATCCATCTAACAATTGTCACAAAGTCCTTCGTTGTTTTTGTTTGTAAACCGATGAAGCTTGGTAGGGAACCAATCCGTGACCACCAAGGTGCTAGGAGCCATCCAAGCGGTAACTCATACACTGCCGACTACCGATGCGGTTTCATATATTTACAAGGGAGTTCATATAAACTACTACTACACGATACTATAACTACTACACAAATCCTGCTTTTCTATGCACTAAGTATATAATGTTTAATACGTATTTTTTCTATTATGATCATTTGGTACACGGGCTGGGTCGTGACACGAAATGGAGCCTAAACTGCCACCTACGATTTTTCCATTTACATTAAGCCGCCGGAACGTGACAAGATTAGAGGTCTTTGAGCACAACCGTATCCCTCGGCTTGTTTGATGAATAAATCCGTATACCGACCAACCTTATATACCTACTACATTATACCACTAACTATATAGAATTTTTTCGGTAATATGCGTTTTTTGTTAGAGAACTATAAATGCTTGACCCATCAATAGACTCGTCTTTAAGCATAAACATACCCCTTTAGCTCGTTTGTTAAATAACTCCGTATTTATTAATACATTGATAACAATAACTCCCAGGAGGTGGATTTTCCTTTATCTGTCTGATAACTGGTCAGATCCACTAGGGGTACGCGACTCCGAAACATTGCTGCTATTGTCACTCCCCCTATACCGTCCGTGACAGTAGTATTCGGATCCTTTCTCTCCTCCCCATCTACTTTTAAATCTCTTTACTCCATTCCTTTCCCTTACTCCTGTCTTTCTAATTAGAGGTAGTGCCGTGCTTGTAGCCGAATTGGACCGGCTATTACGTACGTATTTATTTCTTACATAAGAACGGCGCGAAGTGGCCATGCTGTCACATCATTTTGCATTGGTTCATCTCTTAAATAACCGGTCTCTAGCGGCTTAACTTTAAGGTCTTTTATCTTTGTACAATCTCTAAAATCCGTTGAAGATTAACAAGCTTTTGAAGTAAGATTTAATTATTTCGTTAAAATCTTGTGTATTAGCTATTCTAAAATAAAGCAAACTCCAGAAAGTTTTGGCATAACAAAAGTGTAGCTGTTTAAATGCATATGTATG
Source organism: Charaxes varanes (assembly GCA_024363005.1). NCBI lineage: Eukaryota > Metazoa > Arthropoda > Insecta > Lepidoptera > Nymphalidae > Charaxes > Charaxes varanes. Next base: position 19,572 of record JANCMC010043819.1, read on the forward strand.
AAGCAGTTGAGATAAAAGTTGGTACAAAAACAAACTAAATCTAAAATGCTATAAATTCATCTCGCCAACGATGGTGTGTCTGTTGCATGAATATTTTAAAAAATTAGCCGCTATTAGTGAATTAGATCACATGATTCGTTCTATTGTAAATGTTTATGTGGAAACCAAATTCTTTTGATTTAATTATAATGTTGGTATCTGTAGGTGAAAGGCTCTCCAAAATCGATTATTCTGTAGTTACCGAAGGTTACCCCGAATAGGTAGGCGGACAAAAATTGCAAAAATATTTTTTTGATATAATAACACCATACTACCATCCGAGGTAGCTATAACTTTGTTTGAATTGATTTACAAGTATGAAGAATGACACGAAGTGCATTTCATTTGTCACGCTTATAAATCAATATACGAGTAGATATGTTATTTATATGTTATGTAAGTATATTGTTTGGATGAGTCTGGCATAATTTTAAATAGATTTAAGACCCTTAAATAAATTAGATTAAAAAAAACTCCATACGCATTAACTTAAAGGCTTTAACTTTGATGTTACGAACAGACACTTAAATATTATGTATTTGTATAGAATAAAATTGCGTATTCTACATTTAACCTGGGAGTTATTGTAACATATTAAAAAGTTTATAAGTTAACTGTAACGAAAGTACCTATATAGTTAAGGAGTTTCCAGGAAAAGTTCTATAACCAAGTTTTCTCGTCTCGTCTCGAACCATAGCTAATTAAAAATAAATACACTTCAGCGTAATTTATAAAGTAATATTTTATTTTTAACTTAAAGTTAATACAGTATACCAATCAAAGGATCGACTTCTACAAAAATAAGTTAATGAATCATTTCGCGCTGGTGTGCTTGAAGTTGTGTTTTAATAAATAAATGTATTAATAATGCATATTTTATGAAAATATAAGTATTCGCACACTATCCTCTATATACACACATAGGTACATATATTGTGATGTGTATTTTAACATAATTATTTAACTCTCATATTTATTTTTTCCAACCTTTATTAATATATAACCTTTGTAAAAGTAGCCTACCAATTCTTGTCTTCTTTTAATACTCGTGTAACCGTGACGCCACTCAAAATAAAGGGCTGCAGCTGAAAATCAGCGTTGCGTGTCAAAGATTCCTTATGACACGCGGGATTCGCTGAGCTGCTTTTAACGAGCACTCTGGGGTAAATTTATGACATCACGGCTTAGACATAAAGAAGTTTGGGATTGTGGGTTCGATACTTGACTGTTGAAGAAATACTTAAAATATACAATTAATAGTTTTCTGATTAACTAATTTAGACTAAATAACCAATGATTTGCCGTTTTGGTATTAACTGATTTGAAAAATTTGGGTGTTTAGGTACCTGCCATGTCTGTAACGAGAAGCCATGGATATGGTTTATTTACTAACATCACAGACCATAATCACTTATCATCAAGTTGATCGTACATAAAACAAAGGGCCTAGCGCAAACTATTCGAATCGAAGTAAGTCACGAGTCGACTGTACTTAGGATGAAAATGTTCGCGTTGCGATCGGCCGGTTCGCCCGTTTTTTGTGTCAATTCAGAAATATATACAATATATGTATGTGTCATTATGTATATAATGTTACCATTAACGCTGAAATGTTTCCAAATGCCCTATTGTATTTATTTTAGCCTTCATAACTCGAAAATTTTATAAAAAAAATCTCAGCATCCCCGACGGAATATAACTTAGGAGAGTGCAAACAACAACTTTCAGAAAAGAAAATAGGAAATATGCATTTTAGGTAAAGTAACCAAACTGCATAATTACTTTATGCAGTTTGATTAATTAAAATTTTATAGAACCTGTGTTAACACAATAATGTGTTGAAATTTAAATTTCCTCTTTGACCCTGAGGCCGAGACTTAATAATCTTTTACACCAAATTGTTTCTGTAAATAATTGTTTGTGGGCCATTGTTACAATATAAGACTCCAATTAAGTGCCCAGGCAGAGACGGCGCCGATCGCCTGAACGGGCGATGTTATTAAATTATAATTATAGTAGTCAATTTGCATGTTTAATTGCGATAACAGCGGAAAGATATAAACACAGCCGATGGACTGAAGTCGACGTTTAATTTTTCTTGACATTGTAATATATATATTTTTTTTCAAAAATATCAGCTTCTTAATTTTTTTTATGGAGCTTGTGTATATGTAGGTAACTCACGCACGTACGCACGCACGCACGCACACGCGGTCACACGCGCAAATGCGCGCGCGCGCACACTCACACACACAAACATTGTCACTTGTAGAATTATTTTTACCAAATTATGTACACCTATAAATAAACTTAAAGTGTTTGCGTACGTTAATTTTACCAAAAACCAAGAGGTATGGTACAAAAACTCTGCAAATGATTATTAAGTAACATTTTTTATCGAAATCCACGCAGAGACAAGGTTAAAACAGTTATTTATGTAATAACTTATGTATAAAGTCAAGTTTGAGCTCGTTGTGTTATTTTATACAAAAGCTATGTGAAAGTACGAGTATTGTGTTAAGATATATTGTCATACGACGTACCGATACAAAGCGAAATATCGGGCATCGCTTGTGCCAACTGGTGATAGCGTATCATTCTTTAAATAATTGGACGACGTTTGAGCTTTGCCCAGAATGTTTGCTGCCAAAATTTCGCCTACAATGTATAGAGTTGTGAATTCAGGAATTTCTACCATGATTTAGTGCCCAACCTTGTTATTGACTCGCAATGGTGGCCGAATGAAAGTAAATTTATTTTACGTTATACTTCTCTAAATGCTTCTCCATACTCGAAGCAAACAAACCACCTTCACACCACTATGGTAGTGGTATTAGCCAGATTTACTTATAATTTTTTTTTTTAATGTATAACAAGGGGCAAACGAGCAGTCGGTACTCACTACCGACGTCCATGGACAACTGCTACATCGGAGGGTTCGCAGATGCGTTGCCGGCCTTTGAAAAAATGAGTATGCCCTTTTCTTGAAGGTCCCCAAGTCGTATCCGTTCGTAAATACCGAAGTTGGCAATTGATTCCACAGAAAAGTTGTGCGAGATAAGAAGTTTCTAGAGAATCACACGGTTGTGAACTTTAGGACATCGAGGTGAGTATATATGCCAAGAGTCACAGAGGGGTAGGCGGTTTATATGAATGATAAAGTATATTTTGGGGAATCTGACACTGACATCAAGATAATCTAAGAAGTGAAAAACAGAAGTATTACGAGAAGGCTGAAGCGAGGGCGCAAGGATCGAGTTCTGGTTCAGAACGGGGTGCAGCACCGCTAGATTTCCTTAAAAATGGCATTTTACAATACTTCGAAAGCCCGGTTCAACAACCACAACAGCAGCGCTACGTTCAACAGTACGCAGTGACTGAACAACCTGAGACAGCGCCGATTGCGACGCCAAAACCTCAGTATGGACCACCTGCTCACCAACAGGCCATGCTGGGATATCTACCAAATGTACCTATGCAGATATATTTAGTTCCCCAATACTATAACGAACCTAACGAGCAAACAGCTCACTCCCACCCAGGAGTTCAATTATCAGCTCCCGCTGCAACACCAGTGACTAATTACCAAGAATCTCAACCAGTACAACAACATCCGAACTATATTGAAGTGCCTACGTACGTTACACCAACAGGAAAACCCTATGTACAGCCTTATACTTCACCCGTAATATACGTTAGTCATGTCCAACCAACTGTAGCTCCTGTGCAGGCGACTGTAACGCCTGTTTTAACGTATCAAGTGCCAGTTTCCCAATACCAAACGGCTATTGCCGCACCGCCTCAGAAGGGGTATTATCAAAGTTCGAAGTATACGGAATCCAATACCGTCGACGAAGTAGAAGAGAACGAAGCCAATGTTCATAAACAGTTCTCGGGTTATACTGAAGTACCACCAACCAAATCATCAGGCTCGCATTTTCCAAGGTATTACAATTCGCGTGCTCCCGTGAGGGAAGAATACCGAACTCCTCAATCTGAACTGCCTCTTCCAAGTGATATCCTCATAAAGGCTCAGCCATCGCATCTATCGCATATTCCTAAGACTTTACCAATCTACCGTCCAGTAACAAAACCGGTATATTCTTCAGGAGGTAGTTTTATATCAACCGCTTTTACTCCCAGACCTAGTGAATCATACAGCATCCCTTTTAGAAGACGTCCAACGTCCTTATTAGATTCATATATTCCATCCAGTCTCCAAATAGAATATATGAAGCGAGGGTTTACAAAAGATCCTTTAGCCGCTTACGAAGCTTTGTCTAGTGCCCGTCATTTAGCCCAAATCCCAGTTATTCCAAGACACTATGAGAATGGTTTCTTACCAAACCAAATGTATCACACAGCAGCCGGGGGAATAACGTTTGGCCATCACAAAAGGGCACCAAAGGGACATTAACATCTGAAAGAACGACATCATAATGTGGTTTTAATGCCGGAGACAGACATAGCTCAAAGTGTTTGTGAATTTTTGTCTTTGAAGACTACAAAGTTCCACAAAACTTTGCGCTGCTATACAAAGTCACCGGCCACACTATATGATCATTCAAATGAAGCTATGTTGGCTCCGGCATAAGATTAGTTTATTTAAGATTTTAGTCATAGATTAATGTCTAATTCCATACTACATTGTAATCTTTGTAAATAGCTATGCATATATATTAGAATTTACGTTGTTATATTAATTATCGACATTCAAGTTTTTATGAGGCTTATCAATTAAGTAATTAAGTTGTTATTAATTATTGAGAGGTCAGTATTTTAACAGATTTCCTACATATTGTCGAATATAGTAGTTGAAATCGGGTTTGTTTCTTGTAAAAATACGTTATGTTTATTATTATTAATGAAATAAATAGACGTTTTAAGAAATGCATTATTTTATTATCATTATTAATTTACTTAACTTTTAGCAAAATAATTGGGGTTCTGAAAACAAATATTAATGAAGTCAGTTATCGGCTTGAATGAAGGAAGGAAAAATAAAAGCCCTCGAAATTTAACAAAATCACTGAACTCTAAGATAAAGTTGCGGGTTATTGATGATGTATTTCCTTTGCTAAATGAGCATACCGACATTTTAACAGCTCAACGGCACAAGGTAGGCCTGAAATTTGCAAAGTGCTTGGGTTGAAATCTTAGATTTATGACTGTGTGTGTTATAGCGACACTTCCGTTTGGATTGTGCAACCCAAACCTGGAAACGGTTATATCCAGGTTCAGAATGAAACGTACTAAACTATCGATATATCGAATACAAACTGACTGAAGCACTTCCCGTGGGGTACGGACACGAAATGAAAAGACCAGTAGATAATATGACCAGAAAGGTACTTGAAATGCAAACAGGTGAAGAAGACCCTGTCAAACTTGGCTATCTCTCATCAATAAAGACTTAAAGAGATCCTCACTTAATGATTTGACGACCTAGAACCGATGTGTCTGGCGGAAATTGACAAGGAGACCTGACCCTACATGAAATAGGAAAACCCTAGGCAAAGAAAGAAAGAGAGAGATAAATGTAGTTAACTAGGTGCCGTTGAAGCCGAACGCGTGCTCGCGACTCTGATTTAACATAGCAAGAATAGTGATAGGAAAGCACAAGGCGTGAGGAGCCCTCGGAAGCTTTTAAGTCATAAATATTATCATCAAAATAATCAATTACTAGCTTCCCAGAGCTCCTCTAAACGTGGCTCCGTGGAACTCTTGACATGGACACCGAACGCTTGACTTTGGCTTTGACTTTGACATCACCAGTACCGTCACCTCTGACGAGTCAATTTGATTTGTGTTACGACTCCTTGATTGCCAGTGTTCGTTGTTACTTCCATGTAGGTATTATAAGTGTTGGCAATACTTTTCATAATGCCGGCGCCAGACATAGCTCAAAGTGTTTGTACATTTTTGTCCTTGAAGACTAAAAAAGTTCTACAAAACTTTGTGCAGCAACACAAAGTCCTCGGCGGCGCTACATGATCATTTAAGTGAACCTATGTCTGGCGCCGGCATAAAAACACTTCGGAACTACCTACTCGTATTCTAGAAACCGACAGGTTTAAACACAAATATCCATTTTATTAAAGTAGTATCGGTTGCTTCTGTCAATTTATGCTCATATTTGCAATAGCTCGGTGTTGCGCGATGTTTGTCTATCGTTTTGGAAAATTTCGTACAAACGTGCTTAGTGAGTCAACCAGCTGGGCCTTCGATATTTCATTATCCGGTTGCGACTATATGGAACTACTAGTGGATGTCCGTGAATTCATCCGTATGTCTCAACAAATTTAAATATTCCTTATGAGTAAATACATAATTTAACAAAATAAAAATAATTACGAATTCTATGGAAATAGTAGAAAGAAAATCAAGTACTAACCAATGACACATCTATTGAGTACATAGGACTATATGGTACACGAACGTCTGTTCCTAAGTAGACAAGTTAATGCCTGTATTATATATAGCTGCCGCCGTATCCAAAAATATTTTTTTTTATTATATAAAGAGATACATATGATTATAGGTAATATACCCAGACTCGAGGCGGGAATCGAACCCACAACCCGCGGAGCGGAAGGCAGTGTCACTGACCGCTGCGCTGACGGCTGGTCCGTTAAAATACTAAAAAAAATGCAGATTTCGTCCCTACAAAATATTTCAAATAGATGACGTTCGTATTAGACCTTCCATCTTAACCGACGTGTCATGTGCAATAATCATTTATTTATTTATTCGTAATTGTAATGCCAACAAGAATGCACTTATGACCTACATTAGAATTTATATGTAATGTTTTTCATTTTTCAGTAAATATATATATATTTCAGTACAATCCTAATTACAGGTATACACATCATGTCTAAGTGCTTAAAAATTACATTATTGCATTAATTAATAATATTAATGCAATAAATTAAAATACATTAAATAGTCAAATAAAAAAAAACAATCAAAAAAATCTCATTAAATTAAATTATTGGTTGAAACTAAAGAATCTGAACTAATAGTATAAGGATAAGATTTTATAGTATTCAATTTGTTTTAAAGCTAACTTATATTACCCAAGACTGTTACAGAAGATGTCACCTTCAAAGTTTTTATCAACGGATAATTTATGACTTCTTAAAACATTCGATTAGTGTCACGTTTTATGGAAAAGCCATAAAGGAGATTGGTTAACTGACTAATAATTTTGAGGAGGTCGTGGCCTAATCAGTGGTCGGCATTTGAGTCGATCGCTAAGTTAAGTTGCTCTGGCTGCGACC
>JANCMC010043826.1:0-10264 GCA_024363005.1 Charaxes varanes
CATGAACCAGATTGACTTTAATCGGGCACCAAAATAACACTCGTGCATTTATAACTCACTTTACGCCCGGAGCAATAATCTACCATTAAATAATGCAAGCCGACTTTCAGATATCGGATGAATAGTGTAAGTAATCTATGTTTATATGTTGTATGTTAATATATGTCTACTGTAATTTTAAGCATACTTTATCCGATTTTAATGGGGAGTTTAACGTGATTAGGTACATAAAGACTTCATATCCTATTTCGGGTTTTTAAGCGAAAATTAAAACAGAAAGATGTGATACAAATTATCTTTTCTTGCGGTGGTTGAGTGTACAATTAATTGTTCCTGCCTTTAACTCCACACAAAAATTTCTAACTAGCTATTTCCTGCAACTTCATCCACGTAAAATTAAACAGGCTAGAGCCCGTAGGCCTCCTTAATCTCGCCCCATCGAAAAATACTTTCTAAGCGGACGTCTTATAAGTATAAACTAATTCCCTAACAAATTTCTACTTTGTACGCCACGCAATTTTCGAAATTTCGTGATACCTTTCGCTTATATACATATATAGAATAAATGTTGTAAGCGTTTATAATATTGATGTCTGTAATACTTTATGTCCTATATGAAAACAGTATAGTAAAAACTTAAATGAAATCAAATTTTCTTGAAATCATGTTTGAAAAAAATGGCTCCATACTGTATTTCTTTTGTCAATGTTTTAAAACGCAATAACGGTTTACATTCCAGCAAAGCGAGCTTTATTTTTTGCCGCAGGACCTGCTTACGTGCTTAATATTATGGGGGCGTTAATTTGATAGCGCTGCACAGGCTGCTCTATTAATTTTTTTATTGAATTCAAGGATCAAGACTGGGACATTATGGTTTAAATAGAAAAAATCTTAATCATTATTTCTGGCTGTTTGTTACGGACAACATAAGGTACGTTTACGGGAAAAATACGAATTGAATGGGCCGTTTTTGACGTGACTTTGCCTACATTCGCAAGAGAGCTTTTTAACGCGCGTTAAAAAAACGTTCATATAAGACATATGGTTGCCCAAGTTTTTGTTCACAAGGCAGCGCTTTTATAACGCGACGCTTTTTTATCGAGCTATTTTCTATTTTCAACGCTGTACACGTACCGTCTACGTATATTATATATACAGTATATTTTTGAATCGACAACGCGGAAAATTCCCCCATACCGAGATTTAACGCAACACTTTTTGACTCTCGTCCGAATGAGGACTTTGGCACTGATTGACAGCTGATGTTAAAAGGAATTGAAAAGAATAACCCTCAAAAAAAAATTAATTACGCGGATAAGGTAACTGTTAATATATACAATATAAAACAAATTTACTAATAAAAACGTTATATACTACTATACTACTATATACTAATAAAAATAGTTTCAAGTCATTTTAATTAACCGTCTGTAGGTGCTTTGATAATAATAATTAAATCTGTTATACTTTCACCTCTACCCAAAAACCTAATAAAAGTAAAAGTTTTTCTAATACTATTGTAAACTTAAAACTAATACAACCTGTACGTCAAGAAAGTTCGTGCAACCTTGCACGAAACCCTCAAGGCTTCAGTACCGCGTCAAACACCGAAGGCACAACACGAGGAGAATCATAGTAACTAGCTAGTCTTTACCCCACCGTGACTAAAACTATACTTAAAAACAGCCTAAAAAAATACTTCTGTCTCTGGTTAAAGCAAATCATTAATAAAACTATTTTAAAACTTTAACACGCTGTGGCACGCTTATTAATTTTTTTTTTTGGCTTCGAACGAGATAAAACATCCTGTGTTTTATCTGCAAAGATAAGTGTCAGTATTAGTTACAATAATGATATTTGAATAATTTTTAATAATACAGTTTGAAGTTTTTCTTCTACAGTTGTTTTTTTTTTAATAATTGAAGGCACTGTAAGTACCTACTATTCATAAATTTAACTTAACATTTTTCCAAGTACAGTTGTTGTCAAGAGAATTACAAATTTATGTGTTAAATATATATTTAATTTTGCAATACTGTTAAATAGATGAAATATGTAACTCAGTGGGAGATTTAAAATGCGGAATATGCGAATGCAACTCTGGCAGGTAATTTTTTTTATACTCTTTTTCTTTTACTTCAAACAAGAGACTTAGAAAAAAGGTTATAGCGGGAAATGCAGGTTAGTTATTCCGACGTAAATATCGGTCAAACCGGAACATAGACATATAGAAAACAAGTATAGTATGTTTAGGTACAAACAGCACATTTTGAAATTTTCAAAACTACAAATCTTTTAAAAGTCATTTAGGATCTCATATATTTTCATATTATTTAAATTTCTTACTCCGCAATTACAAAAATACATTTCCATTTTAAGCATTTTTGCGATATTTAATAGGTTTTATATTAGATAAAATTATATTTTAAAATTCTTCCTTCACTTTAGTCCTAATATCAACTACCTTTTTCAGATCCGGTGAATACTGCGAATGCGATAAAAATGTTAGCAAATCAAGTATGAAATCTCAGTGTATATTTGCTAATTCATCAAATATTCTTTGCAGCGGTCATGGACAATGTCGTTGCGGGCAATGCTTTTGCCTAGAAGGGTCAGTACATCAACATTCTAAGTATCAATATCCCATCCTATATATCCGACTAAAGATTCCTTGTTTAGCATATAAGGTGCACTTGAAATGTGTGCTAAGACACGGTGTAAAATCAGAGTCGAAGATGGCATTCTAACCACAGTATCGCACAAATCTTTCCTTTTCTTCGCAAATTTGGAAAAAAATATTTAATTTTTCCTGCATGTCAGGGATATCAAAATAAGACCTGATTCTGTGACAACCTAATCAAAAGTATTATGCAGGAGCTAGGTATAGCTTCATTTGAAGGATCATTTCAATGTTCATGTACTGTGGCAGAGGGCTTAGTGTAGTTGCGCAGTTTTGTAGTACTTTATAGTCTTCAAGGACAAAAATGTACAAATGTCTGGCTCTGGCATTATAAATGAGTTCTTTTTTATTTTGTTTTAACGCCTCAAGAGGTCATAAAGAGTTCTTTTGCATTAACGCTGCCAGGTGTACAGAAATATACGTATTAAAAAAAAATGATCCTCAATAAATTTGTATACCCTTAACAACATTTACAAAGCCTTAATATAATGTGATACTTGATTCGATTCAAACGTCTTGTTTGTTCTTTAAACCCTTTATTTGTGCGATTAACTTAATTATTACATTTGAGATGAGAGAAAAAGAGAGAAATTATTGAAAATCTGAGTTGTAAATATTTGAATTATAATAACTTATATAGATAATCTATATTCTTTGTTTCTATAAAAAAAACGAAATAACAACATACCTCATTTAAAGCCGTATACGTAACCGTATATATCAAATGTTCTTGCACAGAATTGCTTTTAACCTTGCGGAAATGTACATTTTCTATTAAATCATTTTTAAATATACCTAAAATTCTGAAAATTAACACAATAAAATTGATATTACACAATTTATACCATATAAAAAATAAGAACATGATCAAAAATATCAACACGTAGTCTCTAATTTTAAGTGTTCTTCCTGCTTAATTACAACATATTTTTTTTCTTTTTTAATTTCATTAAAATCGTCAACTAATTTGTCCGCTTTACTCAATCACTTCTGCACCATTTCTCATCTTGTGTTAGTACTGATTTTTACTAAAAATGTTCTTATGTTCTTTTTTACTGACATGCAATTTTTTTTTTCTTCATAAAATTTACTTTTTAAACTCTCTGTATCAGCTTGACATTTACTCTCGATAATTTCTTGTCTCATCCGTTTTTTATTATTGGTCCAGTTCTTGTTTTTAATATATTTCAGTTTCTCTTTTTTTTTCATAATTAAATGTCTTTTCTTGATTGGTTTCTTCCTTCAATCCTTGTCGAATCCGTGATTAAATATGTCACAGTTTTTTTGTTTCTTCATTTCTTCTTGCTTTTTTTTTTTAATTAATTTTAATTTTACATTTTGTAGCCGCCGCCGGTGCGCGCGCTATATGATGGTGCACGCGCACCGACTGGCAGGGTCGCCATGTGATACCTGGAATCATTTAAGCGAACGATTGTACACAGCAATCAAAGGAATCTACGGACGGTTCATTAACATGTCCTTGTTTTGACCAAATATTTCAAACCATTCACTTTGATAGTATGGATGCAATAATTACTTAACTCACTAAAGATTTCAAACTAAAAGTGTAAACTGAAATTTGTAGTTCGACGAAAGAGACGAAAGTAAAAATAACCAAGACAACGTACACTCGAAGGTGAGCCAAAGGGAAAGTGTAAATTTTCACTATATTTATTATTATAAATGAGCGGGACACATGTGCCCAAGAAGATATCTATAGCACTATGTGTTGCTATAGGGTGAAATAATTTGAGAACGACCCGTATTTATGTTACTTTAATAATAATTATATTACTATTACGAAGCTAGCTATAAATGTCTGAGCTCATTAGAGCTCTTAGGCACATTACTGAATATGAATTATACAGTCATTACATTACATTTAATATTATATAGTACGCCACATCTGTCCCGCTCCATTCGTCAACTACGTGTGTATTTACATTACCAACTAACATTTGTGCAACGACAACTTCGGCCTCAATGTTGTACAATATATTTACTATGACGTCATTAATATTATATGAAAAATATAATATAGACGATACATTGATTACATCATTTACAGAACACTGTTCTTAGCGAGGACTTGCACTGGATATGCACGTTATTACTTGTGCCTTACATTGGAAGCCAAATTACGTCAATCACTCGTCTTTGTCTCATGTTATACTACGTTAACAATAAAAAAATAGAATAAATAACACCATAAGACCATTAACTGTGCCTTTGTATCCAAAAGATCATGTGTATGAACCATATCAACAGATACATCAAACTTTGATATTGCTGTATTTTTACGACTTATTATGGCGGACGTTTTCACGGTTAAGAAAATAGCACCCTCTTAAAAAATTACAATAACGTCGTGCTAGTAATTACCAAAAGGATATTTGTATGTAATAATAAAATTGATTACATAGGTCATATATTATTACGCAGTTGTGTTAATTTTTTTGTCTAAATGTTGATATATAAGATCCTTTACGCGGGAACTTTTCGAAGTGTTTCCTACAATATATTTATGCAGTAATTATAAGTTGATGTGTTTTGTGTAACGTAAATATGGTAGAGGTTACACAAGATGCTATTTTAATATAAATAAAGAACATTTTTAATTGTAATCAGTTGATATAACATTCACATTTTAATACTCTTGGATACGATCATAATTTCTATTTGGAACAGTCACAAATTATGTGCCGATAAAAAAATAAGAAATTAATATTAAATTTGTTATTTTAGCTATAATAATTAAAGACGGCCTTTTTATGGTGATTTAATTATTTAAGATAACCAAATGATAAAGGAATTAACGGGTAATTTAGTACAAACTTGTATAAAACATTCCATATTACATCGTCCTCGCACGGATTTGGACGAAATTCCATTCGACCTACTACGTATACAAAAAACAACACCTACTTAATTATTACAATCAAAATATTTACAAAAATAATGGAAACAAAATACGCCACCAGCTCTATAAAACACCTCACCATTTAAATCTGGCTACGTCGCTAAAATATTACAGTAAAAAGCTTTAAAACAACTAACACTTACATAATTATCTACATTCTAAATCGATGGCTACATATTCTGCTTTTATAAAAAACTGCTACTAATATTCCATCGTATAATCGGATTTTCTTTAGCTGACATTTTTTGTAAGCAAAATGGCATATGATCATATGTTCAGACTTACTACAGTCTACGCCAAAGCTTACAAAAAGTGTCATATAATGAAAACCAGTCACTAGAAATATTTTTTTATACGATTCCGTTCCTTCTTTTGTATGCATTTCAAATTTTTTTTTCTGTACAAATTGCTATTATTCACTTGTGCCAATTTACTAAATATTAAAACATCATTAAATAATGTTGGAGTAAATATATTTGAGCGTTACTGTTGTTATTTTATTTAGAGGAATATCTCAGAACTAACAACAAAAATTATGTAGTTTAAATTTAACTAGAGACAAATGTAATATTGCATCTGGAATTTTGTTAAAGAATCGTATACTTGCGCCCACAAACGATTTCCGAACATATATCATTAATATCTTAATGCCGGCCTCAGACGTATCTTCATTTGTATGATCATTTCAATGATCATGTAATGTGGCCGGGGACTTTGTGTAGCTGCGCAAAGTTTTGTAGAACTTAATAGTCTTTAAGGACAAAAATGTACAAACACTTTGAGCTGTCTGGCTCCGGCATAACACTAAGTTGGATAAACTATGGAAAAAAAACTATACTTTTTGAAGGAGATGAAATAGATAATAGTGTAACTAAAGAAAAAACGTTTGCTATTTTGAAAAGATTTATGAAGATAAATACGTCAAAAAGTGTTGTTTAGAATAAGTTATATTTTTACCTGTATTCACTATGCTTGTTTCTAATTTAACTTTTAAGAATAAAGTTATCTTAAGTAAACACGTTGTTCTTGAGAAATAAAGTTCTTTAAATCTAGTACTTACCAAGTGATGCTTCTGGATCCGTGAGGTCCGATAGGGAAGGCACCTTCTGCATTGCCCGAGGTTCCTCAGCTTCGGGAGGCTCCGTCTTGATACCCTCAGCAGCGCCGCCACCTTCATCGCACTGGCAACAAAAATACTTTTAAAAGTATTTAAATATACTAGAAGTCGCCCGCTGGTCGATCGGTTCGAATAGGTTTTTTTTAATGTTAAGTTAATCTCCACGGCTGTATATCATCAAGCTACAATTTAATCTATTTTATTTTTACCTAATTTTATGCGAATGAAGTCGCGAGCACAGGTAATAGCATATTTAAAAAAATAGCAGTATTCGCACCCCATTCTTTATTGTGGTAGATTGCAAGACTATTCCCATATCTCCGCCGCGTAGTGGTATGGAGGAACTACCGTGGGGTTTTAGTCGATTGGAGTCCGACATAACCCACCGTAGGCACTGGTGCGTAAAAAAAACCCCATCCTTTATATAAACTATAATTGTGCCAAATTTCATAATCTTTCGTCCGTGTAATTTTCCTTAAATGGAACCGAAAGTTGTCGCTTTACCTATGATCATAGATATTTGATAGTTCAACGGGAAAGGGAATCGAACCTAAGACCACTTGTATTTCCATCGTCATCATCATTAGAAATTTCATGTACAAAAGCGCAAGATGTTTTAGTAATCTGATGAATAGGGAAGTACCTCCATACTTCAGAAGACCATAGACAAACAACTTCGCACAGTACTGAGTTCTTTGCAAGAGATGATAATTGAATTCTCACTTATATCTAAAGAGTTTTACTAGTACTGTTTTTAAAAACAATGTGTTTATTTTCTTAATACTAAAAAACGTTTCGCCATTTATCACGCGTAAAACAAATATACGAGTAGAATTCAAAAAAAGGCTTAACACCTATTTAAAGAAGTGCGTGATAAAATTACTTACTAACTTAATTTGCATTATTAGTTCTGAGTCATCACGCTCAAATATATATCAATACTCTATACTAATACATAAAGCTGAAGAGTTTGTTTGCTTGAACGCGCTAATCTCAGAAAATACTGGCCCGATTTTAAACATTCTTTCAGTGTTAGATAGTTTATTTATCGAAAAAGACTATAGGCTATATATCATCACGCTAAGACCAATATGAACGGAGTACCAATGAAAAATGTTTCAAAATCGGGAGATATATTCCTCTTTGAGAGCTTCTAAAATATACGCAGACGGAATTACGAGAAACAGCTAGTCACTAATGTAGAGTCCTTGCGACTCTCGATTGTGTGCGAATGTAGAGCCTATATTGTCAACGCGACGCATGTCCCGGACGCCGCCGGAAGGAGGCTTTGCTCCTTGAATTGTATATTGACTTCGAAGAGGCCGAAGATACGTCTCTAAAAAATGGGTTCCTGTCTCTATGTACGTCATAGAGCCATTGTTTGTATGGCATTTGAATCATTTTATTTACTATTAACTAGTCCGCGACTTCACCCGCATCAATTCAAGGATATATTTTGTATTGAAGCTGTTGTCATTGAGATGGATGAACCTGTCACCCTTACTTTTGCCTGCCAGTATCTCAACTATTTTACTAAGGCTACATCATTAAGTCCACAGGTATTTATATGTTTAGTGAAATATTACTTTTGGTGTGAAAGGCAAAGATAGTGATAAAAATTATGTATACACTATAATTTTGCTCAGAAGTATTGTATTTAGAAAAAACTTGAAAATAAATTTGTTATGATTATAACAAATTTGATAAAATAGAATGACAAACCAACTTGCTAACTATAAGGGGAAGAAAAAATACAGTCCTGTTAATGAAAAATATAGTTAATGTGTAGTAAGAATCTCTGCACACATATTCAAAGAAAGAGCAAATTTTTCACCATAGGCAGTTAGAGCAAACAAAACCTTTAATGAACACTTGTAAGTAATTATTAATCCATTTTAATGGTTACAGGTGCAGCTTTCAATGTCGGCTGATGTACCTTTAGTAGTGGAATATCGTATTCCAGATATTGGCCACATTCGTTATTACTTGGCTCCCAAGATTGAAGAGGAAGACAGCTAAATTATTAGGATTAAATTTTAAACCTATAATTATTAGGAAATAATATCATGTTAACAGAATTAACCATACACGTTGTATTACAATAAAATTTGTTAAAAAAGAGTTACAAACATTTTTGGTCATTTTCTTAATAAAAACAAATATATTTTTTTAATTGTTTTATTTCCTCTTACTATAATATAAAATGGTACCGTAAAATCATGTCCATACTGCACATGGAGTAAAACAATTACAGCAGACAGAACACAAAATAATTAGTTTCTCATAAATATGGTATGTAACTAAAAATTGCTTAACTAAATTTTATAATGCCGGCGCCAAACAAAGTGTTTGTACATATTTCCTCTTGAAAACTACAAAGAGTTTTAGTCTCTCGCAAAGTCCCCGGTCACACTATATAATCATTCAAATGAATCCATATCTGTCGCCGGTATAATAAAAAAGATTTCACGTCTATAATAAAAGTAATATTTTATTTAAGACAGGCTGAAAAAAGAATTTTTATAATCAGGTGAAAAACTTGTGAACATACATAAAAAAATACTAAACCCATCAAACATAATATAAACTCCTTCCTTTTTTGAAGTCTGTCAAAAAATTAAGATGTTATTACGTTGAAGGTATGTCACAGATAATTAAAAATTATGATTTTTAACAAACAGCAAGAGCATTCATTGGTATTTATGAGTCTGTTTACAAACTTTTAAATACCGCAATTTGTATGTAAGCAATTTAACTATTATTTGAGGGCTCGTTAAAAATGGATTAAAACTTATGCAAGCTAATAATCTAAAATCCTTAAAGTAAAAAAGTTAAATAAGGTAACCTCAATGTTATTTAAAATAAAAGACTAGAAAATGCCAAGATCACATTAAAACACTTAAAACTATTTTAAGATTATCTAGCTTATTAAAATGAGGAGAATTATCATAGAAAAATAATTAAATATTGGATTATGATCCAATTAAATATAATATTAAAAATAGGAAAAGGAGGGTGGGCAGGAATATCAAGAGTAAACGCTGAGCTCGCCGCCATTCCATTTGTAAATTCTATCATCAACCTGTTTTCATTTAAGGACATTTTATCGCACATTAAAATAAAAGGGTAGTTATACAATAACATGCCCTTTTATTTAATTAATATTGCTTTGAGGCCTAGTTACTACTAAAGGCGCTCAAAATTTCATGACAATGAATAAAAAGCTTAGGGGGCGTTCAGGTATTACGTAAAGTAATTTTTGACCCCCCCCCCCACCACTATGTAACGCGCCGTAACAAGTACCGAAAAGTCGCTTCAATACCTTTGTTAATGTTTTAGTTGCATTTACGGTACTAATAACAACAAGAGATTTCCTAAAGGCAATACATGTGTTCACATACGTTTTAGGAAAAATAAGATCACATTCTTTATGTTGTCGTATTATGACTAGCTTCGTATACAAGCCCCCTCCCCCATCCCCCTACAAAGTGCGTTACGTAATACTTGAGTCAGATGGTAATCGGTCATCTAAACTGCCACATCCTCT